>JAHLJT010002630.1:105427136-105500076 GCA_031308135.1 Acheta domesticus | reverse complement strand
TCGTTCCATATGATTCCCACATGAGCCTGGGACCCACTCGTATTTAGAATCGTATGGAGAATCTGAAGGCGATGAATGATGTTTTTGATAGATCATTCAGGTAGTCTGGGAAGACGGGAGACAGCTTGTAAACGAGCTAAGAGATCGAACAAAGAACTACTTGACGTAAAGGATCGTTGACTCGTGTATTTTAGGGCTTCAGAATTGCATACTTTCAGCAGTGAAGGTACCTGCAGCTGAGACTGTGAGCCGATAATGATTTTGTGACCCTGATCATAAAAACTACAAGCCACGCATCATTGGCACGTTTAACCGTCTGTAATATAAGACTACATGATCTGGGTAGGCTGCCCGTCTATTGTCCTGAAAATGTATCTGGTAGCAGAGGACTAGTCCGTTTTGTTTAGGCAGGTTGGATAGTCTGAAATGAATATTCGGGCGGAGGAGTTTCCATGGAGGAATGGAGTGACTTGGGGGGTTCATGGGTGTCGAAAGATCAACATGAAGGTCCCGCAGAAGATTTTGCAATCTAATACCTGGAGGCTGAGGCAGCGATTTTTCGAAGAATATATGATGTTTCATATTCAGGATGGATAATTATTTGGCGGCAAGGATGATTAGGATTCCTGATACTTTAGCTCCGTAAGATGCTAATAAAATATCCGCCCCTTCGTTTTAAGAAGGCTCGCAGCCTCGGATAGAAGGCACTCAATTCGCTGGTGCGGTATGCGCCTGTTGCTAGACGGATACCGCGTGGTGGTATACATTTGATGGTCGCAGAGTTGGAGGGAGCTGCTGAGCCATACACTTCACTACCGTAGTCCAAAACTGAGCGGATGAGTGATCTATATAGACGTAAATGGTATGCGGTCGGCACCCCATGATGTACCATTCAGCATTCGGAGAAGATTAAGGGAGAGACACATCTGGTTTGTAGTCCACGGATGTGAGCGCGCCAGGTGAGAGACTTGTCAAATGTAAGCCCCAGGAACCTGGCAGATTCTGCAAATGGAAGCGGGTTTCCTGCCAAGTGAAGGACTGGATTACTTGCAAATCGGATATCCTACAGAAATGCAAACCGATACATTTAGTAGAAGAGAATTAAAGCCCGTTGACGTACTCCATTCATGGAGCTTGTTGAGCACCATTTGGAGTTGCCTCTGGATCACGCTGATGCTGCTGGGGAACAGAAGATGGCAAAAGTCATCCACAAATAACGATGCCTTAACAGGTTCTCGTACAGTCGACGCTATACATTGATGGCGATGGCAAACAGAGTGACACTCAGCACTGATCTTGAGGGATACCATTTTCAAGGGGGTGACTACGAGAAAGTCCTATCACCCACACGAACACGGAAGGATCATTCAATAAGAAGTTTGGAGGAATAGCGGAAGCTTCCCTTAAATCCCAAGAGTGCAGGTTTGCAGAATACCGTACCTCCGGTGGTTGTCGTAGGCCTTTTCTATGTCAAATAATATAGCCACTAGATGTTGTTTCAAGACGAACGATGTAGAGATAGCTGTTGCCAGCGAAACGAGGTGGTCCAAGGTAGATCGGTTTTCGTCTAAACCGCTTGGATTGGCGTCAACAGATTTTTATGCTCCAAGGTCAGGCTAGACGCTGATTCCCATGCGTTCCAGCACTTTGCTTACACAGCTTGTGGGGAAATAGGTCGATAACTTGATGCAGTGATCGATCTTTCCCCACTTTGGTAACTGGGACGATGATAGCTTCTCGCCACATGGTAGGGATAGTATGCTCTTTCCCAGATACGTTAAAGAGCCGAGAAGAAATTCCATGGCAGTTTCGGGAAGATGCTGCAACATTAAGTTGTGGATTTCGTCTGGACCTGGAGTGGTTTCTTTTGGCAAGCTTCAGAGCAGAACGCATTTCTACATAGAGAAAGGGTATTATAATCCTCATGTGCTCTGCTCGAAAAATCCAAAGCGCGATTTTCCATTCTTTCTTTAACGAAAGGAAGTTTGGAGAGTAGTTTGCGACTCGACATCTTTCATAGTGAGTGGCAAGTTCCTCTACAACGGCGTCCTCGATCTGTGATTATCTGACAATTTTTTCTAAGGCCTGGCACTGAGTATGAGGAAGGGTACCCTTTAATTAGACGCACCTTCCTCCATACTAGACGTGGTGGCGTGTGGCAATTCAAGGAGGACACGTATGCCTTCCATGATGCATTCTTGCTTTCTAATATGGTTCTCCTCGCCTTAGCTCTGCACCTCTTGTAATCAATAAGGTTATCCGCGGTTGGATAATGTTTAAGTCGAGCCAACGCTTTCTTCCGAGCACCGACAGCCCTTGAGCAATCAAGTTCCACCACGGTACAAAGGGGTGTCGCGAATTACCGGTCGACTTGGGGATTGCAGTGCCCGCAGCTTGCAATATTGCAGTGTTAAAATGAGCAGCCATATCCTCCACACTAACAAATTCACCCTCTGATAAATTCACATTCGCTTGGAATGTCGGCCAGTCAGCACGAAGGACGCACCATTGAGGGGAGGGCGCGCCCAAACCACGCGCAAGTCTATCAATGTGGACGATAATGGGATAGTGGTCGCTACCATATAGGTCGTCTAGGATGGACCATTGCAGGTCGGTTGAAAGAGAAGGGCTGCAAAGAACTAAATCAATACACGTGCTCGAGTTTGTGGCGACGGCAAAATGAGTTGCTTCACCAGAGTTCAGAATAACCAAGTCCGCTGTGTCTATTACTGATTCAAAGATACTGCCTCTCGGACACGTGCGGGAAGAGCCCCAGAGAGGACTGTGGGCATTCACATCGCCGACTATCATAAATGGAGAAGGCAGTTGATTATCAACCCTAAGAGTTCGTCTGCTGATATAGTCAGACCTGGAGGGATATAAATGTTGCACACAGTAAGTGTGAGGGATGGGAGGTGCACCTGCACACATACTGTTTGAAAGTCAGTCTGAAGAGGTACCTCTGTAGATAGCAGCGAATCATGCACCAGTGAAGCAACTCCGCCATGAGCGCGGAGACCATCATCCACATCGAACCTGTACGAAGAAAATCCGCGAAAAGATAGAGGGCGAAGTGGGGTAAGGTGTGTCTCTTGAAGACAAATCACCATAGGATTGTGACGGGACACCAACAGTTTAAGGTCGTCCCGTCGCGAGGAGAAACCATTTGCGTTCCATGACATTAGAGTCATGGTAGAATTAACTTTCTTTTTTTCTTCCGACGTTGGGAGCCGGATGCACGAGACTCCTCCCCAACGGGAGCCTCCCCCAAAACAGAAACCTCCTGGGTGTTGCCAGGGGGGCTGGATGCTCGCTCAGAGCTAGTTTCAAAAGTTGTAGTCGGTCGCGACTTCGAAGGTCCTTTTATGTTGGGGTTTGGTGTCCGTCTGACGTCAACTTCCGTCGATACAGTTTTTGTTGTCGATTTCGGTGGACTGTGCTGGTTGGACTTTTTTGTGTACCTTATATTTTTGTGGGGATTATTATTCTCCCACCCTCAAGGGGAGATGTATCCCCAGGGAGGTCTACTGGTGACACTTGGCAACCAAAACTCACTACTTGCGGGGCAGCGCGTTCTGTTTGGCAGCCCGCTGCTACCCTCGGAGATTTCGCTTTCACAGTGGCAGAAAACGAGCGCGAGAGGTCGACTGGGTTCCTCGCATGGAACCGACGTTTGGCTTCAGGGAAAGACACTTTTTCCACGACTCTTATCTTTTGGATGTCACGCTCTTTCAAAAAGGTGGGGCATTGATTATAATTTGCCGGGTGGGCACCTTCGCAGTTTACGCAATGCGGTGTAGTGGTGCAAGGTCCAGGTTCGTGAGATGGTTTACCACAGTTACCGCACACTGGGGTATCTGCCATGCACCGCTGTTGTGTATGGCCGAATCGTTGGCACCTGAAGCACCGCAAAGGATTGGGCACATACTGTCGCACGCGGAGGTTATAAAAACCGCACGAGATATTCCGGGGCAAAGTAGGGAGGATTGAACGTTAGGATAAGAGTGGAAGTGGGGATTTCTCGCCCATGCTCCCTCCTCTTAATTCTATAAACATCTGTTACACCCTGACATCTTGAAGAAAGCAACCAGATCTTCCTCGCTCTCTGTTGAGAAGTCAACATGATTGACCACTCCCTTACAAAGATTGAGTGTTGGGTGAGTGGTCACCTCCACCTGGAGGCCGGCAATCTGCTTCGTCTTCATAATTCTATCAATCTGTTCATCCGTTAGCGCTTCAAAAAGAATGGTGCCATTCCTTTGACGCACTACGGCTTGCAATTTTCCATATTTTTCCTCTATTGCTCGCGCCAAACGCACAGCACTAACCATTTTAAATGATTTTACCTTCCTCAGCGCATGCCATGAGGAGGAATCTAGGTTTCTTTGGTCTATCTTCTTCATTGAAAAAGAAACTATTCAAATCAAGGTTTCTTTCCGGACATCTCCTCTTCCTTGCGAAAGAGGGCGGGGGAGAAGGTTTAGTTTCCATAAAGATGGATCAGGTTCAATCCTCGTGGTCCCCACCCACCACGGAGCCCAACAAGGGGACACTCCATCGGAGTGCCAGGGTTGCCACGAGGATATAGTGGGGGAATAACACAGCGCTGCACCACCGTGTATCCCCCCCGCTCACCCTGGAGTTCAGTACAAGACCTAGTCCAAGCCGATTGATCGGGAGTGGGTTAGCTCCCGACCGCCCTGTCTAGAAGAGTCCGAGGCCAAAAGCAAGCGTATTGAGGCCTACGGGAATGTTCCCAAAAATACGTACACAACGTATCCCTCAGTGCAAGCCGAACGTAGCACAAGGTGAGTGTTTGGGAAACAAACAGACCCCCTCAACCGCCAGGACACACATTCCCTCCGACACGGGTCGCCATGCACGGCAAACACATGGGTGGGCGTTCAGCATACAGAGAAGGCCAGTGAGGAAGAAAAAGGAGTGAAAAAGAACGTACATGACATGAAATGAGAAGCAAGAAGATGAAAAAATGGAGAAAGGAACACTTGAGAGCCTTCTCTGCATCCCCCCGTCAGGACGTGGACCAAACCCACCTCGACGGGGCAGAGAGACGGACAGACGATTTGAGACAGACGAGACGGACAGACAGACGGACAGACAGACGGACAGACAGACGGACAGACAGACGGACAGACAGACCGGACAGACAGACGGACAGACAGACGGACAGACAGACGGACAGACAGACGGACAGACAGACGGACAGACAGACGGACAGACAGACGGACAGACAGACGGACAGACAGACGGACAGACAGACGGACAGACAGGACGGACAGACGGACAGACAGACGGACAGACAGACGGACAGACAGACGGACAGACAGACGGACAGACAGACGGACAGACAGACGGACGGACAGACGGACGGACAGACAGACGGACAGACGACGGACAGACAGACGGACAGACAGACGGACAGACAGACAGACGGACAGACAGACGGACAGACAGACGGACAGACAGACGGACAGACAGACGGACAGACGAGACGGACAGACAGAGAGACGGACAGACAGAGAGACAGGACAGACAGAGAGACGGACAGGACAGAGAGACGGACAGACAGACGGACAGAGAGACGGACAGACAGACGGACAGACAGACGGACAGACAGACAGACGGACAGACAGACGGACAGACAGACGGACAGACAGGACGGACAGACAGACGGACAGACGACGGACAGACACGGACGGACAGACGGACAGACAGACGGACAGACAGACGGACAGACAGACGGACAGACAGACGGACAGACAGACGGACAGACAGACGGACAGACAGACGGACAGACAGACGGACAGACAGACGGACAGACAGACGGACAGACAGACGGACAGACAGACGGACAGACAGACGGACAGACAGACGGACAGACAGACAGGACGACAGACAGGACGGACAGAACAGACGGACAGACAGACGGACAGACAGACGGACAGACAGACGGACAGACAGACGGACAGACAGACGGACAGACAGACGGACAGACAGACGGACAGACAGACGGACAGACAGACGAGACAGGACAGACGGACAGACAGACGGACAGACAGACAGACGACAGGACAGACGACAGACAGACGGACAGACAGACGGACAGACAGACGGACAGACAGACGGACAGACAGACGGACAGACAGACGGACAGACAGACGGACAGACAGACGGACAGACAGACGGACAGACAGACGGACAGACAGACGGACAGACAGACGGACAGGACAGACGGACAGGCAGACGGACAGGCAGACGGACAGGCAGACGGACAGGCAGACGGACAGGCAGACGGACAGGCAGACGGACAGGCAGACGGACAGGCAGACGGACAGGCAGACGGACAGGCAGACGGACAGGCAGACGGACAGGCAGACGGACAGGCAGACGGACAGGCAGACGGACAGGCAGACGGACAGGCAGACGGACAGGCAGACGGACAGGCAGACGGACAGGCAGACGGACAGGCAGACGGACAGGCAGACGGACAGGCAGACGGACAGGCAGACGGACAGGCAGACGGACAGGCAGACGGACAGGCAGACGGACAGGCAGACGGACAGGCAGACGGACAGGCAGACGGACAGGCAGACGGACAGGCAGACGGACAGGCAGACGGACAGGCAGACGGACAGGCAGACGGACAGGCAGACGGACAGGCAGACGGACAGGCAGACGGACAGGCAGACGGACAGGCAGACGGACAGGCAGACGGACAGGCAGACGGACAGGCAGACGGACAGGCAGACGGACAGGCAGACGGACAGGCAGACGACGGACAGACAGACGGACGGACGGACGGACGGATGGACGGACGTTTTGAAAAGAAACACTTTTTCGGTATCAGGTAAACTCAAAACGTGTATTTCGGATGAAATCTCGAAATCGATTTTCCGCAGCATTACATAACTTTCCTTATACTACGTATTTTTACTTCGTATATACGTACGTATGGGGAAAGTATTGAGTACAGCGAGAGGCGTAGTTAGAAGATGCATAGTATTATGCAAAATTTATTAGAGAAAAGTATTTGAGCTCACAACATTTGACACAGAACTGCACACACGACACATTACCAAACAAGGAATGACGCTTGGCGCTCTTCAGTTTTCAGCTGCTTCGATTTCATTTGTTTCTTAGAAAACATCGGCAACTCAACGTGAAGTCTCTGATTGGATAACGGAACCCCCTCCCCCCTGACAGCCGGGAGCTGTCAAGTCGACAGACATATTATTTAAAGTATAGATTTAACACTCCGTCACTCGCGCCGTTGGAAACAGTCAAACAGAAGTTCCTTTTCTAATAATAAAGAACGTTAGCCTTCCACGGGTAAGAACAATGCTTCTATTCCTCTAACTGTACCTGAGAAGGGTTTCATTATTTTTTTTTATTTCTGTTATGCACTAATTCGCCATACCCGGAAGTAAAATCGTTGTGCCTGTTTGACAGAATCCAACATGCGAGGACTGGTGTATGAAACTGTTTTCTAGCATAGTTGATCAAGATGAATATGGGAGAGAGTTTAATATATCAAATGTTATGTTTATGCGTTTCTCTTAGTTACTGTGCAAACACGTAAATATTAGAAGATGAAGAAAAATAAAAAAAACGCAGGGCGAGGGACCTAGTCCAACGCGCGAGTAATCGGTGCTAAGAGTGACTGGAAATATAATAGAAGCTCCAAATATGATTTGTAATTTATTTATTGTTTCTTATAGTAGGTGTATCAATTATAATATAAGCACAGGTAGATAAGAAAAGTGTATTAATGATATTAATAAAGAAAGAAAACGTCATAATAGATATGGTTGGACGGAGTCCAACCCTTGAGTACTAGTTTTACAAATTGCCGCGCGAGTGACGGAAATGTTAAACAAATATTGAGTAGAGGGGGACAGAAATGTTTTTAGCTCCTCTCGCACCTTGATTGATTATTTCGTATTTCCAACCTCCCTGTAAGTGTAGTGCCTGTTTTATCGCGGCAGGTGGCAGTACTTTTCCCCCACTAGATGGTGAGATCCAGAGCCAACCTACTGGTTGAGTAGCGAGGATTTCTCTAAAAAGGTATCTCTCACTAGCGGAGTGCCGTCCCAGCCGGGAAAAGCTCTAAGCTCTCAGCTGGTCTCCCGGAATGTGTGGTGGTGTACCGCATGTTAGTGTAAGAGGTAGAAAAGGACAAGAAAGAGGAAGGACGGATCGGGTGCGGTCGTTGGCCCATTTATTAGAGTGCTGTTCCGAGTCTCGGCTGGTGTTGTCGGGCGATACCACGGAAAACTGCTGATCTGAGCAGCCGGCCTCTAGAATTCCCCTCCTGATCTGGGATACTGCGCATGAAATCGACCTGTCTTACGTGTCCAAAGTCGAAAATCCCTGCCACCAACTCCAAGACCCCCAGGTCAAAGGCACTGCAGTGTCAAGCCCAATTCAAGCGAGTCTCCCCCTCTTATACAGCAGTTCTCAAATAAACCGCAACACTTAAAGAAAATGGGCATTCTGTATTATCCTAGTCCAATTTGCTCTCAAACATTGGTAATCATGTATGTTATGTAGATTATATGATGTTGCTTATTCCATTACCTTCATAGTTATCTCGATTTTCGCAAATCTAGTGATGTATTTTCAGGATTATATTGCAGATTACAATCGTGAGCTAGGTGATGCGGATTTTTTGAGCACCACTGTAGGTCGTGCACACCTCTAGCCCTACGTTATGGCAGCCGATATTCGTCGTTTCCGCGAGCTCACAACCTCAAGCCACGCAACTACGCCTCCGCCCGACCCGCTCCCTTGCTCTTGATTATCGCACCGCACGCTGCGCTTTGCAAGTCACTTCTCACGACTGTTGCATAACAGCCCGCGTTCCCACGTACAAACAGATACAAACTGATGCGCTCATTTACTACTGGTGCATTTGCACCGAACTTAATCGCCTCAGATGAATGCAGGTTTGAAGTTCATCGTCTCCTACATTATTTCAGTAGTAGGCCTTCCCTTTGTGGCTCTCACAAGCAACCAATCTTTATAAATGAGGTCTCTAACGAAATCTCATTTCTAGGAGACATTACGAATTGCATTTTGACTTTAAAAATATGAAGGACTTCTTTGCAAAAACACATTTAAATATTCATGTAAAATGCAACCCGCAATGCACGTCAGGCTTTTAATCTATATCGTTAAATTACTCCTAAATGAAGCGTTCTAGGACCGTAAAAATAACATTTTGAGGGCAAAGGCTTCAAAGAAACGTTCCTCACACCGTAATCTACATGATAACGTCTTCTTGACCATTCTATTACATTTTTGCTGGTTTGACGCTTCTCGCTTCTGCCCCAGCTGCAGTTCAGAGCCTGTAGAATCTGCAAATGTATGTGAAATTAATAAGTACTTGATATTCTATGCGATTGAATTACACGAGCGTACCTCTTTGCTCGATAATAAAGTTAAAAAAGAATAGTTTGTATTGCCAAGGCTGTATTATATTGTTATCAATTACAATGTAACTTATAGAACAACTGACGGAGGATAGGAGGGTCTTGAAGAAAAACGTGTATTACAGACTTCATATGGAAATGGAAAAATGAGGAATAAGGGTGGGATGTACCATGCGTGATTTCTCGCACATGTACTCTAGTAACTACATAAGTAACATTGTGGACTAATTAAAAAATTGAAAGAAATGAATTTCCAGATTTGTTTAGCTAACGGCAATCGGTGAAGTATTTAGTTTACTGTCTCTTCATTCCAAAGTCATCATTGATTACTAGACCTCGGATGTTAGGACAAATGCCCATTTATACCTTTAGGAGGTTGTGGAAAATAATTGAAGGTGTTTACGATTCATGAAAAAATAGTTCTACTGAGAGCATCTAATAGTGCTTAAAAAGCCTAAAAGGGCGGTTGATGTTTTATTTTGATAATTTATTCCCTAAAACTGCGTAAACCAGGAATTTTGAACAATTATATTTTCATTACTCATTTTTATTTTCTCGTCTTACGAAGGAAATTCGTAAGAAGAGAAAGTTGCGGCAAAATTTTAAAATTTTTTAAAAACCAAAATGCAAATACTTTTCCGATTCCTTCAAACTCGAATATTCCCTGATCGTCGAATATTCAATCGACTACGCACCGAAATCTTTAACCAACACTTCTAACATAAGGAATTCTGCAAGTCAATATAAAGAGGATGTTTCACGCTCACCTCCGTTCACGCACTTCTTAAGCAGAAACATAACTTTTCGTGTCTAATGATTTTAAATGCCTCATTTAATCATTTTCCAATGAATTTTAAGTACCTAAAACGTCACTTTTCATTCTTGATGGTGCCTAATTTCATAATTTTGTTACCAATTTTAGGTGCTTAATTTATCACTTTTTAGTAGCTAAAATTCCAAGGTCTATTGATAACACAGGTACACAAAAATTAAGTTGTCAGATCCAAAGATTTGAAACATGTTTATCTATGAATTTGGACGTGCTGAATCTGAATCTGAAGCCAGAATTGTGCCACCACCCTCCATTTTTACTTTCCCGTGTACACGAAATGATAAATGTAGTATAGGCAAGGTTATGTAATGCCGCGCGAAAAAATGGCCAATTTTCGGCGGAAACAAATTCATTGCCGGGCCGTGATAAGGAAAATGTGGATAAAACCAGTTGCTAAATTAAGAATAAAAACAACGAACGCCTCCGCCGCAGCGCTGCCTTCGCCCTGACGACCTTCGCCATTGCTAGAAAACTAATCACGCATTTCAGTCTAGTAAAACGAGAAGAAATAAGTTAATGAATATTGACAACGGGGTCATTCTCCTTTTGAGTGTTCACGTTTTCCTACAATATCAAATAATAATCAGTATATTCGTGGAAATTTCATAATGATAACTCATTTCGGTGAATTATCGTCTGTCGAAGATTAAAAGATCGTCGCTCTCATCATTAATCTTATCGTTCAGAAATGAATAAGCCATCATGATAACTTCACTTCTTTTATACATACTTCGCTAGTTTAGTTTCATCATACATGTGTCGGCAGTGCTGTAGTGAATTCTCTTTACAAACATCAACATGAAGGCGCTGATTCTCCTGGTTCCGGTGCTGGCAGTGGTCGCAGCGAAAACAACGTGCGACTGCGACTTCACTAGTCGGGCCGTCATCTGCAAGGGCCTGCGTTTGACAGACTTTCACAAAAAGGACTCGGGGTGTGAAAACGCTTTCTGGAAAATTGATCTCTCGGAAAACCAACTCGAAGAATTCCCTAATGACCTGCAACAGTTCAGAAAAGTAAATCTATCACGAAATTCTCTAGAGCATTTGGAAGCGTCAGTTGATCAAAAAGTGCAGTATTTAGACGTGTCAGGAAATAACATTCTAGAAATTGACTTGGGAAAACAATTCCTGTCCTCTCCGACACTTAATTGCCGCTAATAATTATCTCGGTCTATTGGATGACTTCATTGAGGGACAGTGCAACATTGAACATCTCGATGTGTCTGGAAATAAGATTAAGACGTTAGAGGCAGTTACAAAATGCGCCCATCTAACCATACTCGAAGCTTCTGACAATAAGATTTCGCAAGTACCTAAGAAACTTGTGCTCTTGACCAAACTCCAAGTGTTGGATCTTTCTGAAAATATCATAAAGGACGTCTCAGGTCTTCCAACAACATTGGAAATATTAAATCTCCATTCTAATAACATTCAGCGAGTCACTGATTCCTCGTTTAGAGGTCTTACATCGTTACAAGCCTTGGACTTATCAGCCAATAGTATCAGCACCATAGAAAAACTTTCATTTGAAACCCTTACATCTCTTCAATCATTAAGACTTGGGAGAAATAATTTGAAAGTATTAACAAGTTATTTGTTCAAGGGGCTGAAGTCATTGAGAGGCATTGATATAAATGACAACTCTATTCAATCTTTGTCTAATGACACGTTTAGCGATTTATCTGCTTTGGAAAAGGTGGATTTGATTTTGAATGAGATAAGAACTTTACCAGCCTTGCAGTTTGGCAGAAAAGTTACAGAGATCTCATTCGCTGGTAATTCAATTACAAAGATTGACCATTTAGCCCTTCTAACGATGTTCTCTAGCACCAGAGATGAGCGTATCATTGGGCTTTTTATGAATGGCTTCCGTGGCGATGACCCAGAATGGTCAAACGTACTGAAATATTTCGACGGGGAATGTTCGCCTGAAATTAAGTCTCTGACGCAAGGTTTTCTAAATGAATATCCTTTGGATCTTTATAAGAAGTACATAACGGACCCTTCACCATGTGCCTGCGCTGTCTTCACAAAAGGCAACTGGAATTCGGCGCGTGCATTGCTGACGGCGCTGAGGTGGATGGTCTGCCCTGGCTGGAAGCTGCGGAAATCTACGCAGGGATGAAAGAAGAAGACGATGGCCGACACACAAAGCGCAACAGAGATGAGTTTTAACCTTAAAAGTGAAAATATCTGTAAAGAAGTTTTTTTGTAAAATGAGTATAAGTGTAAAGCCAGCCACAAAAAAATAAATTTTTTTTGTTAGAAGATATGTTTTTATTGAGTCAAATGTAAAGGTAAGTTGTTTTAATCTTTCATTGATTTAATTCCTCAGGTAAAGCTGATAATACTGGTTGAACATTAGTGTACCACAAAATATATCAAAGTAATTTCTCTCTTGTTTTAGTCTTCAACGTATGTTCCTAAATACAAAAATTATTATCCAAATTTACATGGTTGTATAATGTCCAATTTTGGATCACTTGATTTTATTATCGTATTTACAACAATTTACTATTGAATTACTAATGAAATCCCTTAAATAACTGTTATAATATGAAATATTGAATGACACGTTTTATGGTATAATTAAACATTAATTTATTCATTTAAATTGTTTTAGAAAATATCTTTAATTTTAACTTCTACTAATATAAACGTGCCCAAGAACATAGTTCGAATTTTACGTCAAATAATTCACGCCATTGAAATAAAATTTAAATTAATCACATTAGAAAATCATTAATCTACCGAAATAAATATGTAGATATCGTAGTTTGTCATGTTATGATGATTTGCAACAAACCGAAGCTACTTGGTTTCTCAAAAATTCAAATATTATTAATATTTTTACATCCCCGTATACATAGGTAGACACGGAGTAATACACGAAGTATGGGGATAGTTCTGTAATGCTGCGGAAAATCGATTTCGAGGTTTCAACGCATATACACGTTTTGGTGTCCCTTCTTACCGAAAAAGTGGTACTTTTCAAAACTTCTGCGTCTGTCAGTCCGCCAGTCTGAACACCACTAGCGCCTCCACCATCCGTAGAAATTTTTCCAAATTGAAGAAACCCCTCTCCATCTGACTTGAGTCGAAGCTTTGCGATTTTGAAAGCATTCTTTAAAATTTGGGAGTACTATACATAAAGCAGCCAGACATTTTCAAAATTACCTCAAAAACGACTCCAAATTTCTTATTTAAATTTCTTGTAAGAATAGAGTAAAATGCACTTATTACGGTGGAATAGGTCCAATTTTCTGGGGTAACTAGGAATTTTCGGAAATTACAAAATTTTTAATTTTTTCAAGTCTAAACAAGTGATGTTGTTTCATTTTGAGAGCACATATGTGCCATTCAATCATCCGAAAAAATCCACATTGTCTCCATTTTAAAATGGAAATTAGCTAAACAATGAACAACATTGTAACTTAATTAATATTTCAGTATGGCCTGGGTTATGTTAAGATTAAAATATTTTTATTATTATTTTTTCTATAATCTTTAAATGAGATGGGAGGAGACTTATTGGTCTGTAGCTTTCGGTAGTGTTAATATTTTTATAAGGCTTCGGTACGGGGATTATATTGAAAATTTAACACAGACGGACAGACGGACAGACGGACAGACGGACAGACGGACAGACGGACAGACGGACAGACGGACAGACGGACAGACGGACAGACGGACAGACGGACAGACGGACAGACGGACAGACCAGACGGACAGACGGACAGACGGACAGACGGACAGACGGACAGACGGACAGACGGACAGACGGACAGACGGACAGACGGACAGACGGACAGACGGACAGACGGACAGACGGACAGACGGACAGACGGACAGACGGACAGACGGACAGACGGGCGGACGGGCGGACGGACGGACGTTTTGAAAAGAAACACTTTTTCGGTATCAGGTAACCTCAAAACGTGTATTTCGGATGAAATCTCGAAATCGATTTTCCGCAGCATTACATAACTTTCCTTATACTACGTATTTTACTTCGTATATACGTACGTATGGGGAAAGTATTGAGTACAGCGAGAGGCGTAGTTAGAAGATGCATAGTATTATGCAAAATTTATTAGAGTAAAGTATTTGAGCTCACAACATTTGACACAGAACAGCACACACGACACATTACCAAATCAAGGAATGAGTGCTTGGCGCTCTTCAGTTTTCAGCTGCTTCGGATTTCATTTGTTTCTTAGAAAACTATCGGCAACTCAACGAGATATCACACTGTGAAGTCTCTGATTCGGATAACGGAACCCCATCCCCCCTGACAGCCGGGAGCTGTCAAGTCGACAGACATATTATTTAAAGTATAGATTTAACACTCCGTCACTCGCGCCGTTGGATAGCAGTCAAACAGAAGTTCCTTTTCTAATAATAAAGAACGTTAGCCTTCCACGGGTAAGAACAATGCTTCTATTCCTCTAACTGTACCTGAGAAGGGTTTCATTATTTTTTTTTATTTCTGTTATGCACTAATTCGCCATACCCGGAAGTAAAATCGTTGTGCCTGTTTGACAGAATCCAACATGCGAGGACTGGTGTATGAAACTGTTTTCTAGCATAGTTGATCAAGATGAATATGGGAGAGAGTTTAATATATCAAATGTTATGTTTATGCGTTTCTCTTAGTTACTGTGCAAACACGTAAATGTTAGAAGATGTAGAAAAATAAAAAAAACGCGGGCGAGGGACCTAGTCCAACGCGCGAGTAATGGTGCTAAGAGTGATGGAAATATAATAGAAGCTCCAAATATGATTTGTATTTATTTATTGTTTCTTTATATAGTGTAATCAATTATAATACAAGCACAGGTAGATAAGAAAAGTGTATTAATGATATTAATAAAGAAAGAAAACGTCATAATAGATGCGTTGGACGGAGTCCAACCCTTGAGTACTCGTGTTACAAATTGCTGCGCGAGTGACGGAATGTTAAAACTAGATGGTGCTTCCAACGCACATACTTTCTCGCTCTGCTTCTATACGGTCCTTATTGCTATTCCACTACTCCATAAACCAGCAAAAGTGTACTATACCAGCAAACCATTTCGGTACCCAGACCCGACAAACGAAATTCAAATTCCACGAACCGGCACTTATACCACTACGTAACACCAACACTACCTCGGTCAAACAGAGCCATAAAAGAATAGAACCGACCGAAATGCTCATAATTTTACTTAAATCGGTTCATACAGATATATACTCGACAACTGGTCATTTGACATGTCATACGCTTCAGAAATCGAATAACAGAGTTGAAAAATTGTTTACAAAACGCAGTTAGGGAAAACACAGACAAGTCCTGTCTATTTATCTATATTTAATCTACTCGTGAGTAGAAGTACTTCAAATGATTTTCAATAAAGTATCTACACTCTTCAATGTTTTTTTCCTGCAACATCACATTCATCAAATTAAAATTCCCCTCGGGGGATCGAACTCGGTACCTTCCCTATTGAAGAGAACAACCCGAAGGTGCATTAACCAACCGCGCTACGAAACAGACTTGCAGGACATCTGCAAATATTTCAGTCAAAACGTACTTGTATCAGTTCTATCATTACGATGCCGGTAATTGTCAACATGCGAAAAACTTGTCTTTCAAAAACATGACCAAGAAAGGCAGCGGTGAACTGTTTACTCCACATAATTTATCGGATAATCGGCATTTGGAAAATAACTACTGCGAGAAAGTATGTGCCATTCTATAGCACCACTAGTTTATTTATATATTTACCTTCCCTTCATACACACGTGAAGAAAATTTAAAGAAAAAATTTGGAGCGGTTTTTGAGATAATTTTTTTTTGTAAATTAGAATCGCAATTTACGCAAAAACTATTCGTTTTTCCAAAAAATGATACATGACCTTATTTGAAGTGCTTATTTTGTACAACCGACTTTGTCTGAGGCGAAAATCTCTATCTTCAATTTTGCCGTTTTTAAACAGTTTTTTGCAATTTTCGAAAAATAGGGCCTGTCAACGGAAACGATGCCTACGTCATTCACTTCAACGTTCTTCGCACTATTCAACAACAAAATATAATCAAAAAATTTGGAGCTATTTTTTTTAATTCATAAAATCTCAAAATGGGCTTCATGTAAAGTATCCTCAAATACTAGATATCGGTTTCAAATTCAGAGGCCTTGAGACGAGTCAAAACCATTGGGGAATATCAATTTTGAAGAAAATCGACCGAACGGTTTAGACGCTAGCGTTGACCACAGACGGACCGACGGACAGACGGACGGAATGCCGTCAATCGATTTTTAAGTATGAAGAAGCAACAAATCATGGATTTTGACTACACCACGAGATAGAGGATTTTTTTTTCTTAATTTAGCAACAGATTTTATCCACTTTTCTGTCACCAGACCCCTGCTATAAGAGATTTTCTGGCGAAAATTCTCCGTTTTCCGCCGCACGATTACATAACTTTCTCTTCTTACGAAGAATTCGTAAGGCGAGAAAGTAAAAATATTGAGTAGAGGGGACAGAAATGTTTTTAGCCCTCTCGCACCTTGATTGATTATTTCGTATTTCCAACCTCCCTGTAAGTGTAGTGCGTGTTTTATCGCGGCAGGTGGCAGTACTTTTCCCCCACTAGATGGTGAGATCCAGAGCCGAACCTACTGGTTGAGCAGCGAGGATTTTCTCTAAAAAGGTATCTCTCACTAGCGGAGTGCCGTCCCAGCCGGGAAAATCTCTAAGCTCTCAGCTGGTCTCCCGGAATGTGTGGTGGTGTACCGCATGTTAGTGTAAGAGGTAGAAAAGGACAAGAAAGAGGAAGGACGGATCGGGTGCGGTCATTGGCCCATTTATTAGAGTGCTGTTCCGAGGTCTCGGCTGGTGTTGTCGGGCGATACCACGGAAAACTGCTGATCTGAGCAGCCGGCCTCTAGAATTCCCCTCCTGGCTCGGATACTGCGCATGAAATCGACCTGTCTACGTGTCCAAAGTCGAAAATCCCGCCACCAACTCCAAGACCCCCAGGTCAAAGGCACTGCAGTGTCAAGCCCAATTCAAGCGAGTCTCCCCCTCTTATACAGCAGTTCTCAAATAAACCGCAACACTTAAAGAAAATGCGCATTCTGTATTATCCTAGTCCAATTTGCTCTCAAACATTGGTAATCATGTATGTTATGTAGATTATTATGATGTTGCTTATTCCATTACCTTCATAGTTATCCTCGATTTTTCGCAAATCTAGTGATGTATTTTCAGGATTATATTGCAGATTACAATCGTGCAGCTAGCCTGATGCGGATTTTTTGAGCACCACTGTAGGTCGTGCACACCTCTAGCCCTACGATATGGCAGCCGGTATTCGCCGTTTCCGCGAGCTCACAACCTCAGGCCACGCAACTACGCCGCCGCCCGACCCGCTCCGTTGCTCTTGATTAGCGCACCGCACGCTGCGCTTTGCAAGTCACTTCTCACGACTGTTGCATAACAGCCCGCGTTCCCACGTACAAACAGATACAAACCGATGCGCTCATTTACTACTGGGGCTTTTGCATCGAACTTCAGCACCTCTGCTGAATGCAGGTTTGAAGTTCATCGTCTCCTACATTATTTCAGTAGTAGGCCTTCCCTTTGTGGCTCTCACATGCAACCAATCTTTATAAATGAGGTCTCTAACGAAATCTCATTTCTAGGAAACATTACGAATTGCATTTTGACTTTAAAAATATGGAGGGCTTCTTTGCAAAAACACATTTAAATATTCATGTAAAATGCAACCCGCAATGCACGTCAGGCTTTTAATCTATATCGTTAAATTACTCCTAAACGAAGCGTTCTACGACCGTAAAAACTAACATTTTGAAGGCAAATGCTTCAAAGAAACGTTCCTCACACCGTAATCTACATGATGACATCTTCTTGACCATTCTATTACATTTTTGCTGGTTTGACGCTTCTCGCTTCTGCCCCACCAGTTCAGAGTCTGTAGAATCTGCAAATGTATGTGAAATTAATAAGTACTTGATATTCTATGCGATTGAATTACACGAGCGTACCTCTTTGCTCGATAATAAAGTTAAAAAAGAATAGTTTGTATTGCCAAGGCTGTATTATATTGTTATCAATTACAAGGTAACTTATAGAACAACTGACGGAGGATAGAAGAAGAAAGACGTGTATTACAGAAAGTCTTGAGGAAAAACGTGTATTACAGACTTCATACGGAAATGGAAAAATGAGGAAGAAGGGTGGGATGTAGTATGCGTGATTTCTCGCACAGGTTCTCTAGTAACTACATAAATAACATTGTGGACTAATTAAAAAATTGAAAGAAATGAATTTCCAGATTTGTTTAGCTAACGGCAATCGGTGAAGAAGTATTTAGTTTACTGTCTCTTCATTCCAAAGTCATCATTGATTACTAGACCTCCGATGTGAGGACAAATGCCTATTTATAACTTTAGGAGGTTGTGGAAAATAATTGAAGCTGTTTACGATTCATGAAAAAATAGTTCTACAGAGAGCATCTAATAGTGCTTAAAAAGCCTAAAAGGGCGGTTGATGTTTTATTTGATAATTTATTCCCTAAAACTACCTAAACCAGGAATTTTGAACAATTATTATATTTTCATTACTCATTTTTATTTTCTCGTCTTACGAAGGAAATTCGTAAGAAGAGAAAGTTACCCAAACGTTCTCAGAAACGCGGCAAAATTTTAAAATTGTTTAAAAACCAAAATGCAAATACTTTTCCGATTCCTTGAAACTCGAATATTCCCTGATCGTCGAATACGCAATCGACCACGCACCGAAATCTTTAACCAACACTTCAAACATAAGGAATTCTGCAAGTCAATATAAAGAGGATGTTTCACGCTCACCTCCGCTCACGCACTTCTTAAGCAGAAACATAACTTTTCGTGTCTAATGATTTTAAATGCCTCATTTAATCATTTTTCAATGAATTTTAAGTACCTAAAACGTCACTTTTCATTCTTGATGGTGCCTAATTTCATAATTTTGTTACCAATTTTAGGTGCCTAATTTATCACTTTTTAGTGCCTAAAATTCCAAGGTCTATTGATAACACAGGTACACAAAAATTAAGTTGTCAGATCCAAAGATTTGAAACATGTTTATCTATGAATTTGGACGTGCTGAATCTGAATCTGAGCCAGAATTGTGCCACCACCCTCCATTTTTACTTTCCCGTGTACACGAAATGATAAACGTAGTACAGGGAAAGTTATGTAATGCTGCGCGAAAAAATGGCCAATTTTCGGCGGAAAAAAATTCATTGCCGGGCCGTGATAAGGAAAAAGTGGATAAAACCAGTTGCTAAATTAAGAATAAAAACAAAGAACGCCTCCGCCGCAGCGCTGCCTTCGCCCTGACGACCTTCGCTATTTTAGAAAACTACTCGCACATTTCAGTCTAGTAAAACGAGAAGAAATAAGTTAATGAATATTGACAACGGGGTCATTCTCCTTTTGAGTGTTCACGTTTTTCTACAATATCGAATAATAATCAATTTATTCGTGGAAATTTCATTATGATAACTCATTTCGGTGAATTATCGTCTCTCGAAGATTAGAAAGATCGTCGGTCTTGAGAGTTATCTTCAGAAACGATGTATCGTTTACGTGTACATGTAAATCCTTCAGAAACGAACCAATCATCGTGATAACTTCTCTTCTTTCATAAATACTTGAAATGCATAAAGTTTTGGCCACGTGAGGCCTAAAGTCGTCGTGGAGCAGTGCTATCCCATTCGATACCTTCCCCCTATGCTTTTTCTTGATCGTCTCTTTATGCAGCAGCAAGGTATTAACATAAGATAAATGTATTCAAACAGCAATTGGGTATAACCCGGTTGCAGCTAATTAGATAAATGAGGTTATATAACTAACATACAACTTATATAATAATAATGGTCCAATAATAAAAACAATAATAATAATACAATAATAAAAACAATAATAATAATAATACAATAATAAAAACAATAATAATAATAATAATAATAATAATAATAATAATAGTAATGATATAAAACATGACTGATTCATATATCAATAACTTACAGTAAGAAAGAACTTCTACGAAAATGTCACTCCGCACTGAGAGTTTGTTCAATTAAGACCACACTGTACTGCACTGTACTGCTCTGCACTGCACTGCACTGCACTGCTCTGCACTGCACTGCACTGCACTCAATGTATGCGACATAGCACAGAGAACGTTCAGAGAGGGTTTCTCCGTGCCGCAGGTTTAAATGGCCTAGGCGTGTTAAAGCCTCTTTTCCTTTTAAAAGTAGCGCCACTTGGAGGGTGGTGAGGTTGTCGTTCCTTCAAGGGCTACTAACGTAACACCGGCCACTAAAATCGTAATGAGCTTCTACAAAACTCAATCATGTATAAAAAATTATTTCTTTAGTGATGTCTTATTTTTTGCCAAAAAATCTAGAAAATATGCAAAATGTCTACTTTTACACAATAACTAACTACGGAAACGTTCACTCTAGATAGATTATGCTCAAGACCAACCTTGTTTTTTAATTTAATGTAAATTATTTTTGTATACGACACTTGTTGCGCTAAACCGCACAGTTTTCGAAATATTTAAGAGAAACGAATAAAAACTGCTAATTTACCAACTTCCCCCCCTTTCCCCATACCCGACGCTCAAAATGGTGTAACTTTTTACTAAACAATATTTGTATCGAACTGATTTTTTGGACTGTATTGCACAATTTGGAGTTGGAGGGAAACTTTGCCTTTCGATTTTGAGGTTTATGGTCTAATTGCACCGTACTAAAAGTGGTTTCTTAAAAGGATAAATTAATAAATATATCCTTAAGACGGTGGTCTGGAAACAGAGTGGTCACTTTCAGGGGCACTTTCACATGCAATTCATGGGGTTGTTTAGTTCGAAGAAAAAGGGCTTAGAGAGTGGCGGACGCTTAATATGGGTGGTCTTTTACAGAGGCTTCGCTGCAACACGTGACAGGGAAAGCCCATCCCTCACGGCACACAGGTAAGGAGCGGTGACTCCACACCGTTCTCCATCGCCCCCGCCACAGCGCTGCCTTCGCCCTGACGACCTTCGCCATTGCTAGAAAACTACTCGCGCATTTCAGTCTAGTAAAACGAGAAGAAATAAGTTAATGAATATTGACAACGGGGTCATTCTTCCTTTTGAGTGTTCACGTTTTCCTACAATATCAAATAATAATCAGTTCATTTGTGGAAATTTCATAATGATAACTCATTTCGGTGAATTATCGTCTGTAGAAGATTAAAAAGATCGTCGCTCTCATCACTAATCTTATCGTTCAGAAATGAACAAGCGATCATGATAACTTCACTTCTTTTATACATACTTCGCTAGTTTAGTTTCATCATACATGTGTCGGGCAGTGCTGTAGTGATTTCTCTTTACAAACATCAACATGAAGGCGCTGATTCTCCTGGTTCCGGTGCTGGCAGTGGTCGCAGCGAAAACAACGTGCGACTGCGACTTCACTAGTCGGGCCGTCATCTGCAAGGGCCTGCGTTTGACAGACTTTCACAAAAAGGACTCGGGGTGTGAAAACGCTTTCTGGAAAATTGACCTCTCGGAAAACCAACTCGAAGAATTTCCTAATGACCTACAACAGTTCAGAAAAGTAAATCTATCACGAAATTCTCTAGAGCATTTGGAAGCGTCAGTTGATCAAAAAGTGCAGTATTTAGACGTCTCAGGAAATAACATTCTAGAAATTGACTTGGGAAAACAATTCCTGTCTCTCCGACACTTAATTGTCGCTAATAACCACCTCGGCCTCTTGAACGACTTCCTACACGGACAGTGCAACATTGTTCATCTCGATGTGTCTGGAAATAAGATTAAGACGTTGAAGGCAGTTACAAAATGCGCTCATCTCTCTATTCTCGAGGCTTCTCGCAACAAGATTTCGCAAGTACCTAAGGAACTTGTGCTCTTGACCAAACTCCAGGTTTTGGATCTTTCTGAAAATATCATAAAGGACGTCTCAGGTCTTCCAACAACTTTGGAAATATTAAATCTCAATTCTAATAACATTCAGCGAGTTACTGATTCCCTGTTTAGAGGTCTTACTTCGTTACAAGCCTTGGACTTATCACTCAATAGTATCAGCATCATAGAAAAACTTTCATTTGAAACCCTTACATCTCTTCAATCATTAAGACTTAGGGGAAATAATTTGAAAGTATTAACAAGTTATTTGTTCAAGGGGCTGAAGTCATTGAGAGGCATTGATATAAATTACAACTCTATTCAATCTTTGTCTAATGACACGTTTAGCGATTTATCTGCTTTGGAAAACGTGGATTTGATTTTCAATGAGATAAGAACTTTACCAGCCTTGCAGTTTGGCAGAAAAGTTACAGAGATCTCATTCGTTGGTAATTCAATTACAAAGATTGACCATTTAGCCCTTCTAACGATGTTCTCTGGCACCAGAGATTTGCGTATCATTATGCTTTTTATGAATGACTTCCGTGGCGATGACCCAGAATGGTCAAATGTACTGAAATATTTCGAAGGGGAATGTTCGCCTGAAAGTAAGTCTGTGACGCAACGTTTTCAAAATAAATATCATTTGGATCCTTCTAAGAAGTACATCACGGACCCTTCACCATGTGCCTGCGCTGTCTTCACAAAAGGCAACTGGAATTTCGGCGCGTGCATTGCTGACGGCGCTGAGGTGGATGGTCTGCCCTGGCTGGAAGCTGCGGAATTCTACGCTGGGATGAAAGAAGAAGACGACAGACGACACTCAAAGCGCAACAGAGATGAGTTTTAACCTTAAAAGTGAAATATCTGTAAAGAATTTTTTTTGTAAAATGAGTACAAGTGTAAAGCCAGCCACAAAAAAATAAATTTGTTTTGTTACAAGATATGTTTTTATTGAGATCAAATGTAAAGGTAAGTTGCATTTAATGTTTCATTTATTTAATTCCTTAGGTAAAGCTGATAATATTGGTTCAAAACTAGTGTACCACAAAATATATCAAAATAATTTCTCTCTTGTTTTAATCTTCAACGTATGTTCCTAAATACAAAAATTATTATCCAAATTTACATCGTTGTAAATGTCTAATTTTGGATCACTTGATTTTATTATCGTATTTACAACAATTTACTATTGAATTACTAATGAAATCCCTTAAATAACTGATATAATATGAAATATTGAATGACATGTTTTATGGTATAATTAAACATTAATTTATTCATTTAAATTGTTTTAGAAAAGATCATTAATTTTAACTTCTACTAATATAAACGTGCCCAAGAACATAGTTTGAAATTTACGTCAAATAATTCAGGCCATTTGAAATAAAATCTAAACTAATCGCATTAGAAAATATTTAATCCACCAAAATAAAAATATAGATATCGTAGTTTGTCATATTATGTCGATTTTCAAAAAAACCGAAGCCACTTAGTCTCTCAAAAATTCAAATATTATACCTATGTATTCTTCCCTGTATACATAGTTATACACCGAGTAATACACGAAGTATGGGGATAATTATGTAATGGGCGGGGGCGGCGGGGACAATACTTTGGAGACGCTGACGAAGATAGAATGTTCGGTTCCTGTAGGGGTTTCACACTTACTTCGTCCACGGCTCCTTAGCCTAAACCAGGGCTTTCCAACTGGCGGCAACTTTTTGTGAGGCCCGCGACTGCTTTGAAAAAGAGTATTATATCAACCAAATACAATTGCATTAATCATCTTATTTTATTTAATGATATATTCATTTTCTCGTTGTATGTACATTAATCATTAAGAATGATGAACAAAAGTCGTATCTAATATATATTTGTTTCAGTTTAATGTCACTAGTGAGGGTAATTTTAAATTACGGAGCGACCCGCGGCTTAACTAGAATTTGATATGTGGCCATGTAAGCCCGATAAGCCCTTGTAAGTTGGTCAGGCCTGGCCTAAAAGAAACTTCCCGCGGATCCCATTAAGTTTCCAATATAAGGGTTAACACAGGGCTACTAACGAAGGCGAGGGCGGAAATTTCTGACAGTGTACAGAATATTTTACAACAGCAGGCGCGCAGCGTAAAGTTTAGGTCAATGTCATCGAAATCACTATCATCGAATACCTTTATGTCACTATTCCACTTATCCCGAAGAGAGAGTTACAAAAATTTAATATCACGTGCAAACTAAACAATGGCTGCAGGAATGCATCACTAAAGATACCTGCAAGGAATACCAAGAACGTAGAAGTGTTTGCAAACAATGAGTTTACAACAAATGCATAAAATCTGCTATTGTAAAATTTACACCCGCGCGCCCGCTGAAAGGTGAAGGGGCCAAAGATAATAATAATAATAATAATAATAACAATAATAATAATAACAATAACTAGCGTACCCGTGCGAGAACTCTCGCATGTTAAATCCCACCCTTTCCCTATTCATTTGTCTATCCGTTCCATAAAGGAGAGGAACTACTAATGTACTTACAGAATATCAAACAAAATAACAATGCAATTGATGTTTGAAACAAATTTTCAATTAAAGTTTATTCAACATTATAGAGAGATGTTCTTGGAACAATTCATTCTTCTTTAAAAACATTTGAAGAAATTTTTCAACCTTCCTTGAGAGTTAGCTTTTCGCTTTCCTTGATAGTCAAATAATAGAAAAGGTTTTTACTCTTGAGAAAGCCAATGTAAAGTAGTGCGAAAATACCGGATCGGGCAAGAACAGACCTACTCATTGCAATATTATTTAACTTTCCTTTATTTTTTATGAAGAACCGAGTGGGTTTTGGAGAGTCCAGGGTGCCATCTTGCTGGGGTGAGAAAATTGAAAAATTATTTGTTTACTAAAATGTATTGAATTATTTTCTGAGTCTTTACGTACCTCAAGAAAAGCAATTCCGATCCAAAAAATAATCAAACTAAAGTTTTCACCTTTGAGTACTAAATACCATTTGTTAGCATTAGAAACAATTTAGTAGGCATTAGTAAGCCCACTTCGGTACATGGGAATGTTGCTCAAACTATGTTTGCATTTTTAATATCTTAACGAACCGACACCTTGAGTTTAATATCAAATGGTGTTTTATTTACAATATGAGTTTACAGTTGGGCGTTACTGTACATACTTCCAGATATCCAACATTTAAATCGTGCGTTTGGACTGCGATCGTTGGCAGTTGTCGGGTGACTTGCACTATTCTTTCTATAATTTTAAATTTAGTTGTTTTTTAATTGATTCGCATAGTATTGTAGGCTAGCGCGTTTTGATTTTTGTTTTCCATTTATTTCAAGCTATTCTACTTTAGCTACTTTAAAAAGTTTGTCCTTTGTGTTGTGCCATAGCACAAGTTTTCCCCCACTACCTCTGCGTATGTATATATATATTATCAGGGTCTGGGTTGGTTTGTGGAGAATAAAGTTTTATTCTTGCTTTATTATTTGCGTATGGAATAATTTACATATATTGATGATCTAAAGGGTAATTTGGTAGTGATTAATATTATACAATTAAGGTAATTTGGATATGGTATTTCTTGAAGTATTGGTGAAATGCGTGCCAGCTGCCGCGGTTAGACGTGAAATACGAGTGAATATTGTTGATTAGAAGTTAATTGTTGTTATACAATATATATATATATATATATTGTAACGAAAAACCCCTCTCACTGCTACTGATATCGATCACGCCCACGAAATGGGCGCCAATGCAACGAAAAACCCCCTTTCCTATTTACTAAAACGCCCTACGAACTGGGCACTAATGTAATGAAAATCTCCCCTCTCAACTCCTATTATTGATCACGAAAAACTTCCTTGCTGATCACCTGTAATATCTACAATGCACACCACTGTGCCCTCCCCCTTTTTACTACCCGGAGTTTTCCTGTTTACATAAATTTATCAGGGCGGGCCGTGATTTGTTCTCTACAGAACACAAGCGCCACGCCAATGCAGGGACCAGGATCAGCTAGCTATGTGATAAAAACACCGATTATGTAACATCAAAACGAGAACTCAAAATCTCGTTTGTTTATTTTCCTTTTAACCAACAGAAACATTAATACCCTCATAAAAGAATCAATACCACACAACGTCAACAAAACACGATGTCATAAAAATAACAAAAATCAATAAACATATTATACCCAAACGTTATTACGAAATAATTAGCTCAATACTGTGGCCACACCCATTACATTGCAATCCCCCCCAAATGTTTACAGTTTTGGCTTTGCAAATCATTTATTCTTCCCAAGAGCAAAGAAATCAAAGTCATTGACTTCACTGGAGTGTTGCAAAACAAAAAATATTCCACTTCCCTTTCATTGTTAACGTAGCAGCGACCGGGTCCACACACAGGATCTCACGCCGTCATGCGTAAGAACTCTGCTCCACTGCTGCCTGCTAGCGCCGAATTACCAGTGCCCCCCAAATTGGCACTGACCACGGCGACGATATGCAAAGACGCGCTCGAGTCTGCTCCACCTTGGCACACCTCGTTCGGCGACACCCGCTTCGATTTTTCAATGGTCGAAGTAACACCGGTTCCAAACATTAGTAGAAAAACATTCAAAATTCACAAAACTCAAAATTATGATCGCGCGTGGCATAGCTTTATATAGCTTTATATATAACGAAACTACGGAAAGCTGCCGATCAGAGCAGCCGGCCTCTAGAATTCCTCTCCTGATGTGGGTACTGCGCATGAAATCGACCTGTCTACGTGTCCAAAGTCGAAGATCCTGCCACCAACTCCAAGGCCTCCAGGTCAAAGGCACTGCAGTGTCGGGACCATTCAAGCCAGTCTCCCCCTCTTATACAGCAGTTCTCAAATAAATCGCAACACTTAAAGAAAATGGGCATTCTGTATTATCCTAATACAATTTGCTCTCAAACATTGGTAATCATGTATGTTATGTAGATTGTTATCAACAACAAGGTAACATTTAGAACAACTGACGGAGGATGGGAGGGTCTTGAAGAAAAACATGTATTACAGACTTCATATGGAAATGGAAAAATGAGGAAGAAGGGTGGGGTGTACCACGCGTGATTTCTCGCACAGATACTCTAGTAACTACATAAATAACATTGTGGTCTAATTTTAAAAATTGAAAGCAATGAATTTCCAGATTTGTTTAGGTAACGTAGGGCCGTCGGTGAAGAAGTGTTTAGCTTACTGTCTCTTCATTCCAAAGTCATCATTGATAGGTAGACCTCGGAATTTTAGGACAAATGCCTGTTTATACCTTTAGGAGGTAGTGGAAAATAATTGCAGCTGTTTACGATTCATGAAAAAGTAGTTCTACTGAGAGTATCCAATAGTGCCTAAAAAGGCCTAAAAGGGCGGTTGATTTTTATTTTGATAATTTGTTTCCTAAAATTGCCTAAACCAGGGATTTTGAAGAATTATCATATTTTCATTACTCATTTTTACTTCCTCGTCTTAAGAAGAAAATTCGTAAGAAGAGAAAGTTATGCAAACGTGTTCAGAAACGTGGCAATGTTTTAATTTTTTTTAAAAACCAAAACGCAAATACTTTTCCGATTCCCCGAAATGCGAATATTCCCTGATCGACGAATAGGCAATCGTCTACGCACCGAAATCTCTCAACCAACACACCGAACATAAGGAGTTCTGCTTATTTGGTCAAAAAACAGTAAAAACTGTATATGACGTGTGGGGAAAGAGATTATCTGCCCACATTTTCTTGAGGTCCAGAATTTAAAAAAATTAAAGAAAATTAAAAACTAGAAACAAGAATTTAGAAAATAATTATTATTTTAGAAAAATAAAAAAATTGAAAAATCTTTGTTCCCGAGTTACAGAAAATTAATTTCAACGGTAAATGAACTGCTGATATGATTTTTCTGCATTGCTAACAAAATAGGAGGAACATCAGTTCTACTCCTACCATAACAAGCAAAAGAAGTGCTCAACAAAACGTGCGCACAGTGAAGCTACATTTACGTCCAGAACCAAACAAGGGGCCACCTCAGCATTAGTTCAATGGATCAGGGAAACTGCACAAAAACCTGAGCGAGTTGGGTCTGCAAGTCAATATAACGAGGATGTTTCACGTTCGTCTCCGATCACGCACTTCTTAAGCAGAAACATAACTTTTCGTGTCTAATGATTTTAAATGCCTCATTTAATCATTTTTCAATGAAGTTTAAGTACCTAAAACTTTTCATTCTTGATAGTGCCTAATTTCATAATTTTGTTACCTATTTTAGGTGCATAATTCATCACTTTTTCGTGCCTAAAATTCCAAGGTACACAAAATACACAGGTACACAAAAATTAAATTGTCAGACACAAAGATTTGAAATATGTTTATCTATGAATTTGGACGTGCTGAATCTGCAATCTGAAGCCAGAATTGTGCCACCGCCCTCCATTTTTACTTTCCCGTATACATGGAGTGATAAACGTAGTATAGAGAAAGTTATGTAATGCTGCGCGAAAAAATTGCCAATTTTCGGCGGAAAAAAAGTTCATTGCCGGCCGTGATAACGAAAAAGTGAATAAAACCAGTTGCTAAATTAAGAAGAAAAAAAATCCCCTAACACGAGGTGTAGCCAGAAACCCTCTTTTGTGGGTTCTTGATATCGAAAAACCAATTGAAAGAAAACGTCCGTCTGTCCCTCTGTCCGTCTGTCGACTAGCGGGGTTTTCTCTCAACCAGGTATCTCCCACCGGCGAGGCACCGCCCCAGCCGGGACAAGCTCCAAGTTCCCGACCGGTCTCCCGGCATGTGTGGTTGTGTAGTGGATGTTGGTAGGTCCTATCCTCACCCCTTACACACACACTGTGTGTAAGGGGTGAGGATAGGACAAGGAAGAGGAAGGAAAGATCGCGCGCGATGCGTGGCCCCGTTTGTTAGGGTACTGCTCCGGCATTAGCCTGGTGTTGATCGGAGAAACCACGGAAAACTACCGATGAGAGCCGCCGGCCGCCAGAATTCTCCTCCAGACAGCGACTGAATTCGACGGGGTATGTAAAATAGGGACCGGAAGGGGAATAAGAGTTAAGCCTATATGTAATTTGAGAACCGACCCAGAAAAGGGTATACAGTAAGTTGAGGACCGACTACCTGGCATTCCAGGTAAAGTGAATGGTGACCACTGGCGTAGCATAGTGGAGGCCGCAGGGGCGGCCGGCTCCAGGCAGCAAAATTTCATAATAAATAATAACAATTCATATTTAGCCGTGATTTAGGGGAATAGTAATAATATTAATAACAATAATAATATATTGTAAAAGTTTTAACATCTCATATTTTTGTCGCACCTACGATTCGCACCCATTGAAATGAGCAGGGAATCTTTCATTACTTACTCTATGACGAATTCTTTAAATTAGTGTATTATAATGAAATACTGGTAATTGTAGCGACTGGCAACAGTCAAACTTGTTTGGATTCCCTGTATTTTATTTTGTGCGTGGATGGTTTATGGCTAATATTCAGCGAGAATGACTCCTTTAATATAAAGCATAGTGTTCAATATTGTATAATAACACCTGCAAATTAGATTACAGTACGGAAAAGACCCTTCAGGAAAGTCCGTGACTGAGCTTCGACAATTCTAAGAAAGTTTAATTTACGAATCGTCAATCATTCAATTCACATTAACATAAGCGAATATAGGCCTACGTATGCGTTTCCAAACTGATTTCAGTCCTCATAAGTGCTTGTAGTGATTGTTAAATTATTGAACATTGTTGAAAAATTGTATTGTGCGTGTACGTATATATTAGACTACGTGAGTATTAAATATTTTATTTAATAGAATGATTAAAATGTAGACGAATAAAGTTGAAGTTAAAGTTAGAAGTTTTGTTTTTAATTCTAACAATTACATTATTTTCAATAAAAATATAAATGGTATCGGTATCGTTATAGCTCTAATTGGAAATTGGTGTTTTGTTTTCAATTCGCTAATAATTGAATCTTGTCGTTCGTCAAGGTATAATCATGAGTAGGGATCTGATTTTGATGACCTGAAGCATCGCCAAAAAATCAATAAAATTATTTTAAAATGTTCTAAGAATGCCCTAAAAGCAAACAAAAATGGCATAAAAGATGTGATCAAAACCAGTTCCCACGAACAAATCGAGCTGTCGGATACGTTACTGATGTAATCCAGACTTCTGAAGTTCAAGTGAACTCAGCTTTTAAAGTATTGGATTGCACTCTTTTTTACCAGGCTATCTGTCCTTAGCTATTCCGAAATCAGCAGATCTGCCAATGGACTTGGCACAAACTTCTACCAGCTGCCATTATCGCCGCCCAAAGTACTTTTTTTATTGTCTTAAGTTTTTGGTTTACTAATAGTAGAACGGAAATATTATTCTAAGAACATTAAAACACAGTAAAACTTCGTCCTTGATTTGAAATTTTCTTTGAGTTTTCGAAAACTTCATTAGAAGTCATTTGAAGCACTTTAACTCAATAAATAGAACAGTGTTTACAAATTGGTGGAAAAGTGCATATAAACAGTGTTAGAAATCTTAAAAAATACATGTCTAATTTTTGAAAAACAAAAAAATACCATAAAATGAACTTTACGTCTTATCAAAGAGTGCAATTTGCACTGTCCGTCTGAAATGTTTGAAGAAAACATTTGGAGCCATTTATGAGAAAATGCCGTTTGAGCGTTTCTGAAAATGCGGAATTTGAGCTAGTTTTCATAGAAAACGGTTGAGTTTTCGAGAAAAATTACTTGTCATTATTTAAAGCACATGTACTCATAAATGTAATTATGTGAACAAATTGCCGCTAATGTAAATATACAAGGATACAAGTAAAAAAAATCATCTATCAAATGCCATCAAAAGATCCGTCTGTCACCAGTTCTTTCCCTTTCTGCGTAACACCAGGTTTCACTTCCATCTTTGAAAAAACGTAAATGCTGTTGCTACTTCAAAGCTCGAAAAGCAAATGAGACTATTGTCATCACTGGACCTCTCGAAGGATCTTTGCCGGGCAAGTGAAGGGAAAGGAACAAGGAAATGCTGGCCAGCAGCTCGGCGGCGGCGGCCCTCTTAACGCGCCTACCTGAACTTCCTGCCTCCTCAGTCCGTTTCTTACCTGAGATGGTTTGGTCCTCAAATTACATATAGGATTAAGAAGTAAGCTTCACGAGATAAGATGAAGGGATTATTTGGTCCCCATTTTACATACGCCCGAATTCGACCTCGTTGACAAGCCAGTGTCCAAAAAGCTGCCACCGTCCGACTCGAACCTAGGACCTCCCGGTCAGAGGCGCTGCAGTGACATCAGGTTGATGCACTGAGCCACCTCTCCCGGTCGTGCTTTCGATATGTGGGTTGTCGTCTTCTCGATGACAAATGCATTTGTCCTATTTCCGTACATTTTATTTCGCGGCGCGAGAGAGCGGGGCAGCGGGAAGCGGAAATCGATGGCGACCCCGGAGGCGCCGGGGTGGGACCGCGGTGGAAGTGACCCTTCGGGAGACGTCGATGGGGCTCTCATGCAACGCAAGGCCGGCGATTTCGCCCTTCGACCAAACGCAGCGCTCTGTTGTCAAGGTCGATGCCACGAGCGCCACGACGAAATCGCCCCTTCACGCACGTCCGGGGTGCTATTCTCATTTCAGAATATTTTAGTGGACTGTATAAATGGAGGAAGAGTGGAGCACAGCATCCGAAACTCTGACAGCTTAGATGGAAGATTAGAGCAGGAGCTGTTGTCAAGGTCGATGCCACGAGCGCAGCGGCGAAATCGCCCCTTCACGCACGTCCGGGGTGCTATTCTCATTTCAGAATATTTGAGGAAGAGTGGAGCACAGCATTCCCGAAACTCTGACATCTTAGATGGAAGATTAGAGCAGGAGCTGTTGTCAAGGTCGATGCCACGAGCGCAGCGGCGAAATCGCCTCTTCACGCACGTCCGGGGTGCTATTCTCATTTCAGAATATTTTAGTGGACTGTATAAATGGAGGAAGAGTGGAGCACAGCATTCCCGAAACTCTGACAGCTTAGATGGAAGATTAGAGCAGGAGCTGTTGTCAAGGTCGATGCCACGAGCGCAGCGGCGAAATCGCCCCTTCACGCACGTCCGGGGTGCTATTCTCATTTCAGAATATTTTAGTGGACTGTATAAATGGAGGAAGAGTGGAGCACAGCGTTTTCCGAAAGTCTTTGATAGTTTAGATGGAAGATTAGAGCAGGTGCTGTTGTCAAGGTCGATGCCACGAGCGCCGCGACGATATCGCCCCTTCACGAACGTCCGGGGTGCTATTCTCCTTTCAGAATATTATTGTGGACTGTATAAATGGAGTAAGAGTGGAGCACAGCTAGTCCCGAAACTCTTTGATAGTTTAGATGGAAGATTAGAGCAGGAGCTGTTGTCAAGGTCGATGCCACGAGCGCCGCGACGAAATCGCCCCTTCACGCACGTCCGGGGTGCTATTCTCCTTTCAGAATATTATTAGTGGACTGTATAAATGGAGGAAGAGTGGAGCACAGCATTTTCGAAAGTCTTTGATAGTTTAGATGGAAGATTAGAGCAGGAGTTTCCATGGTTTACAGAAAATAAGTTCTTGCACTAACTAAATTTAATTATCGCATCACTTAAGTTCATGCCTTACATGAGCACAGTACGTAGATCACAGTAAAATACACTTGGAGATCACTACTAACTAGAACCTTGTCTAAGCAGTCTAATGCAGGCGCGTTACACACTACAGATGGTAATTACCTTACGCGTACTGACTGCAAACGGTCCTAGATTGCACGATCGAACAAACAATTGTTACATATGTAGTCTTTACACGGAGCTCACAGACCTAGGTACCGCATGCCGCCTGACAAGAAAAACTAGTTAAATACCGTGCGAACTGGGAACATCCCTACTTCACAATTTGAACAAATCCTCGTTACATGTGTTGTCCTCACACGGAGCCTACTGCCTGTGGACACGTGCTTGCCGCATCACTCACAGTCAGAACAGTGTTGCCAGATGGTCTTAAGCAATTCCCCCTAGATATCGCCGTGAAAACCCCCAAAACGACAAAAAATCCCAAAATTCAAAAGAATTATTATTTCATGTTTAAAATGTATGGGGAGGTATGGAAAGGAAAAAATACGAAAAATATTAGTAATTGTATATGATGATATTTATATTTTACAGTTAACGTGTCAGTTACAGTCAAACTGAAACAATATTAATAGGTAGTCGGTCCGCATTTTACTTCCCCCCCCACCCGACCAGTGTATTCTCACTTCCCAAAATTTTAAAATCAAGTTGATTGCAAATTTTTAAAATCAAGTTGTTAACTAGATTTTGCCGTACGCAGCGGCTCTACTAGGGAGGTCGTAGGTTCGAGTCCTGACGGAATTTTGGCGTAATTTTGACGGAGTGGTGGCGTAATTTTGGACTCTAGCTTTATAGCGGTGTCGAGTTCAGCCGCTGTCTAGAGGAGAATTATGGCGGCTACCTCCTCTGGTTGGTAGTTTGATGCGCGTTTTCTCCTATCAACACCAGGCGAATGCCGGAGTTCTCATCATTGGCGATTGTGATGATTTCACAATATAACATAGTTTCACAATATAACACAAAATTAACATTTTAAGAACTGTATGAAATCCCCCCAAGAAAACCTCCAAAATAAATTCGTCCCCTAAAACAACCCCTAAATCTCTAAATTTGTCCCCTAAAAAAACCCCAGAAAATCCCTAAATTTAGGGGGAAAATCCCTAATCTGGCAACACTGATGCGGACACGTGCTTGCCGCATTCCCAGTCAGAAACTGATTTCGTGTCCTAACGGCTGTGGCGTCGTTTTGGCCGGTCGCGCAGTCGCAACAATCGACAGCATGACTCCGGCCGCGGAAGCCTACGACTTCGTTTAATGTCATAATATTGTTTTGGTTACGCAGGTTAAACATTATTTTGATATATTAATAAAATATTTAGTGATTTTAACAAAATATACTTTACATCCTGGTCTTCGTCCACGACGTCTTGAATGCCAGAAGAAGCCTTGAATGCCAAAACATGCCACTCTTAGAACACATTGTACTATTCTTATTGCCTCTTTCACATGATACTCTTCGAGAGTTTCTGAAGTGATGTATGCATCATTCACGTTTTCCTCGTGTTCAGTTCAAATAATATCAACTTTACCTATAACCTCTATATTATCTTCATCACTCTCATAAAACAATCTTTACACTTCACAATCTTCTTTACACAAATCGTCTGGATTGTGAATTCTTAGTAACTTTTCAAATCTGTCAAGACTGTAATCCTTCGACATGTTCACATACTAACGTACAAGTACGTTAATAACACTTCGTAGACATGTCCAAAACACCACCTTCCATCTCCCGCTGATAACATAACCTCCAATCACGTTATTAAATCTCGAAAGTCCAATACCCACGGGGGTACGGTAGAAACCCCAGGTGTAAATTCAAGACATGAAATGACAACAGGACAAATAGGACAGGTTTCTCCAACAAGATATTTTAGATAAATAAGTAGATGACAACTACACGAGATATCAAAAATGTAAAATAGTATAAGATGATAAAAGATTTTAAAAAATATGCATTCGGGTAACTCAGTTGCCCTCCCTTGGTTGTAGAAGGATTAACTTTTCAGATTTATTAAAATTCATGATGTCAGTTTCTGAATTGAATTGAAGCCTTATTTTACGTGGCGAGACTCAGGCCATGAGGTCTGCTCTTCCGTCTAACGACGCAAATTTCGCTACGCTCCTTTACCAACTAGCGGAGAAAAAATTTATTATCTCGGACGACGAAACAGGCGATTTTGAATTTAGCTCAGAGGCGTCATTTAGGCTTGAGGATCTTTTACATGCAGTAAATCTACTAACATGGGACAGCCGGCTTTACTTCCCCTCCGAAGGAAGGCGTACGAAGGAATTTTTCGCCCTTAAAAATACACGGCTTTGATCGGGCTTGAACCCGCGAACTTAGATATATCAGTCCGGTACGCTAACCGTTACACCATCGCCGCCACAAGTTTCCACGCCCCGCCGTTTTTCGCATCCATTTACAAATCTTACGACGAACCACTTACTGGTGCACATTAAAATTCCAGTTATCGAAGCTCTCCTCTGTATCCATCCAACATGATGTCATCAGTTTACACCAAACCCAAGCAGAAGATCCAAACAGATACTATCTGTGTATCTAATCTGGAAATCCGTTCGCTCACGCGCGGGCTGAATGAAAACTTGCCACGCGAGGGCGACATTACGAAACTGTAACGAGCTGATACCGCGAATAGTGAACTTGGAATACACCTGCCGCACGCCACAGGACAAAAGCATCTTCACACCGTACGGCAGATAAGACGTGACAGCACGCACTATCACGCACTCGTTCGGTGCGTTGCATGGGGGGGGGGGAGGGCGTTGGCACTTTCATTGAGCGAAATAACGCGAGCACGTTTCACTAGAGGAGAAAAGGAAAGGCTTCTCTGTTCGAGCAACTTCGTTTTTTAGCGAGAAAGGCCGAGGCAGGCTGCGGGACGACTTTCCGTTTCACTGCAGTGAAGATCAGGTATTACTCGTTCACTTTACATTTGCAGACGACAGAATTAGGAACTAACGTTGTTTTGAAAGTGAAGGCCCGAACACACAACCGAGAATACTCGAATAGCCCCGATGTCAATCAGCATCTGACCGAATCAGCTGTCTCCGAAGGCAGCACAAGCGCTACGGACACAGCTGACGAATTATGCCTTTCTGACAGTGAGCTGAAGTCGCGCTCTTAAATGATTAAGATAATATACAATAAAATAGATCACACCTCACGCTATTCACAAAATTTACGTACAATATTCTTATTTTTTCTTTGCACTTATCTACTACTTAATGGTTATGTTCTTGCCCCGCCGGGGTTCTGTGTGCTGCTCACCGCCATCTATATCATATTAAACGGTCAGTATCTACTGCAGACGCGCGTTTCTCATTCTGTCGGCGGTGACCTCACGTAAACAGATCGCAGCGCTCCGTAAAGTAAAGTGTAATGTAATACACACGCAGCGCTCCGTAATGTAAAGTGAACGAGTAATACAGTAGTGCTCAAAGAAACCTCATCGCCTAAAGAAAATTGGCATTTTGTATTTTATTAATCCGTAATTCAGATCTTGGGAAATTTTCATTTTGTAACAGAGCAATTAGAGATTGGAACAGTCTACCCGCAGCAACTTTCAAGGTCGTTTTTCTAACTGCACATAGTTTTAGAAATAAGTCAGAACAAGCTGAAAATAATAGATGTTAAATGAGTAACTAAGTGATGCGAAGTGTGGTAAAGTGCTGTGATGTGCTGGTTAGTACAATCCAATGCAAAACAGTGTAGTGTTGTGTTGCCCAGTGAAGTGTAGTGATCATGATAAATGCCTTTTTTTCAATCTAATTTAGCCAATATCTACGTAGCTCTTACTGATTTTTATAATCACTAACATATAATTGTTGTATATTGAAGTGCATCGAAAAAGCCCTCAATTTTCGTGCACTTCAGTACGGAATTTGGAGGGAAAAATAATACGTAGAAATATAAAACTAGTGGTGCTACAGAATGGCACAGACTTTCCCGTATTAGTTTGCTATTTCCTTGGGTCTTCGCTAGCTATTCGGAATTGCCACATACTCTTTCTTGCCAGCTGTCTCCGCCAAAAGTACATTTTTTGTCATTTTCTTAATTTTTCGGTTTCCTATTGGTAGAACAGAAACATTAATTTTAGAATATTAAAGAACACAAAATTCTAGCCGTAAATGGTAATTTTCTTTTAAAAATTATGTGCCGTTTAAGAGAAAATGGCGTTTTAGCGCTAGTAAAAATGCGAAATTTGAAGCTCACTTTCACAGAAAATTTTTGAGTTTTCAAAATACTTTATTTGAAGCTATTTGAAGCACTTACACCAACAAATATAACAATTTTTACAAATTGCTGGGAATGTGCATATTAAAGATGTGAGAGATCTTTCAAAAAAATTACAATTATGAAATTTTTGAAAAAACAAACAAATAACTCAAAATGAATTTTACGCTATACTAAAGAGTGTAATTTGCACTATCCGTTACAAAAGTTTCAAGAACAAATTGCAGCCATATATAAGAAAATGGCGTTTGAGCGTTTCTGAAAATGCGAAATTTTGAGCTACTTTTCACAGAAAACGGTTGTGTTTTCAAGAAACATTACTTGACATTATTTAAAACACATGTACTCGTAAATATAATAATGTGAACAATTTGCCGCTAATGTAAATATTATCGACGTGAGAAACATGTGAAAAAATTTACATTTTTGTAATTTTTGAAAAAGCAACCTATAAAGCAATATGGCTTTTATGTCATCTGATGGAGTACATTTATCACTATCCCTACCAAAAGTTTAAAGAAAAAATTTGGAGCCGTTTTTGAGAAAATCTTGTTTTTGTAATTTTTTAAAATTGCACATATTACACACAATATTGCACGAAAACTACTAAAATTTTGAAAAACATTTACATGGCCTTTTAGAAAGAAGTCAATACGCTGAACAAATTTTATTTAAAGAAAAAATCACTATCTTCAATTTTGTAGTTGGAGAAAGACGCCGAAAAAAATTCAAACTTTCACAATTTTCGAAAATTTAGAGTTATCCGTGAAAATCGGACCTATGCCATGTTAATAAATGCATTTTACTCTATTCATACAAGAAATTTAAAGAAAAAATTTGGAGCCATTTTTGAGAAAAATTTGAAAATCCCCGGGGAGCTTCATATAAAGTACCCGCAAATTTTAAAGAATCTTTTTCAAAATCTCAAAGCTTCGACTAGAATCAGATCGACAGGGTAATATCCATTTTGGAAGAAACCATACGTATGGTTTAGGCGCTAGCAGTGTTCGGACGGACAGACGGAGGGACGTTTTCCTTTCAATTGGTTTTTCGGTATCAAGGACCCACAAAACAGGGTTTCTGGCTACACCACGTGTTAGGGGATTTTCCCCCCTGAATTTAGCAACTGGTTTTATCCACTTCTTCGTTTTCACGGCCCGGCAATTAATTTTTTTCTGCTGAAAATTGGCCATTTTTTCGCGCAGCATTACATAACTTTCCTTATACTACGTATATCACTCCGTGTATACGTACGTATACGGGAAAGTAAAAATGATATATAAAAATTAATATTAGAGATAGTATGTTTATTGCATCGTATTGTATTATATCGTTTTCAATTGTACTCTATTATTATTATTGTAATTATTGTTAATCAACTGCCACAGAGGCATACGCAATTGCAGTTCAAATAAAATGTAAAAATAAACTCTCGAAAATTGATAACGATTTATTTTATGTACACTATATGACGTTTCTGATTCCATTGCTTTCATAACTCACTCGATTTTTGCAAATCAAGTGGTATATTTTCAGGACCGCATTGCAGATGACAACTATGAGCGAAGTGATGCGATTTTTTTAGCACAACTGTACGCCCCGAGCTTGCATGCTATTGGTACATTTTCTCATCCAAGAGATCGATTGTTAGTGATTCCGGGCGCGTCAACGACTAGTTCCGTAAGTGTAGTGCATTTTCTTTCCTAGGGAAGTGTCGGTGGTCTTGCCTCGCTGAATGGCGAGATCCGGCGCCGACCTAACTTCGGATTCACGTGTTTTCCCCACCAGGTGTCTCCCACCACCCCAGCCGGGACAAACTCTACGCTCCCGACCGGTCTCCCAGCATGAGTGGTAGTGTAGTGCATGTTAGTGCAAGTGCAAGTGCAAGAAGTGAGGATAGGACAAGGAAGAGGAAGGAAAGATCGCGCACGGTCCGTGGCCCGTTTGTTAGGGTACTGCTCCGGCAATCGTCTGGTCTTGATCGGAAAATCCACGGAAAACTACCGATCAAAAAACATACCGATCGAACTACTTCCCCGTGGTCGATCTAACGAACACGCCACCTCCAAGTTTTATTTTTCTGCATTTCGTTTCAGGCGGTGTCGACGTATGAAAAGTCGTTGGCGCAAGTTAATTTCAAATGAAATTATTTAAAAACTGCCCTTCTCGATACGATTAGACCCTGATGACGAAGGCCAATGACCTTCGAAACGTTGGTCCAAAAAATGTAAAATGTCATTACAAAAATTGTAAAATAAATTTTGTTATATTGTGCAAGTCTGCCTAAAAAATCAACGGACCTTCCAAGAAATTAAAAATATAAAAAGGCTGTAATAAATTAACTAAACATTACAAATCATAGAATATCGGAGCCAGGTATCGCCCCAAGTGAGCCATTGTCCCATCCGGGAGAACTCTTAATCTTCCCGCATGGTCTCCCTGAACGTAAGGTACACTATAGTGTAGTACGTTGAAGTGAGTGAGTGTATGTATGTATGTACATATGTATGTATGTAAAGCGAGAAGAGGGGAGAATAATAAGAATGCAAATATTGGCGCGCAGTCTATAGCCAGTTTGTTATGGTACGGCTCCGGATTTTCGCCTGGTATTGATCGGAGAAAAGCGGGAACTACCGATCAAAACAGCCGGCTGCTGCAATTCTCCTCGCAGTAAGTGGTTGAATACAAGATAACTACCGAGCAACAGTGTCGGAAAACCGCTTTCGTGGGGATTCGAATCTCAGTACCCCCTGGTAGCGACACTAAGAGGTAATGTGCCGTTGCAGTGGGTTCGTCAGCATTAAAGAAGACTTAAGAAAGATTTGTGTAAAAAATTCAGCAATGAGCGAAAATTCAGAAACTTTGACTGGTACCTGAAGACGTCTTGACCTACAAAAAGTGTGGTTATTCATGTCTGTTTATTTGTTTCCGTGGCATTTTGTTCAATGCGATATTTTGACATTCATAAAAGAGTTTGTTTTATTTTTAATGTATTTCTTTTGGAAAGTGGTTCATTACAAAGTAGAAAATTAAACATCTCTCGTTGAGATGTAGGGCCTATTTATTTTCTAAAATTGTGCAGGTTACTCACATCTGCAATAGATGTCGCGTTTGCAGTGAACTATGAATTATAGGACTTAATTTGGTGCCAAACTCTTTTACACATATTAAAAGGAGAATATATATTTATATATTTACAAATATTAAAAGGAGAAATGTATATTTGTACATACAGTGTAAACCCTTGTTAGCACGAATTCGCTTAACATGGATTTCGCTGTAAACCGAACAAAACTTCGGTCGCGGCAAGGGATTACGGACAAGGGATTAGGAACACAATATCTCGTTATTCGTTGGTAATACATTTGTGCAATTTAAAGCAATCGTATATGGCGGCAAATTCATTAAATACAATCGACAACTGTTTATGCAAAAATTAAGTATATGTAATTCGTTTAAACAAAATATGCTAGAATATTCCTCATAGGCTAATAAAATAATATAATATTTATAATGTCTTAGAATAATATATTAATTGTCCCCAAGATTCACCAACCAGGAAACACAGCTGTTTGTTAAATAGTATCAAAATATTAGCAACATTAAGATTACCAAAATGTAAACACAATTGAAAATCATCGAAATATTTCGCAGGACTTACCAAAGTAAATAATCTGAAGAACTCTGCGACTACACGCCGAGGGGTGACATTGGGTGAATCTTCTGGAAGCTGTCAATAAATGAAGAAAGGTCACTACATTAACATATGGACAGAGCGAGACACAAACAGCGAAAACTCCCTTCCGAAACATCGATTCCTGGAGATCGCGAGAAAAACAATAAAACCACTTCCGTAAGGCGTTTAAGCGCGTCGAACGTAAATCACGAAATGTTAAATTCCAATTATTCCAACTGACAACCTTCGCCACTCCATACCTGCGACACGACAGGGCGTCCGGAAACACGGGTCAACGACTCGACGACGGCGCACGCGAAAATAATTGCCGGGTGAGAGAATCCGGTGCAAGATGCAAATCGGGCGATACTTTCACTTTCTCAGCTGATGAGGCTACCGGCGGGCGGGCGGGCGGGCGGGCGGGCGGCTGCGACGGGATCGCTGACAGCCACGCGACTGGTGACGTTGACGCAAGCGCACTCCAGCGGTCAATACCCGACTCACCTGCCGGCCGCTCGCGCCACCGCCGCGCTAAATCGCGACGGTGGCAGCGACTGCAACTATCAGCAGTGGGTTACGGTTGCCACCATACAATGCATCATTGTTGCCAACCTGAAGATATCAAAAGGCGGGCACTTTAAACATAGGGCAGTATCGCAAATACATGTATTTAAAATACGTATTTTCGATACTTTCGTAATTTGTATTTTGTATCGAAATTACATAGTGGTTATCCATAAATTACGTAACGCTAAAGAGGGGAAGGGGGTTTGAGGCAGCGTTACGCTGCGTTACATAGGCGCAGGGGAGTGTTAGTTTACTGTTACGTAATGCTGGTATTTCTTTTTAACATTTTTCAACATTTACAGAAAAAATTGCTTTCGAGAAAAAAATTTTACAATAAATGTAAATATTTTTCATCAACGATACATTGTTTGAATCTGTTAGATTACAAAAAAGATATTCAAAACTTATCTATAGTACATTCTCGAATCCAATTAAATTAGCGCGTAGACACGGGGCCCATGCGTCATCCATGACGCCGTGTGCACGGCTTGACAGAAATTTTCTCGCCTACGCGTCCTTCATTCAGAAATCGTTCTCAGTTTTATTGTTACGTGCAATCCGCATCCCCAACTATTTCTAACATTAATTTTCAAAAATTATTGCAACCCAAATACAATTGATACAATTAGTTTTTATGCTTTTTAATTGTTTTTTCTGATTGTAATGGTCGGGGGACGGGTCTTATCGAAAGAGTCACCTACGAGGGTTGTACCAAAAGTGAGGTTCCCATATTTTTACAAATAGAAAACATTATTTATTGTTATTAATTTATGCATCGTTTAAAAGCTTATACTGTTGTCTATTTTTCAACATAGTTACCATTTTTTCGACACGCTTTTAAAGACGGTGCTCCAGCTTTTGTGTCCCTAAGTCGAAGAAGTCTTCCGTCAATCCGTTGAGGATTGCGATAACCCAACGTTTCTGTTAAAGTTTTTTCAATTGTGCCATGGGAAGCTTCAGGTATGCGTTTAACAAGTTCACGGACCTTTCGATCTTTGAGCAGCTCATATTGATCTTCTGGGCAATCGCATCCGAAACCGGCGGTCTTCCCCCCCCCCCCCCCCCGCTCTTCATCGTGAACTTCCGTGCGACCCTTAGCAAAAGCCCTGCACCATTTGCGGACGTGCTGAACGGACATACACTCTTCACCGTAAACCTCAGTCAGTTGCCGATGAATCTCCACTGGCGGTAACTTCCTTGCTTGGGAAAGCGGACTACTGTTCGAACCTCGTAGTTGGCGGGAGCGGCGATCAACACTTCCATTTTTAATAACGGCTGCCAAGAGAACACTGACACGCAACACTCATCGTGCTGGATACTCGGGTTGACATGAAATTTCACCAGCTGATAGAACACCATGCAAAACCTGTATACGGAAATTTTGAAGTGGTATGGAATATTATAAATAGGGTTTTATAGGCATTTTGTATCAGGACCTTTCGTGACCTTCGCGCTTCCCGCAGCGGCCGAGCCGTTGCTTCGGCAGCGCTAGGAACGTTACGCGGCGTCTATCAGCCGGTGTCAAATTTCCAAGCGCGTTCGTATGCCTATTACAAAAAACTTGCTCTTTGCAAATAAATGCTCCACATTTGAAATCACAGCACCATTTTTCTTAAGAAAACGGCCATTAACTTCCATTTATCAGACAAAATGTTAAATTTTGTCGACCAGTGCTATTAGGGGGCGGCTTTTAAAGATATGTCATTTTTTTGCATTTTAATGCATTTTTCTCTGATTTCATCAATTTTAATATTATTTTAAAGGTACTTGCTTCAAATAATATTTGCGAAATGCAACTAATGCTCTCCAAAGAATTGCTGAGTATCTATACCTGGTAGCCTATTCAATTTCTTCGCACAGAAGTTGTAATGTCAGCCATTGTGAGTATGTAATCTAAGGTTCCTGTGATGCCTGTCAGAGCCAAATTCATTTCGTCCGAATTCGGGATAACTGTAGAGGGAGATTTGCTGGCAAAGAACAGTCCAAACCCAAAGTTCGTAAGCTGAGTTCACTTGAACGAATAGAAGAAGCCTCGATTACATCAGTTCTACCAACAGCTTGAATTTTTCATCCAAACTGGTTTTGATAACATTTTTTACGTAATTTTTCTTTGCTTTTAGGGCATTTTAATCCATTTTAAGGGCATTGTATTGATCATTTTTGGCGATGTTTTAGGTGATCAAAATCCGCCCCGAACTGATAATAAATTGTTGCGATTAATATTCTGCCGTCGTTGGAATGAAGGATCCTCACTTTTGATGAAATTTAGATTCCCTTAATTCACCTCCTGCGCGTGTGCAGAAAGTCCATAATACGGTCTTTGTTATCAGTACGATTCAGTGCACACGTTAACTCTAAATATCACAACAGCTCACGCATATCAAGTGGTAATTTTATATGGACTATTTCACTCTAGGGATGTGTCGATCGCGGACGAACTAGTTCAATTGAACTATCCTTGAAAAAGAACGGTACCATACGGAACGACCATTTAGTGAACTATAGATCATCTGTCACGTGTCATCGTTAGTAGTTCGTCGGTCACCATTCCTAGTTCTTTTAGTTCAGTAGTTCATTTAGTTCTCTTAGTTCGCCAGTCATCGTTCATTAGTTCAGTAGTTCAATTAGTTCTCTCCTGTAGTTCAGCGGTCACAGTGCGCATGAGCTCACTACGCAGGTTTCAACATGCGGTGGTCGGAAGTCACGTGACTTTGGGAATTCTGGCTGCTTGTATAGCGTGTAATGTATAAAAGAATTCACGTAAGAACAAGCGAAAGTGACAGTTCGCTAAACAAGTGAACATTACATGTAATGCAGAGAAGTATCCCTCCGCCGCGGCAGCTGTTCAGAAACACGTGCACCTTACATTCAAGACTCGGTTTTAAAATAAACATAATACTTATCACGCAAAAAGGAAATTCCATATAATGTGTATGAAAGAAATACATTTTTACAGAAGAGCACATAGCACTGCACTTCCTAATTTCAATTATTCTCGTGGCGCACTATATTTTCGTCGGACGAGGACATCCCAAAAGGAAGCGTCGAAACCATTTACAAGTTAGCCAACTGCAAACGAACGAATCGAGGAAGGAGAGTTCAATGGGATCAAGAACTCAACGACCACTGAACCTTCGGTTATGCTGCTAGCACTAGCTGTCAAAATTGCTTGTTCTTACATGAATCTCTCTTTACCTTTGGGTGCTGTTTGTATTGCTGGAATTGCATTTTGATAACTTGCTATATATAAATGTCACTAATTTGGATTATCAAGGGCAGAATGTCTAGCATAGAGTAATAACAGCTACTTTGATTAATGATTCCCATGGAGTTATTTCTTTTACAAATAAGAATATTCTTTATTTGTAATCCTACTTGTAAAACGGGTTTAGTGAAGTGCGCAGTTGAATGTGACAAGATATTCTGTCACATTCAATGTATTGCACATTCTGTTACATTCAATGCACATCTTTCATCTACTGCATGTATTTGCAAGTGCATGAAAATGAAAATATGAATTTTCATGTACTGGCAAATAGAGTAGAATTCACTTTTCTGCTGTAAGCAACATTTTTAGGGTTGTTTAATATATGAGAAAATTGAACTAGAAGGAAGCATGTTACATACTTATCAAAAGAAATCATTTAATACGAGACGGGTATTCTTGTAGATGCCACTTAGCTGTCCCAAAGTCACGTGACACGGGCACGAGAAAACCTATAAAAAGAAGTTACTTTTGGGGAAAGCAAAGCGTTCTGAGAATTAAATTTTTAGCACTAGCGCTAAAAGTGACATTTTATAACATAGTTACATATTCATTATATTCAGATAAAACTGTGAATATAACAATGAAAACTAAATACTTTCGTTTGATCGCATAAGCTACGTAATACAACGTAGATTTAATTTATATGTTTGAATTAAAATATAATGAAACTCAGAAAGGCTGTCTACAAATAGTGTATGACACACGCAGCAAAAGTGATTTTATTTAGTTCGTAGGATTACGTCACTCGGCTTATCGGCCTCATGTTGCAACATTTCACGCAAAATAACATGAAGCATTTACCACTCGTATCATAAAAATTTAATTCTATATCTCTGTCTACAATAAAGGCAGATTCTGCGCATTGTTAACAGGGTATGACATAGGCTATTTTTATATCCCTTAAAAAAAGACGGTTTCCAAGACAACTGTCTTGTTACCATGAAAAAAGTACTTAATTCAAGGGAATTTAACGAAGTATCCCTTAGTAATGCTCTCTAACTTATTGCTCTTTCCCGAGATATCAAACAATTTATTGTAATATAAAATTACGAACTTTTCCACATATTTTATATTATAATTTTTATACAGATGTAGAAAAATGTTATTTCGTGAGCTAAATGTGTTTTTTCAACGGTCTCTGTTGATTTTTTGGCCTCGACCTACGGTGTCGGCAAAAATTTCAACTTCAACGCTGAAAAAACACGTCCAGGGTTGCCAGATCCCTTCTCGGAAAATCCGCCAAATAACCCAGTGGGGAAAAAAGGTAACCGGTGAATAAAGCTCGACTCTGACACTGCGGCTGATAATTTCAAAATAGCTGCACGTTCACGTTTCACGTAATTAGTTTAAAAATAAATATTCTTGTGTATAAAACCTACCTACTAAGCCTAGCCTTATGACTTAAATACTTGTTGAATTGCTAGAAAAAGGGGCAAAATGTATGTAATAAAAATGGGCTCTTACATTTTCATAATAGCTGCATGGTGTTCAAAACTCAAACATTTGTACACGCCATTTCTGTCAGAAGCTATAAATACTTGTACAATTTGTGGGAAAATGCAATATTGACGATTTAGTAAGCGGAAAAAAGCATACCGCCTACAGCTCTCCCAGGATACAAAGAATTACGCCCAAAGGACGGAATCCTCCAAAATGCATTTTCATCCCGCAAGTCGACTCTTGCTTTTCGCCCAATTGGCGGTATTCCGCCCAATATGGCATCCCTGTGTACGAGGCGAAAATAAATGAACTATTTTGTTCTTTTGAACTAGTTCAACGAACTAGTTCACTAAAAAGAACTATCTTATAAAGAACTGTTCACATAAATGAACAATTTTGACCATCCCTATTTCACTCATGGCTGTCCGTGTCGTAAGTAGCCAATGCTAAGCAAGGATATTTTCAAATTTTTTCGCCAACACTTAGTTAACCTTTTTTATCGCTGTAAAACCTTTGTTTACCTTTTTAAGATAGCGATAGCAATTGTTTCAGGTCCAAAATAGCTTGTGCTCATCAATATAATATTAAAACGTGTCGTTTTGATAATGTTTAAAACTCTGAAATAGAATTATTATTAAAGATTCAGTGCCGAAAAACAGCGAAAGAGTTTGGAAGCAATGTCAAGAAGTTTGTGAAGAAAGAAAATACAAATGGACAGCACAAACAACTAATGAAGAAATTACACATATATTAGGCAATTAATATACAAAGATTAAATGGTGAAGAGTACAAAAAATATGCTATCAAAATTATGTGGAACGTTACAACCAAAATTATTCAGGAAAATACTTTAATGAGTACACACGTGTGTTCAATCCATTCGAAATCGACGAATTCCGCTGCTAATTCATCTTGTACTTCTTCCATTTCAAATACTTCCACGGAAGACCAAGACTCGGAAAACATTTCAAGTCGTTCAACTTCCTACAACTTTTATAATTGTTCTTTTAATAAATTTTTCTTGTAAGTAGCCTTGTTATAATTATTTTTTTTAAGTTTTATGACTATAAAATTGAAACATATTTGAAATCATTTACTGCATTAAACTATTATTCAAATGTTACTTGATTATAAGTTATTCCAGGAGGCAGTGATAAGTCGGAGCTTATCCTTAAATACCTCTCCAACAGCAATTGGGGAGCTGACAAAAGCACTCTACTACTTACATATAAGGCGTTAGTCAGAACAAAACTTGATTTTGGCTCCCAGATTAACCAATCAGCCGGCAAGAAAGAACTTCGGAAACTCGATCTTATTCATAACAAAGGTTTAAGAATTAGCACCGGTTGTTTCCATACTACTCCAATTGGTAGCATGCTCATTAAGGCTCTGGAACCCACTAGCCCACCGAAGGAATATCACAAGCATTAAATATGCCTTTAAAGCTGCTTCGTCCAAAAATCCTATAATGCACAACGATGTCTTACCCCCTCATCTCCACCTATATAGCGTACATCAGCAAATCAAACCATTTTATTGGAGAATTAAGCAAATTCTTACCGACAAGTCAAAAATATCAGAGCTGAAAAACACGCTTACTATCGAATTCCACCTTGGACGTTACCTTGTAACCCGCTAGAATCATCATGATACGAGCAATGCGACAATCCCCTGAATAACGAAGAATGGGATAAAAGAATTGAATAAATGTATAACGACCACCAAAATTACAATCACTTTTATCTCAGCTGTGATAAAAAAGATCAGTCAACCATAGCAGTTGTTCGAACCTCTGACAAGCGTATTAAATACCAACTACACAAACACTGTAGCTCTATTACAGCCGAGAAGTACGCCCTCATGTCTGCACTAGAAACAATTCACCAGTCCTCATATGAAAACCACACGAAGTCTGCTGCTGTTGCTCACCAAATCTGCAACACAAATCAGAAGTCAGAAGTGATTATTAATATCCAGGAACTGTGCTAACCTCTAAATAGACAAGGAAAAAGGCTGTTAATTTTTTGATCTCCTCCCCAGCAAGCTGATCCAATTATGACGAACGGAAGCATAATCCCGACTTTTCTCGTGTATCTCAAGTCAGGAAAAAATTTCCACAATATTGTCCACTCCATCAAAGATACTTGGCGTTACGTAATCAGGGTCATAAAAATACAATGGAATACGACATGGAAAGAGTCTTAAAGAGTTTATGTATACTGCAAATAAGCAGTATACATTAAAATGATTCATGATTTCCATAAACTAAGAACCAACAAAAACTCAATTGCAAAGATCAAGTGACACCTTCTCGAATCAGATCTGAACACATTTCCTAATGACCTACTCACTCACATCTGTTAAATTTCACAGCTCCTTTAAAATGTGAATCATGCATTGAACAACTGTCAATTGTCCATATCCTTTAGTTATGTACAAAATATATCAGTGAGCGCCAATCAATCCCAAAGACTGATAATCTTAAAATTATTTTATACTCTAGTTACTTTCAAGAAAAAATATTAACGTTATGTAAATTGTTAAAAGTATATGACGGTTTATAAGTCTGTCATTTATAAATTACTGTTTCACTCTCGTTTAAATTGTATTTTCACTATGTTATTCAATCCTGTATTAATTATAGTATAACATGTACATTTGTAGTCACTAATAACCTTGTCGTTGATGCGACTTTGAATGAAAATAAATTTAAAAAAGTCGGAGCTGAATGAAAGTTTTTCATTTTTCGGTTCTAATTTTGAGTAATATTTCTCACTTTCGTAACTCCTGTGATTTAAATTATCCTTTCAAATCATGTAACGTGTTTATTCGTGAAATGATCACACTAAATATCACTCGAAAGGCTGTAATATTACTTATGATAATTAATTTCGCTGAAATGTGACATCTCTAAGATAAAATGGTCGTCGCTCCCAAAACTAATCTTATCGTTCGGAAATGAATAAGCTATCATGGTATCTTCACTTCTTTTATACATACTTCGCTAGTTTAGTTTCATCCTACATGTGTCGGGCAAAGCTGTAGTGAATTCTCTTTACAATCATCAACATGAAGGCGCTGATTCTCCTGGTTCCTGTGCTGGCAGTGGTCGCAGCGAAAACAACGTGCGACTGCGACATTCACTAGTCGGGCCGTCATCTGCAAGGGCCTGCGTTTGACAGACTTTCACAAAAAGGACTCGGGGTGTGAAAACGCTTTCTGGAAAATTGACCTCTCGGAAAACCAACTCGGAAGAATTTCCTAATGACCTACAACAGTTCAGAAAAGTAAATCTATCACGAAATTCTCTAGAGCATTTGGAAGCGTCAGTTGATCAAAAAGTGCAGTATTTAGACGTGTCACGAAATAACATTCTAGAAATTGACTTGGGAAAACAATTCCTGTCTCTCCGACACTTAATTGCCGGTAATAATTATCTCGGTCTATTGGATGACTTCATTGAGGGACAGTGCAACATTGAACATCTCGATGTGTCTGAAAATAAGATTAAGACGTTAAAGGCAGTTACCAGATGCGCGCGTCTAACTATACTCGAAGCTTTTGGCAATAAGATTTCGCAAGTACCTAAGGAACTTGTGCTCTTGACTAATCTCCAAGTGTTGGATCTTTCTGAAAATGACATCAAGATGGTGTCTGGTCTTCCACTAACATTGGAAATACTAGATCTCAGTTTTAATAGCATTCGGCGACTCAGTGAATCCTCGTTTGGAGGCCTTGCTTCGTTACAAGCCTTGGACTTATCAGGGAATAAGGCAGTTACAATAGAAAAAGGGGCTTTTGCATCTCTTTCTTCTCTTTAATCATTACGACTTAGAGGAAATAATTTGAAACTTTTATCAAGTGAATTATTCAAAGGCCTAAAGTCCTTGAAAGGTGTTGACTTCACGATCAATTCCATTCAATATTTGTCTAACGACACGTTTCGCAATTTGCCTGCTTTGGAATCAGTTAATTTTGAATTTAACAAGCTTAGGACTTTACCAGCCTTGCAGTTTGGGCAAAAGAGTAAAAAAGATCTCATTGGGAGGCTAATGCAATTACCAAGATCGACCACTCAGCTCTGCTAACTATGTTCTCTGGTGCCAGAGAAGAGCGTGAGATTTCTCTAGAAATTAATAACCTCCGTGGCGATGATCCAGAATGGTCGAATGTACTGAAATATTTTGATTGGGAATGCAACGTTAATAGAGGTTTCACAATTAGAAGATTCATTTATGGAAATGAATTTGGTGTGACTCTTGACGATGAATACTCCCTGGCTCCTTCAACGTGTGCCTGTGCAACTTTCACGAAAGGCAACTGGGAATTCACCGCATGCATTGCTGACGGCGCTGAGGTGGATGGTCTCCCCTGGCTGGAAGCTGCGGAAATCTACGCTGGGATGAAAGAAGAAGACGACGGACGACACTCAAAGCTCGACAGAGATGAGTTTTAATCTTCAAAGGTTGGTAATCCCCAATACAGGTCAGAAAAATATAACATTGTTAAAATCAAAAATCAAATATCTTATCTAGATATGACTGACAGTATATGAAAACGAATTGTATATAAAACTGTTGTTAATGTTTTATTTATTTAATTTATCGCCCAAAGACATACATTTTCTTTGGGCAAATTAATGCCACAGAATATAAATGTTTGTTGATAAGATTTGATTTTGTTGATTTTTACTTTCCCGTATACGTACGTATACACGGAGTGATATACGTAGTATAGGGAAAGTTATGTAATGCTGCGCGAAAAAATGGTCAATTTTCGGCGGAAAAAATTAATTGCCGTGCCATGAAAACGAATAAGTGGATAAAACCAATTGCTAAATTAAGAAAAAAAAATCCCCTAACACGTGGTGTAGCCAGAAACCCTGTTTTCTAGGTCCTTGATACCCACAACCCAATTGAAAGGAAAACGTCCGTCTGTCTGTCTGTCCGTCCGTCTGTCTGTCCGTCTGTCTGTCCGTCTGTGAACACTGCTAGCGCCTAAACCATACGTACGATTTCTTCCAAAATGGTTATTCCCCGGTCGTTCTGATTCTAGTCGAAGCTTTGATGATTTTGAAAAAAGATTTTTCAAAATTTGGGGATTTTCCCCCGGGGATTTTCAAAATTTTCTCAAAAACGGCTCCAAATTTTTTCTTTAAACTTTTGGTAGGGATAGTGGTAAATGTACTCTATCAATGACATAAAAGCCATTTTGGTCTATCGGTTGGTTTTTTCAAAAATTACCAAAATGTAAATTTTTTTACTTGTCTCTCACGTCGTTAATATTTACATTATCGGCGATTTTTTTACATTATTATATTTACGAGTATATATGCTTTAAATAATGTCAAGTAACGTTTCTCGAAAACACTACCGTTTTCTGTGAAAAGTAGCTCAAAATTCCGCATTTTCAGAAATGCTCAAACGCCATTTTCTCGTATATGGCTGCAATTTTTTTCTTGAAACTTTTGTAACGGATAGTGCTAATTACACTCTTTAGTACAGCGTAAAGTTTATTTTGAGTATTTTTTGTTTTTTCAAAAATTACATAATTGTAATTTTTTTGAAAGATCTCTAACATCTTTAATATGCACATTACCAGCAATTTGTAAACATTATATATGTGAGTGTAAGTGCTTCAAATAACTTCAAATAAAGTATTTTGAAAACTCAAAAATATTCGGTGAAAATGAGCTTCAAATTTCGCACTTTTAGTAGCGCTAAAACGCCATTTTCTCTTGAACGGCACATCTTTTTTAAAAGAAAATTGCCATTTATGACTAGGGTTTATTGTTCTTTAATATTCTATAATTAATGTTTCCGTTCTACCAATAAGAAACTGAAAAATTAAGAAAATTACAAAAAATGTACTTTTGGCGGTGATAGATGACAGCTGGCAAGAAAGAGTTTGTGGCAATTCCGAATAGCTAGCGAAGACCCATGGAAATAGAAAACTAATACGGGAAAGTCTGTGCCATTCTGTAGCACCACTAGTTTTTGTTATTTAAGGTCACATCAACATCTAGATCATTAGCGACGACTAATTAGTGTTGGCACAAAGGGGCGGCCAAATTCATTCAAATTTGCCGCCGTTCGTGAAATTCAATTATTTATAGCAATCTTTGGCGGTAATTAACAGCACAGAACATACATTTCAAACGTCCCGCCTACAAGATCTTTTCCCCCCCAAAACGCGGGCTACATTAAAAAAAGCCGAGATGTCGCTTTGTTTTCTTTGTTGTCATTCACTCCTCGCGCGATTAGAGTGTTCACATACAATACTCTATGGCTACTTTTTAGTTAGATTTTTGTCTATAAACGAATTTACAACGACGAATTTATAGACGAAACAAGATTTATAGACGAAACGTCTACAAACGAATTTATAGACGAAACAAGATTTTCGTCTATAAACGAATATTAACTCGGCGAATAATTAAGCTAAATATGTTATCATTATCAAAGAGTGCTAGCATGAGTTATGTTAAAGTGCGTTAAGTGCATATCAAATTGTTAATGATTTATATTGAATAAATAAATACCACAATTATTTAAGATTATTAATTTACATATATGTAGTAATTTTTATGTGAACTATGAATTGTTTCTAACAGTCCATTGATATTGATATTAATATAAATCCAATTTATATAGCTGCTTAATTCAGTTATCTTTCAAAAATAAGTAATTCTTTAAACTAGTGGTGCTACAGAATAGCAGACTTTCTCGTATTAGTTTCGTATTTCCTTTGGTCACGGCTAGTTGCCACATACTCTTCCCAGCTGCCACGGAAATATTATTTTAAGAATATTAAAGAACCGTGAAACCTTGTCATAATTGGCAAATTTTCATTGAAAAATTTACAGCCGTTTTAAGAGAATGACGTTTCATCGCTAATGTAAATGCGAAATTCTAAGCTCTTTTTCACAGGAATCTTTTGTGTTTTCGAAAAACTTGATTTGAAGTCATTTGAAGCACTTCAACTCACAATACAATAGTGTTTACAAATTGTAGGAAACGTCCATTTTAACAGTGTGAGAAATCTTTCAAAAAAATTACATTAGTTTAATTTTTGAAAAAAAAACAAAAATACCCCAAAATGAACTTTAAGTCATATTAAAAAGTGCAATTAGTACTATCGATTCAAAAAGTTTGAAGAAAAAGTTTGGAGCCGTTTATAAGAAAATGTCGTTTGAGTGTTTCCGAAAAAGCAGAATTTTGAGCTAGTTTTCACAGCAAACGGTTGTTTTCGAGAAACTTTATATGCCATTATTTGAAGCGCAGGTGCCTGTTAACACAATAATGTAAACAAATCGTCGCTAATGTAAATATTAACGACGTGGGAGAAATGTCAAAAAAATTACATTTTTGTAATTTTTTAAAAACTAAAAGAATATAAGAAACTGATTTTTATGTCATCTCATGAGTACATTTAGCACTATCGTTACAAAAGAAAAAAATCAGAGCCGTTTTTGAAAAAACTTCGTTGGAAGTCATTTGAAGGACATCCACTCACAAATACAATATTTTATATAAATCTCTTGAAACGTGCATATTAAAGGCGTGATAACTATTAAAAAAACATATTTAATAAATTTACGTCAGAAATTGGCGTCAGATGACGTTGTCTTGCTTGCCTTTTTGACAATCCCGCTAGGTAGTAGCAATTAGTCTTTCTGTCAGTTGAAAGGTATACGTTATTTGGCAGTTGCGTTGTCTGTTAGTTCAAAGGTATCCGGTAGACGTCACTGACAGTTCCCGCTAGGTGGCAGTAATGTAGTGTTTCTGTCAGTTGAAATGCATCCGCTAGATGTCAGTATCCTTATCTGTTAGTTCAATCCGCTAGGCGTTACTGTCAGTTCCCTCGAATGTGCGATGTCTCATAGCACCATGTGCGATATAATAGTACATTATGAAACGATGATGTAATGATGGGTATTAATACACGAGTGTGATATTACGATACGAGCGAGGTACGAGCGAGTATCGTAAACTTCACACGAGTGTATTAATACCCATTACATCGAGTTTCATACGGTACTTTTTCTACGACTTATGGTAACTTTTATAAGTTAAACTTCTCCACTGAATCGTTTCCTGGCAGTCGACATGCAAGATTCAGCCAAGGCCACCTAGCGGACAAATCACTACCCTACACCCGCAGGTGGCTGTGCTTTACCAGAGCGCCGGCGAGGGACTTCAAAAGTTGCGGCAATAATATTCCGACTTCCGTATTGTCGCATTTGCTCTCATTTCTGGAAACGTCAACACCATCAGAAAGAACCACCATTCACTAAATATTTTAAACTAAAGAATTGGCCGGTTTTTTAAGGACAACCACACAGAAGCAGCAAATAACACAAAATGACTTGCGTTCAGATCTTAACCTCACTGAAAGTTCTCTTCAATGACTACCACTGCGCTAGTCAAATAGGATAAAAGTGAAATGACGATCCAATTTATTTTTTAATAATATTTCACGTAAAAATTACTAGTAATAAAATAAAATTAAAACTGAGAAGCTTAATATAATATTAAATGCAATTTTAATATACACACTCGAATGAAACATTGACTGCAACAATTCTCAACGATTAATGAAGTGACAATACTTGATTTGTAAGCGTCTCTGTGATTGGCCAAGAACCTGTATCATAATGAAATCTGTATCGAAATGACCATCATTATGCAACTGGTTGCAGCCATCCAAAGACAGCGTTATACAATGGGAGTAGAAAAAAGAACATTATCAAACGATGATGTAATGATGGGTATTAATACATGAGTGTGATATTACGATAAGAGCGAGGAATGAACGAGTATTGTAAACTTCACACGAGTGTATTAATACCCATCACATCGAGTTTTATACGGTACTCTTTCTACAACTTTTATAAGTTAAACTTTTACATTTAATCGTTTCGTGGCATGCAGGATTCAGTCAAGGCCACCTAGCGGACAGCTCCCTACCCACTGCAAGTGGCTTTGACCGTCTGCGAGGGAGTGCAAAAGTTGCGGCAATAATTCCAACGTCATCATTTCTGATTTTTCTCTTATTTCTGGAGGTGTCAAGTCCACCTTTGATTCACTAGACATTTTAAACTAGACTTTTTTTAAGGAGAACCACACGGCAGCAACATATACCCCAAAATGACTAGCGTTCAAATCTTAACCTTAGACAATTGTTCTCTCCAATAACTACTACTGTGCTGGTCAAATAGGATCAAAGTGACACTGCGATTCATTTTATTTTAAATAATATTTCACGTTAAAAATTACTAACAATAAAAGAAATTAAAAATGAGAAGCATAATATAATATTAAATACAAGTTTAATGTAGACAATCGAACGAAACATTTACTCTAAAGATTCTTAATGATTAATGAAGTGCAAAAACCTGGTTTGTAAGCTTCTCTGTGATTGGTCAAGTCTCTGGTCTCCGTGACTATTGGTCTCTGTGATTGAAATACATATTGTCGCCTTCGTTCCCAGATAGAACGGATCCTCAGCTTTTATCACACAGAAACATTCGTCACCTGTTCTTTATCGCTTAGGCTAGCCAATCATTTAGCACTATTCATTGGACAAGTTTGAAGAAAACATTTGAAGCTATTTTCGAGAAATTTTATCTGTCATTAAAGCACATGTATTCATAAATACATGTGAACAAATTGCCACTGATTAAATATTAACACATCAGAGACAAGTCAAAAAATTACATTTCTGTAATGTTTTAGAAAAAAAGTATAAAGAAATATGGCGTTTATGTCAGCTTACAGAGTACATTTAGCACTATAACTACTAAACTTTAAAGAAAACTAGTGATGCTACAGAATGGCACAGACTTTCCCGTATTAATTGCCTATTTCCTTGGGTCTTTGCTAGCTATTCGGAATTGCCACATACTCTTTCTTGCCAGCTACCATCTATCACCGCCAAAAGTACATTATTTTGTCATTTTCTCAATTTTTTCGGTTTCCTATTGGTAGAACGAAAACATTAATTTTAGAATATTAAAGAACATAAAAAACTAGTCCTAAATAGCAATTTTCATTTAAAAATTATGTGCCGTTTTAAAGAAAATTGCGTTTTAGCGCTAATAAAAAATACAAAATTTGAAGGTCATTTTCACAGAAAATTTTTAAGTTTTCAAAAAGCTTTATAAAGTTATTTGAAGCCCTTACACTCACAAATATAATTATGTTTACAAATTGCTGGTAATGTGCATATTAAAGATGTGAGAGATCTTTCAAAAAAATTACAATTATGTAATTTTTGAAAAAACAAAAAAATAACTCAAAATAAACTTTACGCTATAAAAAGAGTGTAATTAGCACTATCAGTTACAAAAGTTTGAAGAAAACATTTGCTGCCGTATATGAGAAAATGGCGTTTGAGCGTTCCTGAAAATACGAAATTTTGAGCTACTTTCCACAGAAAACGGTTGTTTTCGACTTTTTCGACGAACTTTACTTGACATTATTTAAAGCACATGTACTCTTAAATATAATAATGTGAAAAAATCGCCGCTAATGTAAATATTATCGACGTGAGAAACATGTGAAAAAATTTACATTTTTGTAATTTTTGAAAAAAACAACCTATAGAGCAATTTGGCTTTTATGTCATCTGATAGAGTACATTTACTACTATCATTACCTAAAGTGTAAAGAAATAATTTGGAGCCGTTTTTGAGAAAATCTTGTTTTTGTAATTTTTTAAAATTGCACATATTGCACGCAATATTGCACGAAAACTACTAAAATTTTGAAAAACATTTACAAGACCTTTATGAAAGAACTCAATATGCAGAACAAATTTTATTTGAAGAAGAAATCTCTATCTTCAATTTTGTAGTTGGAGTATGACGCCGAAAAAAAATCAAACTTTCACAATTTTCGAAAATTGAGAGTTATCCGTGAACATCGGACCTATGCCATGTTAATAATTGTATTTTACTGTATTCATACAAGAAATTTAAAGAAAAAATTTGGAGCCGTTTTTGAGAAAATTTTGAAAATCCCCGGGGGTCTTCATATTCAGTACCCCCAAATTTTGAAGATTCTTTTTCAAAATCGCAAAGCTTCGACTAGAATCAGATCGACCAGGGAATAACCATTTTGGAAGAAATCGTACGTATGGTTTAGGCGCTAGCAGTGTTCACAGACGGACAGACAGACGGACGGACAGACAGACGGACGTTTTCCTTTCAATTGGTTTTTCGGTATCAAGGATCTAGAAAACAGGGTTTCTTGCTACACCACGTGTTAGAGGATTTTTCTTAATGTAGCAACTGGTTTTATCCACTTATTCGTTTTCACGGCCTGGCAATTAATTTTTTTCCGCCGAAAACTGGCCATTTTTTTTCGTGCAGCATTGCATAACTTTCCCTATACTACGTATATCACTCCGTGTATACGTACGTATAAAGGAAAGTAAAAATTGGAGCCGTTTTCGAGAAAATCTTGTTTTTGTTATTTTTGAATATTGAACATACTGCACGCAATATTGCGCGAAATTACTTCAATTTTAAGAACAATGTTTATGACCTTAATGAATCATTAAATATGGAAAACAAATTTCATTTGTTCAAAAATTCTCTATCCTGAAATTTATAGGTTTAGGAAGACTCCAAAAAACTTCATTAGAAGTCATTTGAAGCACATTAAGTCACAAATACAATAATGTATACCAATTGCTGAAAAGGCGAAATTTGAGCTCATTTTCACACAAAATTGTTGAGTTTTCGAGAAACTTTTTCTGACGTTATTTATTGCACATGAATATAAAAATGTGAACAAAATTGCCACTAATTTTTGTAATTTTTTGAAAAACAAAACAATAGAGCAAAAAAAGTTTAAAGAAAAAATTTGGAGCCGCTTTCGAGAAAATCTTGCACGCAATATTGCGCGAAAAGTACTAAAATTATCAAAAAAATGTACATTATCTTAATGAAAAACAAATTAAGACAATAAATTTCATTTGAGGGAAAAATCTCTATCTTTAATGTTGTAGTTGTAGGAAGACATCGGAAAAAATTCAAATTTTCACAATTTTCGAAAATTCAGAGTTAACCGTGAAAATCGGACCTACGCCACTTTTATTAGTGAATTTTATTCTATTCTTACAAGAAATTTAAAGAAAACATTTGGAGCCGTTTTTGAGAAAACGTTAAAAGTCCTGGGAGCTTCATGTGAAGTACCCCCAGATTTTAAAGAATATTTTCCAAAATCTCAAAGCTTCGCCTCGGGCCAGATAGTCGGGGCTTTCTTCAATTTGGAAAAAATCCTACAAATGGTTTAGGACCTAGTAGTAGTGTTCACATGCCGGATGTCAGGGCCCGGCAATGAATTTTGTCTGCCGAAGATTCGCCGTTTTTCACCCAGCATGACATAACTTTCCCTATACTAAGTATATTACTCTGTATAAACGTATGTATACGGGAAAGAAATAACTTACAAACTAGTTCCTTGGCCAAAGTCTTTTACTATGTTATAAAGGACACTTACATTAATGGTATTTGACATAATTAATGAATTTAAACGAAACATGCAATATTAAATACAAAGGGGAATAATCAACATTGATCACTTTATCTAGTACCTGATACCCAGGGTTAATATAAGTTCTCTATGCTTGGAGAATTAATTTTTGCAATGTAAATGTGTAATTTTGAAGGTTTCTTTTTTCTTATTAATAAAATTGTCATTATATTTGGATTATTTCATTAATATTTAATTGTCATTTCCACCGCACCCTTTCATTTGTGTTTTAAAGCAAAAATACTGAACAGTATAAATAATAAATAGTAATATTCTGAAACACATATTTGTAAAGTTATTCACTGCATTTGCTATAGCCGAAATTATATATAAATTTTATTTTATTTTTCAGTGTCTCTACTCTACTCCACCGCTCCCAGTGGAAATGTATCACTTGCATGTCCTAAGTACAAGGGTTTGTTTTCGGAAGACTTTGGTGATGAGCTTTTGATACCTCCTGATTGGTGTACATGTAATACACACACCGTTCTACCCGTAAATGATGTCGATGTCCAAAAATGCGGCGAAGTGTGCTTTATCTCAAATACAAAACAAAGTTAAAAATTCTTTGAAGACCAAAAACTGTGCAGATCTTCTTTTGCAGTAAAATCTAGAAAGATAGTGTATGTCAATGTGGTTATGTTGTCAGTAATTTTTATGTCAATGTTGTCATAATCGTTTTGTCAATAATGATTATGTTGTGATATTTGAAACATCACCAGGAGGGGGACATTTCGAAGCCACAGTGAGACATTCTTATGGCAGTGACTTTTCTCTTTTGGGAATGGTAAGCAGGATAAACTCATACTCTAGGAATAGTTCCTGTATGAAAGATTATGAGCTAAAATTGTTCTGTGTTTGCCTTCATTCATGACAACTTTTATAATAATAATAATAATAATAATAATAATAATAATAATAATAATAATAATAATAGTGACTTTATTTATGTGGCGAGACTCGGGCCATCAGGCCCGCTCTTCCGCCTAACCACGTAATACATACATATATAGATAAAAATGTAACAGTACATTTAGTAAATCAAGTAAAATACAACTTAGATATGTCTTGCCCCTGGGCTCACAAAGTGAAAGGAAAAAACACAACGTGCCAGCATTTACCTTAAACGTCCGGGGAAAACCAGGGAAAACAAAGGAAGTGTGCATGCTCTTCAACACTGAGCAACAAAATAAAAGATTTAAAATAATTTATAAAGCATTTACTGACACAAGAGAACATTAAAGAGATGCCCAAAAATAAATTATGAAAGAAAAAAATATTAACCCATACGCATCAAAACGTTAGCAAGAAAATCTCAATCCATTAAAGAACTCATTTAAAAAAATAATAAATGAGAATGCACACAACCACCCGGCCAGGACGACGGCTTAGGGCCGATTTTAATTACACCAACATGTACCCAGGGAAAAGACGCATTCAGTCAGAGCCATGACAAGTTAAGCTGGAATGAATTTGAAATTACAAGTTGATAATACAAACAAAAAAAACACATCTTTCTAATCTTTTATTAAACTTAATTTAAACTAATTATACTGTTGCTTATTAAATTAAGAATTAAGCTAAGAAGTATAAGAAAATACAAAATAAAAAAGTTAAAATGTGATATAAAATAATACATTTAGCGTACAATTTTGAATAATAATAATAATAATAATAATAATAATAATAATAATAATACATTGAGTACACACTTTCACATCGTACATTATCAGCGCAGTAGAAGAGTATTTAAATGTTTTTTGAATGATCGCAATGTTTTACATTTCCTAACATTTTCTGGAAGGTTATTCCACTCTCGGGTCGTTTGCTACTAAGTAAGATTTATTATAAAAATTGGTGTTGCTTTTAGGAATATTGCATAGCAAGGATTTCTGGAATCTTTTTGTTTTGAGATAAGACATTTTATAAGAGAGGTAAGCAAGTACACCCGTATTTAATATTTTGAAAAAGAGGCACAAACTATGAAACAGGCGTCGACCTTTCAAGTTTGTCGACTTTTCACACCAAAAGAAATTTTATTTACATGATTACATTCATATTAACTGTATATGGAGTGTCTCGTCCGTTGAAATGCTTCTTAATGATATTTCATTTATGTGAATAAAAGTATTTTATGTTAAGTCAATAATTAAAAAAACCCTTTTATGAAAATGGAAAGCACAAAAAATCAAAATGAAAGTTATACAAATTGTATTTTAGTGTAAAACGTAAATATATTCATTGTTATTATCTTGAAAGAAATCTGTAAATAATTTAGAGATTTATTGTTATATTTTGACAGAAAATAAAAGTTGCTTAAAATTACCCCATTGTATGTATTTTAATAGAATTACTTTATCCTTGTAAACCTGACCTCAGAAGACGACGATGTTGAAGTATTTGGATATGTTTGAAGGTTTTGCTAGATTTGATCTACTTGATGAATTTGACGGATTCATTGACAGTAAAATTAGCTGGTTAATAAAATAATATTTTTGGACTTGTACAAATTAAAATTATAACAGCAGCGAATCAAGAGCCAGCAGCTTATCTGCGCATCGAGAAGGAAAAGTAATCGAGAAGTCTTAGAACCACAGGAAAACAATTTTTCTATTGGAAATCCCCATTTCTGAAGGCAACAACTTTGAAACCTCAAGTTGTGTTCGATCAGTTCAGAAGTAGTACCAATTTCAAATTCCAACTAACATGCGGAAAGAAGAACGACAGTCTAAGGTAGTAGTACCGTCGCGATCTCGGACCGAAGGGTCGCGGGTTCGAGATCCGCCTTGGAAATGTTTGTATGTGTTCATCATTTCACCCCCTATCATCACCGTATTGTTTCAGCCGCGTAGATACCTTAACGTTAAAATCCAATAGTGGTCGCTAATGACCTAGAAGTTGATGCGACCTTAAATAACAAAAAAATAATAATAAAAAGAACGACAGTCTTCGGAGTAGCGGCACGTGTCGTCATCCGATGCTGACGAGGACCGAGCTGCGAAAATCTAAAAAAAGGTTATGTGTAGCTATGCTCATGATATCACTGCGATAGCCAAACTTCGTAACATAATGGGAAAATAAACTCGAATCTTTTCTTCCACCGATAGATTGTGATAATTGAAAATAATGAGAATAACCAGTGATAAGGAGTAATAACGGAGTATTCCTTTTAAAGTGGATGTGTGAAAAGCGGAGAAAGGTATTGCATAAAGAACTAGTGATTCCATAGAATGGAACAAGCTTTCTTGTACTAGTTTTCTAATTTCTTTGGTCTCAGCTACCTTTTCAGACTTGCCATGTACTCTAGCCAGCTGCTACCTTCGGCCACCCAAATAACATTCTTTTTTTTTGTAATTTTCTCAATTCGTGGGTTTCCTAATAGAAGAACCGAAATATTACTTTAAGAATATTATAGAAGAGTAAAACCTCGTTATATAAGGCAATACTCGTTTAAATAAACGAGAGCTGAGAAAATAGCATTTAATCTATGCTGTAAATGGGAAATTTGAAGCTCTTTTTCACAGAAATTTTTTGAATTTTCGAAAATCTTCATTGAAACTCATTTAAAGCACTTCTACACTTCAATGAAATAATGTACACTAAATGGAAAATTCTAGAAATGTGGATATTAAGGACGTGAGAGATAGTTTGAAATATATAAATTTGTGTAGTTTTTAAAAAACAAAAGAATTCAGCAAAATGAATTTTTAATACAACAATGTAGGCTTTCACGGCCGGAGTTGTAGTCAACGTTTTCTTCCGGGCAAGGGGGCCGTGGTCTATTGGCAAACATATTTCCGATAGACCACGGCCCCCCAGCCCGGAAGAAAACGTTGACTAAAATGAATTTTATTTCATCTTAAACAGTGCAATGCGCACAATCCGTAAGAAAAGTTTCAAGAAAAAATGTTGGGCAGTTTTTGAGAAAATGTTTTTCAGCGTTTATGAAAATTCGGAATTTTGAGCTCGTTTTCACAGAAAAGATTTGAGTTTTCGAGAAACCTGATAACACATCATTTAAAGCTCAAGTATTCATTTAAAGTACATTTAGCACTATCCCTACCAAACATTAAAAGAAACATTTGGAACCGTTTTTGATAAAATCTTGTTTTTGTTATTTTTTTTCAATTCCACATATTACACGCAATATTGCGCGAAAACTACTAAATTTCCCAAAAAAAGGACTTGACTTTAAAGAAAGAACTAATTATAGACTATGCAACAAATTTCATTTGAAGGAAAATCTGTAACTTCAATTTTGTAGTTGTGAGAAGACGCCGAAAAAAATAATTTTTGCAATTATCGAAAATTCACAGTTAGCACTGAAAATGTGACATATGCTATCTTTTTAAGCGTATTTTACATTCTTACAAGAAATTTAAAGAAAACTTTGAAGCCATTTCTTGAAAAAAAATTTGATAATAACTCTGGAGCTTCATGTAAAGTACCCCAAAATTTTAAAGTTTTTTTAAATAGCAGCGCTTTTAATTGACCGGGGAATATCCATTTTGGCATAATCGCTACGTATGGTTTAGGCGCTAGTGGTATTCACGACGTTTCAAAAAACACTTTTTCGGTATCAGGGGACCCCAAAATGTGTATTTCCTTTGAAATTTCAAAATCGATTTTCCGCAGCATTACATAACTGTCTCTATACTACATATATTACTCCGTATATACGTACGTATGACTATGTGCTAACCACAAGTATCCCTTAGCCCATGGCCGCACAGCCGGGACGCCGCCGTTGGTAGGCCTTAGCTCGTAAAGAGCTGTGGTGCCAACGTTCGTACGTACAGAGGCGTATCTTGGTTTTCAGGTACCCAAGGCACAAAATAGATACTACACAGAAAGGAAAGTAGAGGGCTGCTTCCTGCTTGATTTTCAGTGAGCCACCGCGCAGCATGGACCGCCATCTTGAAATTGTGCAATGGAATCCTAAGCGTCAGCTCAAATGACATTTTCTCAAAAGTCTCCAGTTTTTTCTTCTAACTTTTCGAACAGGTAGCGCTAATTGCACTGTTTTTTTTTTTTATTTTTTTATTTTTTTTAATTTATTTATAGTCGCATCAACTGCTAAGGTTATTAGCGACTACAATTATACAATTATAATTTTATCTATAATTACATTAACAAAAATGTCATAACTTATATATAATTAACATTGTATAGCAACATATATTTTATGTAATATATAACTTAATTGTACAATATCATATGTCATTAAAGATGTTACAAATTTCACAAAACTTGATCAGTTGGTTCTGATAATTGGTTGAATACAGTAAGGTGTCTAAAGGTTTATTTAGATTAGTAAATTTTCTTTCATTATTGAATTTAGAGCAGTTTTCTATTATGTGGTAAATGGTTAAAGTAGTGTTACAAGTATCACAAAGTGGAGGGGGTGTTCTGGAAATTAAGTGGAGATGTGTTAATTTTGTGTGGCCTGATCTTATTCTGGACAGTGCGACTTGTCCTCTTCGGTTGAGCTTTTTAGAAGTTGTAATATTAAAAAAGTTATTAATTTGGCTGTGGGGTTGACTTGCTTTACATTCCTTCCATGTGTTATTCCATTTCTGGGCCATGCATTTTTCTATTGTTTTCAATTTATCATAGGTGGTGTGCATGATGTTATGAATATTATTCTCCTTCCGTAGGTCTATTAATGTTACAGAATTTTTCACTGTTATGTCCTCTGGAATTTTAAGTTGAGGTGGAAGCCAAGCAACAATAATACTTATTCCAGCAGATTTAATGTGGTAGTATTGTTCTTGAATCATTTTAGCCATTTCAGTATTGGAATTTTTTTTGCAAGATTGTTGTATGACTTTCAAGGATTTTGTGAAAAGAATGGTTTTAAAGGAGAATAACTTTTCAGTGACTTTTAATGCGGTCAGAAAGGCATAGAGTTCTCCTGAATTGGGACCGATGCTTTGGGGTAGAAGGTATTTGTAGGTAGTGTCAGGGGTGTGCACTGCGATTTCAGTTCCTTGTTCATTTTTCTGGCATTCAATGTAAACTGGGCAGTAATCTTTATATTTGATGGTTATTTCTTTAAGTTGTTTATTCCATTCTTCTTTGGATGAGTTGGTATTCATCTGTGCGTTGGTCTGAGTGAGGTTACTGTTTTGTAATTCTAAGAGGGACAAATCAGAAATGAGCGGTGGTATAATCCATGGCGGAATTAAGAAATTTCTATGTTTTTCCATTCTAGTAGTGTTCACCTCAAGGTTTGAGAGAAGTTCTCTTGTCCTGTAATGTAGAGGTTTATATCTGGGATTAATATTCTTGATAATACTCTGAGATGGAAAAATGTCGTTGTAGATGATGAAGTTTGGGGAAGAAGCGGCTCTGATGGCGTACTTAATGGTTGTTACTTCTCTGCGATGTGATAGATGAGATTCTTTTGCTTCAACTAATATGCTGCCTATTGGGCTAGTGAAAAAACATCCAGTGCAAATTCGTAGACACATGTGATGGATGGAGTCTAATTTCTTCAGTGCTATTTTGCTGGCAGATTGATAGAGAATTGATCCGTATTCTAATTTGGATCGAATTATAGCCTTGTACGTAAGAAGCAGTAGGTTTTTATCTGACCCCCAGTTGTTATGGTTCAAATATTTTAGGATATTGATTCTCTTTTTGCATTCATCCGATAGGTTTTGTATGTGAGAATTCCAGGTCAGTTTGTTGTCAAAAAACATTCCTAGAATTTTGATGTTGGTGACAAAACTCAGGGCTTCATTGCCAAGCTTTAAGATTGGTGGTTCAATTTTTTTCTTTTTTGTAAAGAGAATGCATTTACTTTTTCGGGGAGAGAATTTGAAACCTGTCTTCAAGGACCAGTTATGTACCTTATTAAGTGCGGTTTGTAATATTTCTTGAGTAGACGATAGGTTCTTGCCTTTGCACAGAATGGTTATGTCGTCTGCGTATTTTCTTGACACTGTTGGAAGAGTTATGTCCTTGTCCACGTCGTTGATTGCTAGTAAGAATAAGGTGACACTTAGTATTGATCCTTGAGGAACCCCGTTGTCTAACTTTTTCATTACTGATAGTTGTCCATTGACTCTCACTTGGATGTGTCTTTCTTGAAGAAAGTTATTGATGAACTTATACATATTTCCATGTATTCCAATTTCTTGGAGAAGAAGCAATAAGCGATGACTCCAAACCATATCGTATGCTTTTTCAATGTCGAGGCTGATGGCTATTACATGTTGATTGTTGATAAAAGCTTCTTTGATGTATTTACAGATACTAACTAGGTGGGAAGTGGTTGAATGCCCAGGTCTAAATCCGAATTGATTGTCATGGATACAATTATGAGTATCAAGAAACCATCTTAACCTAGCATCAATAATCTTTTCCATTATTTTGCACATGTTGCAAATTAGTGATATTGGTCGATAATTCTCAGCTTTGGTGGTATCTTTTCCTGGTTTCGGGATAGGAATAACCGTAGCCACTTTCCAACTTTTTGGGAAAATGTTTGTTGTCCAGATTAAGTTAAATAATTTAGAAGTAATTCTTTTCCAAGAATAGGTAGATTTTTTATCATTACATTTGAAATATTATCAGGTCCTGGGCAAGAGTTGTTAGTAGATTCAATTGATTTTGTGAGTTCATCCATAGATATAAGAGTATTGATATGATCATTTGACGGTGTTTCTTCAGTCATAAATGGTTCCATACTTTCTTGTTCTTCTTTGTACGGTTTGAAGGCATCAGGGTAATTGTTAGAACTAGAGTTTCTGGCGAAGGTGTCGGCTAGGTTGTTGGCAATATCTTGAGGTTCAGTTAAGATTGAATTGTTATCCATTTTGAGAAAATGAATCTTGTTGGATTTCTTGTTTCCTTGTATAGCTTGTATTTTTCTCCATGAATCCTGTATATTGCTGTTGGAGTTGATGCTCGCTATAAATTTAGACCAGGTTTCCGATTTACTTTCTTTGATAGTTCTTCTAGCAATAGCTCTTGCCTTTTTGTATTCAATTTTGTTTTCTGAGGTGCAGTGTTTTTTGAGGCGGTTGAAAGCATGTTTGTACTTTTTGATGGCTTCTTTGCATGTATCATTCCACCAAGGAATTGGGTTAGGTTTATATGGTTTACATAATTCAATTGCTTCATTAGCAGCTTTGTTTATAATATTAATGAATGTAGTCAAAAATGACTCAGTATCATTATCAGTGTGAATTGTTTCAGATTGATTGATGTATTCGTTTATTCTTTGTTGGTAAGTTCCCAATTTGCTTTCTTGAAGTTCCATATTTTGATGTTTGATTGGGTGTAGACCATATTGGTTGGTATTTTCGCTGGTTCATTTACAGTAGTGATTATTGGAAAGTGATCACTGTCATTTAAGTTATCTAATACGGTCCAATTGCATTTTTGGGCAAAGGTTGTAGAGCAGCAAGTAAGGTCAATTGAGCTGAAGGTTCCAGTGCTAATATTGAAGTGTGTGGGTTGTCCAGTATTTAAGATTATCAAATTATTTCCATCGATGACATTTTCAATTGTTTTGCCTCTTGGATCAGTTTTGTTAGAACCCCATAATGTGTTGTGGCTGTTAAAATCTCCAAGTATGATAAATGGTTTAGGGAGTTGGTTGATAATATCTTGAATTTCATAAGCTTCAAAAGAATAGCTGTTGGGAAGATAAATGTTACATATGGTGAGAATGATTGGAGCCTGAATCTGAATAGCAACAACTTCTACATGAGTGTTAATATGAAGCTCCAAAACAGGAAACTGTTCTCTAATATATGTTGCCACTCCTCCGCAAGCAAAATTGGTGCTGTTTCTATTTTTAAAGAAGCACTTAAATTTACTAAATTTGCCGAATTTATTAGACTTGAAGTTAGTTTCCTGCAAGCACATTATGTCCAGTTGATGCTCATCGTTGATTAGTTCTAGTCTTTCTTTTCTGCGGTGAAAACCATTAATATTCCATTGCAATATATTCATGATTTACTAGTTGTTAAATATGAATGTGATCAAATTCAGACTCAGCAATGAGGATATTATGATATTAGTCAGAAGACTCGGTTTCATGGTTCTCAGTTTTATGAATTTCTAATTTAAGTTTGTTAATTATTCTAGTAAACCTATTTTTGATGGCTGTTTCAGTCAACATTGGGTATGTGACATTCAGCATCTGTATAATGGCTTGGATGTCATCAGTAAATTCTTTTGCAGTGGAGACAGGGTTGCTAGAACCAAGTGAATTTTCTAGAAAATATTTCATTTGCACATAATTCAGAGGAAATCTTTCAGTGTTGGATTCTATGAATTCCTTAATGGGTTCAATGAGTTTTTCAATTGATTTGGTCTGGGTGTCACCAGCTGAAGAGTTACCTTCACTCTTGTCTGATTTTTTCTTTTTCTTTGGTTGTTTGGTTATTTCATTTTTTCCATTTTCAGATTGAATTCTTTTGGATTCAACTTTTGATGAATTATCAGATAGGGCTCTTTTTGGAGGGGAGGCAAGTTGCCATTATTAACTAGTTCAGGAAATTCAATTGTGCTTTGGGTTGCAGAATCATTACTCAGCAATTTAGATTTGTTGTCATTTGGCTCTTGTGAGGATGTTTCCGAGGGAAGATTTCTTTTCTGGATGGCAGGGAATTCACTTGGATTAAACCTAGGCTCTTCTGCTTGTTTTGGGGGGCTTCTAGTGGCAAGGTTGTAATTCTGATTATGTATAAAAGATTCTTTAGCTACATTAGTTTCTATTACTTGGTTTTGAACAGTTGTGGTTGATACCGGGTTGTCATCATGTTCAACAAGGGATTCATTCATTACATTAGTTTCCATAACTTCAGTAGCAATTGTTTTATTTGGGCATAAGTTGGCAAAGTGCCCGGCTTGTTTGCAATTGAAACAAGTCATTGTATCGGTTGAAAAGTATATTCTATATGTAGTGCTATCATAGAATATAGTTGTGGATTCTGGTAGTTTGTTTACATTATCAGAGTCTATATATACCTGTCTCCTAAAGCTCATGATATGTGAAAATCCTGGATCTGAGATACCAGCTTTGAGAAAACTGATTTTAGATGAGCATTGAATATTTCTTTTGACAAATTCATTTTCAATTACAGCATGGGGAATAATGGGACATACATTCGAAATGATTACTCTCTTTTGTTTACTGATGAGAGGTCTGATGCTTAGTTCTTTGTTACATACCGTAATGTACTTAAAATTATCAGTTATGTAATCTGCAATTTGCTTAGTACTGAGAAAGACACATATTCTACTATTGGATATACGGGATACAAATCGTATGTCACTGGCATTAACAATAGAGGCTAACTTACTAATGTAGTCTTTTATAGTGATTCCTTCTTGAGAGTCAATTACAATGGCCTGGTCTTTAGTCGGGAACATTTCGGTCGATGCAGCGCTGACGTAGGATTTCTTGACTTCCACATTTGGTTGAACGTTTGATGAAACTTGGGTTATGTTGACACTTTCGGAGGATGCCATGGCACAGAAGAGCAAGCCGTATCTACGGCTGCCTGGTAGACACTGCTTAATATTACTGATATGAAGTTAATAATTCTATATCGCACTGAAATTAACACAGTTTACACCTCGTGACACAGTTTGTTACGAGTTTTCACAACTAGCGAGTCGCGCACGATACAGCGATGTGAATTGCACTGTTTATTATGGCATAAAATTCATTTTTGTGTATTATTTTGTTTTTTCAAATATTACACATGTGTAATATTTTTGAAATATCTCTCACACCGTTTATATGCACATTTCCAGAGATTTGTAAACTATTGCATTTGTAAGTTAGTGCTTTAAATAACTTCAAGTAAAGTTTTCGAAAACTCAAAAAGTTTATGTGAAAAATATATTATTTTTCTCATTTTTAGTAACGCTTAAAATATATTGTCTTAAAAAGAGCTCCAATGTTTTTAATGAAAATTGTCATTTTGAACGAATTTTTACTCTTTCTTTATTACTCTTAAATTTCAAAAATGTTATTTTTTTACTTGTCTCTCACGTCGGCAATATTTACATTAGTGGCAATTCGTTTACATTATTATATTTACGAGTTCAAGTGCTTTAAATAATGTCAAGTAAAGTTTCTTGAAAACCCAACAGTTTTCTGTGAAAACTAGCTCAAAATTCCGCATTTTCAGAAACGCTCAAACTCCATTTTCTCATAAATGGCTCCAAATTTGTTCTTCAAAGTTTTGGAACGGATAGAGCTTATTTCACTCTTTAATATGACGTAAAGTTCCCTTTGGTGTACTTTTTTGTTTTTTCACAAATTACAAAAATGTAATTTTTTGAAAGGTCTCTCACTCTTTAATATGCACATTAACAGCAACTTGTAAGCATTATTGTATTTGTGAGTGAATGTGCTTCAAAGTACTGCAAGTGAGGTTTTTTTGAAAACTCAAACATTTTCTGTGAAAATGAGCTTCAAATTTCGCATTTTTAGTAGCGCTTAAACGCCATTTTCTTAAAAACGGCTACAAAGTTTTAAAAGAAAATTACGATATAGGACGAAGTTTTTGTGTTCTTTAATATTCTAAAATTAATATTTCCGTTCTACCATTAGGAAACCAAAAACTTAAGAAAATGTCGAAAAAATGTAATTTGGGCGGCAATAGATGGCAGCGGGCACGAGTATGTGGCAATTCCAAATAGCTATCCCAGACCCAAGGAAATAGAAAACGAATACGGGAATGTCTGTGCCATTCTGTAGCACCACTAGTTTCTTATCTAACAAACCTATACAGATAGTGTATTGACAGACCTGAGGATGGTTCATCCTAAAACGTTAATGAAATCGAATGTAAACGCCCTTTAAAGGTAGAAATGCGGAATATGAAATAAAATTTTTAAAAAAAATTTCCTTCCTTCCCCCCCCCCCGGTTCAGTACATTCTGAAGACATATCTGCCAACCCTACGTCAATGCTGCCACTTAGCCACGTGGGCAGGCGAATTCGAGTCAGATTGCGGCGAAGGAATTCGCTGATTTCTGAGCTCATGTCTCGTATTTCTGTGATCTGGCGCCTTTCCGTCGCGATTGTAAGACGATCTGTATGTCGCGAGCACCGGCCATCGCAGATTGCCTCAGCTCAGGATGGTACGTCACTGCGAGTACCCACTATAAATGTGAGTGCTGACCGGCGAGAGGCGAACTTCAGTGAAGTAGCATCCCGCTGGCTGTCATTTCAATTCTAAGCTTCAATTACTTGAGAGTGTTTTGTCGTCGGAGATCGTCCACTTGGCGTATGTAATCAACCTGCTTGATAATCGGTGAGTGATGCGTGTTTCAGAGTGACTTTCTTCTGTTTCGTGTATTTTTACCAGAGTTGTGCCGTAGACTATAATTTTACGTCCACGCGTGTTTCTACGTGTCATCTGCGTGTAGACTACGTAGACAATGTATTCTGAGTAGACTTTATTTTTCCACATCAATTAACCCAAAAAAGTTTATAATATGTAGTAATAGTAGAAGCATGTTTTAATGTAATATAAAAAAAAATTTATGATTCAGTAAGTCAAACAAAATATATCAATCCTGATGAAGAAATCAAACCTCCGTATCACTCTCAAGAAACCAGTAGGAACTTGTTCCAACTTGCACTCCTTAGTACTTCTTTAGATGTGATTCCATCAATTTCTAATAATTGTGATCCAATAATTATAAATAAAGTTTGGCTTTGGGGGCGGAGACTGACCCTCTTGATTCGCCCCCTGACCCACAAAAAAGGTATATTACTGTTGTCTACATAGATTACCTTTGTCTACGCAGTGTTCGTTGTCTACGCGTTGTTTACGTGTAGACGTAGACCATGGTTTTTTTGCGTAGATGCACATCACTATTTTTACTTATTGAATCTGGTCACAAATTAGTCACAACAGACGAAAAGTTTTTATTTAGATTTCCAGGTACAAACAGTGACGTTTCGAGGAATATATTTTCCCCATCTTCAGGCTATAAACGGTAAAATAAGGATATAATCCATACATTGACAAGAGTATGAATATGCATTACCAAAAATTCATATAATGAAACTGTTTAAACATAGTAAGAATAAAGAATAGTACTCGATATATCATAAATATATAAGTACGGAGACTCACCAATTCAAATACAGATCAAACGAAAAAAACATTCAGTTAACTGCTGTGTACAGTACGTACAAAGATTTTCGTGTATTTGTTTTTGTGCATCACGATGTTATGTGGGTCAACGATTTTCTTACAAGACCGAGTGGCTTACCGTGTGAAACAACGTGTATTAGAACAGAAAATTGAGATAATCGGTTTTCTTGAGTCCTGATTTCGCTTGATGCGAGAAGAGTGGGGAGGGGTTTAGTTATTTCGACGTCAGGACTATTATAACAAGCAGTGGCAAACGAGAGCACACCTTTTTAATGAAGAAAGGTGGGTTAAGTTCCTTGATATCGAAAGCTGTTTCAAAAAAAAAAAAAGAAAAAATATCTGACAAACAATTACAGTAGAACTGAGTATGCACTACTACAAACATAAATTCACAATTAACGCCCTAAAGAGAAGAAAAACAACAGTCGAAAGTTTTCGAAGTTGAAAGTGATTGGATTTAAGATTTGGTAATTTTTTTGTTTCATCAACCTCCTCGTTGTTCAAATATTCAAATATGGGAAGAGTTTGCTAGTTCTATTTCTTTTTTAAATTTCGAAGTTATTTCCATGTTCGGATCATGTTCGAATGCCCTTTCCACAGAGCTTGTTGAAGTTTCAGGACGCCATAAACAGTTTCCACATTGAAGTTATTCAAGGACGCAGTTTCGCTTCCGTTACTTCATCATTACGTTCGAGGAGGTTTCGTTACTGATGATTTCCCGAATCTTCACTTCAGTGATCGTTATAATAAGAGTTGCACAGATACTGAATGGCTTTTCATTCTTGTGGCCAAAACCCTTACCTCCAATTTGACCCAACGGAATTGCATTATTTTTACAATTCTATTATTCTGTCAATGTGAATTGACGTTCCAACTTTAAAATTTTTGCAGAACGTAATACTTTGAGCTCCCGGTGTCTGTCAAGTTCGGTTCCCATATCACGCTGATACAGGAAACGAAATGCGTTCGCTTTCAAAAAAATGTAGACCACCAAAAAGACGCACTCGCCGAATCTTAAAACCTGTATCATTTTTCTAATCGCGAGTGTTTCGGGAAACTCGCGAATAACAAAAAGCGAATTTGCGGATGTCGAGGATTACTGTATTTTT
>JAHLJT010002630.1:105397949-105426136 GCA_031308135.1 Acheta domesticus | reverse complement strand
CATATAATATATGATTACCAATTTTTTGAGAGCATATTGGATTAGGAAAATACAGAATTTCCCCAGTTTCTTTAGGTGATGCGGTTTCTTTGAGCATTACTGTAGAAACACTCTGGATGCACAGTGAAACAATCCGTATGCAATGCTTGGACACTGTTTTACAACGCTTTATCTGACCACATAAAATACTTAAAAGACTGTCTAATTACTTGATTGTCCTCAAGAACAGTTTTTATATTTTATGGTTCGTTTGATTACAGGCTATACTGAGGGCCAAAATGATAACTAAATTTATTTTCGTAAAATTGGCGTTTTTTTTGTAAATCTGGTAGTTTCGTACTTATCCGGTATAAATAAAACGGAAAGTCGGGTATGAGCAATTAATAGGAATCCAATACTTTTAAATAGTATCACAGTAAATGTTTTTGTGAATACCGGTTTAGTTTGAAACAATAAACTTGCGGCAGCCCCCAATAATAACGCAAAACATTGCAGAAGCAATTGAATTAATTTTTTGCGCATTTAATTAGTGATTAGGCCCTATATAGTTATAAATGGTGACCTTTATTTTTGTGGCTACAAAATTTATCCGAGCCAACTTACACTTTGGTCAGCTCCCCAGTAACATGCAATAATTGATTCTTTTTTCCACCATTATAAACGACTTTTTCTGTTGCAAAGAAATCGTTCATAATTGGGCATTTTACGGCACAAATGATGACGTATTAGATTTTACGAAACGAATGATTGCGTCATCACACATTCTGGCAATTGCAACGAGGAGAATCGAGAGGAGGTAGAGGTAAACGGAACAGCCGACCACCATTTTTCTCGTACGGATGTCAAGTACCCGACACATCACAGGAAGGTTGTTTCGCAAAATAAAATTTGATTCTCTTATAAATTTATAATGCTGTCATACAAAAAACTAGCGTTAAGCGCATGCTAATTATAATGTTGCTTTATTACATTCGTAGAAATTCGCTCCTAACGTCGATCGTTTTCAAAATATGTACTCATGCCATAAAGCTCAACATTATAAACGAATTGCATAAACTACTATTTTTGCGCAATTAATGATCAATGTATAGTTGTTATAAATGGTAACCTTTGATTTCGTGGATTACCGGCTGTTGCTGAGCCACATTAGGAAAGTTGTCGTTGTCGCCTTCGCAGATCACCGTGAATCAGCTCTCCCTCGCTATCTCGACATATCTGCTCCCGGCAACACCATCCCCCCCCAAGACGACCTTCGGACCCGCTGCCTCCTGCTTGCTATCTTCGGACTGGCATCGTTCGGGACTTCACGCTATAGTGAGATTTTTCTAAAGGTGCCTCTGGCAGGTATCAGCTGTTAACGGTTTCATCCAATCGGAAGCTTATACGTCGACGCTATAGTGACGTCACTATGGTGACATTCAAGCTCCCGATTTGATTGAAACCGTCAACAGACTGATACCTGCCACAGGCACAGATAGAAAATTGCACTATACATACTGTTTTTATTATTTAAAAGAATAATTTATTGATTGTTCCAATTTTTCATAAATCATTATGCATATTTACTCTTCTATATATTTTTTAGACATTTAAATTTTTCGTAAGATAACGAGAAAATGCCATAAAATATTTTTTTTACACGACGCTTCAGGAACCTGTCTTGTTCCCCCATCATCATGTGGTATAAATACAAATACATATCTTATTATATAATTATATTTTAATTTATTAGACAGATACGTGACAGATAATGATGATGTCCACCTCTATTTTCAAATTTTCTTTTTTCTTCTAATTCGTCTTTGTATAAATTGATTATATGTTTTTATAGCGTATTTAATTTACACAGCATACCAAGTACGATTGAATTTGTTGTATTTTGTTATTATGTATTTCTCCTGATCATGGTTGTCATCGCCATCTCCATACTTCTTGCATTTAATGTATCCGAGGCCCTGCTCCGCAAAGAATACGCTTTGACATCAAGCACGGAATTCTGTACTTGTTGATTCGTTGCCTTATCAACGTCCTATTCTTTGGAATATTGTATATGCATACAACCCCATCATAATTACATGCTTGATGCCGATTTTCCTAAACAAAATCCCATGGGGTCTTTTGATATATCACACTAGACGCCCGCTGACATCCTAGGATTCTTAGCGAAATGAAGGTGTGACAAGATAGGCCCCCCCTTTTAAATATTTTCTGGAAACGCATTAGAATGGGCACGGATGTTTGTGTGACTATTTCTAGAATTGTTTGTGTGACTATTTCAAGTCTGAGTGACGAAAGAGTACTCGTTGAAATGAGTACTCGTTGCAAGGCACGTCGATCACGTAGGCTTCATCGTGCATTGCAACAACAGGAAATGTTGAATGCGATCGATTTTATAGTTTACTGCAAGAATTACCCCTCGGCACCGTCTTCCCACACTGACAGCGGTACCTGCTCTTCTCGTGCCTCAAGGGCCCCCCGCTGTTGTCTCTTCGCTCAGCTTTTGTACTGCGACTTTTATAACTTTGCGACTCAAGGCCCGTCATCACGATGGAATATGTCGCGATATTTCGCGACGTTCTCAGTCGTGTCGCTGGATATCGCATGATCGCGACCGTATCAAGTAGTGCTTACGATCAGGCGACTTCTAACGGTACGACCGAGAAAGACGCGAAATGCCGAGTGATATTCCATCGTGGCCATAGGGGCTTGAGGGGCAGCTAGTTAAAAATTGCATTATATAACGTTGTCCCTCAAGGCCCTTCAACAAGATGGAATATATCACGGTATTTCGCGACGTTCTCAGTCGTGCCGCCACGCAAACGCATGATCGCGACCGCATCAAGCAGAGCTTACGATCATGCGACTTCTAGCAGTACGACCCGAGAAAGACGCGAAATGTCGTGTGATATTTCATCGTGACCATAGGGGCTTGAGGGGCAGACTTAGAAAAATCGCACTATAGTTTCGTCCCGTCTACACCCACATGCCGCTTGCTCGTCCTGTCCTGCTCGACCTCGCCCCGCGTCACACTCGCCCAGCAACAATGAAGCCCAATTACACAGGGAATTGCATTTAATTGAAGCGCCATCTTACGCTGCGGCGCCATTTAGTGGAGATACAAAAAAATGAACAGCATAAAAACATTCTCATAGAAACATGTAGCTGTGCCAACATTCATGGAGTTGGTCAAATGGTATCGGAATTTATCGATCTCAAACATCCTAGCGTCTAATTGTAAAGAATCTTTATCAATAGAGTTTCTTACGTGTTTCTAGAAAGATGAACTGCTGACATTACCATCAGTTTATTTGAAATAACGTACCAAACTCTGCAGCGCGTAGCATACAAATTCGGCGGTGACCGATTTTCGACTCTAACTACACAGTTAAGTTGAATTAGGCCGCTGTTCTGGAGGAGAATTCCAGCTGCTGGCTGCTCTTTTCGGAAGTTTTCCGTGCTTTCTGCGATCAAACACCTGGCGAATGCCGGAGACGTACTCTAATAAGCGGGGCATAGACCGCGCGCGATCTTTCCTTCCTCTTTCTTGGTCTATCCTCACCCCCTACGCGGAGGTGGGAAAATCCCCGCAACTTCATGAGCAGGTCGGCGGAAACGTTGCAATACTGGCAGGAACACAGCCACATTCTACTCCACAACTCACGCAACTAATTCCCAATTATAGTCACCTCTCCAGGAACAATAGATAAACCAATCAATAAATCGTCACATAATTTCCCCTTGTGTCCAATTTAAAAAAAATCCCTCTCACTCAGATCCCACACCACATTACGGCGCTTACCGTCGCACATACAGGCTGCCCACCGTTTGCACCACAGTCCAAAACCTTTTAAAGGGAACATGCATACGTACGTATTATACACGTGAGTACCAGCTGTTCAACCATTCGCACGCCGCATTTAACTTATTCCAGAAACTTAAGGGACACATGCATACGTACGTACTATACATGTGAGTACCGGCTGCTCAACCGTTCGCACGCGCACCTCAACGTATTCCCGAAACTTAAGGAAACATGCATACGTACGTATTATTCACGTGAGTATCGGCTGCTCAACCGTTCGCATGCGGTACTCATCACTTTCCAGAAACTTAAGGGAACATGTACTCTCTGTCTGAATCAGTGAAAAACTACTGATTGACAGTGACTATTCACTGATGGTGTCAGTTATAACCCTGCCACTGACAATCAGTGAATTAAACTGAATAAATCAATGAAAATTGGGTCCACTTTTTTGAATCGGTGAAACTTCACTGTTTGAATCTGTGAAGACGACCGAACGATCAGTGAGCTATGCTGGCGCGGCACTTTTACCACTGACGACCAGTGAAATGCTGGCGGTCATTATGAAAGCTTCGCATATTCGCTGATTGTCAGCGAAACTACCCGTTTCGACTGAAGATATAGTGACTTCGGCTCTCTCTGATTGAATCAGTGACAAATTCACTGATTCAGATTCAGAGAGACGTACATATTATACACGTGAGTACCGGCTGCTCAACCGTTCGCACGCGGCACTCACCATGTTCCAGATGGTGAGGAACTTGCTCATTCCCAGGCTGACGAACCAATCGCTCTGGTGCGGAGCCCTCGGCGTGTACGCATGGAACGTGACATAGTAATGGTTGAGGCAGGTGTTGAGGAGGCCGGCCCAGTGGACGAGAGTGCGCAGGGAAGCCATGGCGCTTGGTCGCGCGTCGCTTCGTGTCTCGCGTACAACGATCGCCACGCGCCGTGTGTCAGGTCCGACTCGCGGTCGGTGCGAGACCTTGCTCAGGACGACCGACGCGTTATCAGCGCCAATTAGGAAGTGTGCGAACGATAAGGCGGTCTTTGTGGCTGTGCCTGAACCTCTCTCCCCTTCCCCTTCTCTCTGTTTGTATTTTGTTCCTGTTTGGCTCTCTGTTTGACGGTCTGGTTCTCCTCTATGACTCTCGCTTTGTCGATCTGTTTTTCAGTCCATCATCCATCAATCTGCTTGTCTGTATGTTTGTCTGTCTGCCTGTCTGTCTATGACTCTTTTTCTTTGTCTAGCTATTCTGCCTGACTAGCTAGCTGCAAGGTAGTTGCCTATCTAGCTGTGTCTGAAAGTGGGTTTTCAAAGTTAGACACATAAACCAACATAATTAATTTGTATGACCCTACGAAATATTGTTGTATTTTTGTGTTTTATTTTATTTTATGGCATATGGTATGGGTCCGTAGTAATTTCAATTCTACATTCGTAATTCTAAATAAATAATTTTGGCTAATTCGAGTATTGTAATTTTAGTCCGGTAAATTATAATATGTTTTACCTTGTAGTCTAATTTGAATTGTATATGAAAGCCAATAAAATTATATCAAGAAATCAATCTATCTTCTCTTTTTCTCACATTAGTGCTTACTCTACAAACACGTCGAAGGCCGCCAACAAAGTAAAAACGAAGTTTGTGCAGTAAGTGTGAAGTGATGATACTGCATAATAAGTGCAAATGATGATACTCTGAAGAGTAGCCAACATGCTCTCACCTACGACGTAAAACGTCATGGATTGTGACTATATTAGGATTTTTATGTCTTGGCGCGACAGGGCCTGTCTTCACGATGAAATATCTCACGACATTTCGCGTCTTTATAGGTCGTGCCGCTAGATATCGCATGATCTCAACCGTATCTGGCAGTGCTGACGATCCTACGACATTTAGCGGCAAGACCGAGAAAGACGCAAAATGCAGTCAGATATTCCATCACGACAGGCCTCACGGGCCAAGAAATAGAAACCCATGTATAAGAGATTATTTTAAAAGCACGTAGATGATTTTATGTGGATTTTTTGCAGCGCTGAAACAAAGTGTAACCCTCCGAGAGTGATCAAGATGCTGACGGGTCATACCGGCTGAGGTGGCTCAGGGCATCAACTGATGTCAATACAGTGCCTCAGACCTGGAGGTCGTAGGATTTGAGTCCGGGCTGCGGCGCATTTTCCACAATACCTAGTAGATAGCTACGTCGAATTCAGTCGCTGTCTGGAGGAGAATTCTAACGGGCCGCCTGCTCTGATCGGTAGTTTTACGTGATTTCTTCTGTCAACACCAGGCGAATGCAGGCGTAGTACCCTAACAAATGGGCCACGACGCTTTTTATTCCTTGTCCTATCCCCGCCCCTTACTTACTTACTTACTTACACACACACACACACAGAAAGACTTAGGTGCACTACACTCTAGTGCGATTTTTCTAACTCTGCCTCTCAAGCTCCTAGGGCCACGATGGAATATATCATGGGATTTCGCGTCTTTCTGGATCTTGCCACTAGAAGTCGCGTGACCGTGACATATTCCATTGTGAAGACGGGCCTTGAAAGGCAAAGTTAGAAAAATCGCAGTAAACAACACATATCCAGTCGTGAGCTTACAGCTTGTCCGGTGCCCCGCTGGTGTGAGATACCTGCATGGGTCAACTCACGGTGTAAGAATATATAGATCTGTCAACTAGCCGCCTTTGGGAAAATTTTTTGAAGCCAGTTTGAGGCTACTTCCTCGCTTACCCGTACAGTGCGCACGATCGGTTGGGTCGCGGTGTAACATATACATCTTAAGATGACAATTTAAACAGTGGATAATACACAGTTTTTACAAAAAATTTCCTACCCATTTTCGTAACTGTTCGCTCTAGACATTACCAAGTCCACCGCGAAACAACAAATCACTGATTTGAAATTAGAAATCAGCTGGCCACAGAGCTGTCGAATGGATCACGACCTTCCCAAATGTTTAGTGACTACACGGGTATTATATCTGTCCTATCATCAATAATAATAACAACAACAACAACAACAATAATAATAATAATAATAATAATAATAACAACAACAACAACAAAGTCGGCTCCGTGGCCGAGATCGCTAAAACAGGAGTGTCGTGTTGTTCTCGGATCAAAGGATCATGGGTTCGAGTCCAGTCTCGGACATGGGTGTATTTGTGTATGTTATATGTGTGTGTCGTCCTCTCACCCTTCATTATCATCATCATTCCATCTTCCATATCCCAGGACTAACAACCCTGGGGGATAAAAATGGGATATAACGTAACGCTGATCCAAATTGAATTACACACGCTTATCTCTCTGGGCCTCGGAAGATGACGTGTAGCGTGGTCATAAATGGCCTATACGATAATAATAATAATAATAATAATAATAATAATAATAATAATAATACTCGTCGATGTTGCTGTACCTTGCGGTCAAAAAGTCGTTACCAAAGAGGCAGAGAAACGTCTTTAATACGAGAGTTTGGAAATCGAGATCAGCCGAATGCGGGGCGTAAAAGCACATGTTGTCCCGATATTTATCGGAGCTCTGGGATTTGTTCCGCAAAATTTGTGTAAGAACTTGTCTAAACTCCCAGATAATTCAAAAGACTGGGAAGTGCAAGAAATCGCTTTATTTGGAACAGCCCACATTTTGCGCAAAGTGTTGTAGAGGCACCGACAGTCCCTAGGTCTACTCCTTAGGTAGCCGACACATAACATCTTTAGTCGTGATATAGAGGAATAATAATAATAATAATAATAATAATAATAATAATAATAATAATAATATTTCTTTTAAATTTACATGTACATCTATTTTTAATTCACATTATCTAATTTCACATTGTCAACTCTCCAGAACATACGTCATTAATACATGAACGACGGCAGTATAGAATAGGTGACCTTCTTCAATAGTCATATTGTCGCTAGTACTTTGAATTTTCGCGCCAATGTTACGGCGTCACATTCTCATTGGTCCCCCCCCCCTGCTACAACGAGTCTTACTCCTACCATTCTTCTCTAGCATTGCACGCGAGTCGCAGCACAGTGCAAACTGCAGTGCAGGGTTTCGTCTAAAGTTCACTTGTCGAGTCCCCTCCAAGGATGAATAATAAAAACAAGCAAAGGGGAAAGGCAGAAAAGTCATCTACTGCGTGTAAGAGAGAAGTTACAAAATATCTGAGAAGAAATAGTAACAAAGAAGAAGAAATTATGGACAAGGATACATTTAGAAAGAAGCTGTAATGAATTCCAATATAGAAGGGATAAGGTACTGATCCGAGACGAGAAACTAAAGTGATCCGAGACGAGAAACAACAAACAGGGTTTAAGATAAAAAGGAATTGGAAAGAGAGGAATTGAAAATTAAAGACGAGAAATCGAAAATGGCACGTGATTTGTCGGTGGCTTTTAAAGGAGAAGAAGAAAATGAGGCGGAAGACGAAGAAAAGAAGCAGAAGCAGAGAATAGGAAGTAAACAAAAAAAAGAAGCTTGAAGCTTAGCTTGAAGAGAAACAAGCAAAACTCCTGTGAAGTCATCGTTACTTACCAAGTTCCACATAGTGAGAAACTTGACTACTCCAAGTTTGACGGATATTTCATTTTCACCGGGCAGCATAGGGAGATTCAGCTGGAACGTGCCAACGAAACTGCCATACAAGGAGTTGATAACTCCAGCCAGGGAGTTCAGGGTTTTCAGTGACACCATGGCGACTACTATTCGCGATTTGTCCGACGCAGATTCTGTCGTTCCCGACCTGGATTCACACTGTCTCGCCGGCACGGTGATGTGCGTATTTAAGCAGAGCGCTATCTCGTCGCGATAAAGGAAGTTTTAATATCGATGTATCGATGGAAACACGAATCCGGGAGCAAAGCCTGGATATTTTCACCACACGCACGCCTATCAGAGCACGAAGTCCACGTAGCACTCTATGTAACCGTACGAAATTAGAGTATTACGATCCAACACTCGATTGACAGGTGACTGGTACGGCTTCGCTAACCTCGTATAGTGCAATGCATTACAAGACAATTATTTAATTGTAATGGTTTTCTGACCTTAATAAAAAATATTTTCGTAATATAAAGGGGGGAAAAGGAGTCATCTTCCACAAACAAATTTATTAACGAACTATTCGTCTCGTTGTAATTACAACAAGAGTATTCCACTTTTGCCTCGCATCTCCTTGATAACAAAGACACATTTGACCACAACACGAATTTAAAAAATTTGCATTTGGAAAGCAAAGGTCCTAAATTAAATATTTTAGGAAATTTGGAAATCTTAAAACTGGAAAAAAATTCTAAAACCAACTGCTTCAACGACCAAATTAATTTAAAATACAGCCCTCTGTTAAGTATCCTAATAGGCCGCCCAGAGAACAATGCACAAAATGGTACTGTGCAATAAGCACGCCACGAGTCATGTCGAACATGTTAATGGGGAAGATAATATTTTTTGTACGGTGCTTTTTAATCATGTTTGTTTGTTTTAGTAGTTAAACAAATGAATGTGTTATAATTATATAGTAAGTTTTCCTTAATGTTTTTGTTGATGCACTGAAGATGAGGTTGACAATACCTCGAAACATGTCTGCACTGTAACTAATGAATAGTTCGTTAATAAATTTGTTTCTGGAAGATTACTTTTTCTTCTCCCTTTATATTACTACAATGGAATTGCATAATATTTCTGCGGAAACCACCGGGTTTATTTAAAATATTTTTTAACAATTTCTTTTTTTGACGTTTTCAACACTAGTTAGGGGTCTTTTTCGAAAATCTAAGGTCCAGGTTTGTTGAAAAAACTTAACAGTTGACTGTAAAGACAATCGATCTTGGTTGGGGATGTGGATTTGCATCCCCATTGCGGGTGAATGCATTTTACCGCCTGACTTAGGCGTGGAAGGAAAATTCAAATCACGTCCTTCACATTACTTCGATTTATTTGGTGCTACCCCTGGCAGGTCATCAGCTGCTACGATGTCATCCAATCAGGAGCTTTAAGTCACTACGGTGACGTCACTATGGTGACGTTCAAGCTCTCGACTGGATGAAACACGTCAACAACCGTTTACTTCAAGTGCAGCTCTAAATAAATCCAAGAATAACCATCTAGTAATCTATCGTCCCATACTTACCCGAGAAAACCAACAGTCAATTCTGTGTACTCGATCGCTAACGAACCGTTAGGGATATGGCTCCAGAAGGCGCTAAACCAGATGCTTTAGCAGCCGAAAGATCCGTTAACTACAGATAATTCGTCGTAATTGTGAACTCTGGGAGTCGAGACATATCTTCACATTAGGGGATATTCTCCTCTAAGGCGGAACTGTTTATCTCTGACCTCTTATCTGAACTTGTTACGCTGAGGTCACAAAACTGACCGGCATTCAGGAACAAGAGATACGATTATATAAAACTCTTTATTAATTTATGTAACGTCAAAAACAGTTAAAAATGCCTGTGACGTTCTATGGGGAGAAGTGTTTTCTGTGCACGTTTTCTTAATTCAGGGAACCCAACCCTAAGTCATTTAAAAATTGAATTCCTAATGCAGAAAGAAATGAGCGTTTTTGGCAAGAATTGTTAACAAAATATCGGCACCGATGTAATAAAATCTATTTTTAAGGGCAAATCAGCTATAGATTTGGGCCTAATCATGTCCTTTATTAAGGAATAATACTCCCTGCCGCGACAACATGGAGAACGATAATTTGAATAACTATATTTCCCACTGACCTCTAAAAGACGTGCACAGATAGTGAAGTTACATTCATGACCAGAAGCAAAACGAGGGACCATCTCAGCATTCGCTCAAAGGATCAAGGAAACTAGAATGAAAAACCTAATAAAGATAGGGTCATTGACACAAGGTACAATACTTCTTACAACGTTGTTATGCTTACAATACTTGTTAGGCTTTTTTTTTACTTCTTCGCAGATCGCTTATGTAGTTTGGGGAAAGTATTGTAATGCTGCAACAAAAAACGTCGATTTTTGGATAGAAAAACTCATATTACGGGTCCCTGAAACCATAAATGTGGGTAAATCTTGTTTCATAATGGAGCTACTCAACTCACAAGAATTTTAAATGAAACAAGTGCATTATAACGTTTGCAGCTCTATAGTACACTGTGAATGAGATAATCAAGCTAATGACTGTCAAAATTCCACTCTGTTTACAAATTTAATTATGTTTTGGGAATATTCGTTATTCTCCTTTTCAAAGAATGGCACGAAAATCGATCTGCACATTTTGATGATTGTTCATAGTACAGAGATTCCAAATACCGTATGAAAAAAAAAAAATTTTAAATCCTTCGGGCTCCTCCACCTAAACAACATCACACAAAGTAAGAACATCTAATGAAGTCTTACTTATTTCTTCGAAAGGCTCTAGCCGGATAAGATGGTAAAAAGTTCCCCCGCTTGGAATCGAAAAGTGAATCTTTCCTGAGGATTGTGACCACGAAAAACATTTTTTCATGGACTTTTAAATTCCTGCCCCCCTCACATCTGCCGTAATAAGGAAAAACGTGTTTTTTGAACTTTATTTTTTCACTGACTCCGCCGCATGAATTTTCATGTAAAATAATGGTTATTTATGTAAAATTTACTGAATTTTTCAAAAATAATTTTTAAAAATTTATTAGCCGCGAAATTCAACCTTTTAAATGGATTTGAAAATTTTGGAATTTTTTTAAAGAAAGTTGTTTTTCCACCGGGAGCACGAGAAAATTCTCAAATGTTGCCCTAGAAATCATCTATCTTCTGGAATTTTTTCAGATTTTTATGATTGGTGCGCCATGTCTAAAAACATTAAAATACGTATTTTCGTCCCATTTGGCGTATTTTCATGTACAGGTTGACACACAGGGCAGGAACGGTTTTGAACTGCGTAGAACTGATAGTGCAGTGGTGGGAGGTGGGCGTTTTGGGATAGTTGTGCTCTATAAAAGACGCCATTTCATTTACTCAGTCCTTATGGAGCAATGGGACAAGCAACGTCGATTGCTTGTCTATGACAGAGAAGTGATTAGTCTATTACAGCTAGGCAGCGATTGTTTCGGTCACGGTTCAATATTGGTCGACATGGAGCTGTTCCGAGCCGCAATACAATCCTCATATGGGTGAAGAAATTCAGATCGGCAGGAAACATAATGGCTAAGAAGCCTGGCCCGAAACGCAGTGTAACGACACCAGAAATAAAGGGTAATGGAAATGGTAGTCAGATGCCCAGAACGGTCAGCTAGACGTCATGAAGGTGAACTACGAATCAATCGTGAATCGGATAGAAGAATTTTTTGTAAAGAATTAAAATTCAATCCTTACAAAATGCTAAATCGCCCAAAATTGCCAAAATCACCCAGATTTACCAAATAATCCCCCAATTTGCCGACGACACGGCGCTATTTTTCTCAGGACCTGATTTGTACAAAATACGTAACACAATTCAACTATATCTAAGTCTAATTGATAGCTGGGCCGCTAAACTAAAAATCCAACTTAACCCATTTAAAACAGCTTCAGTAAAAATATTTACCCTCAGAACTTACACTTCTCCAACTCCCTTCACATTAAACAACAAACCAATAATCTGTCATCCACAGAGCACAATTAAATATTTTGGACTCAACAGAAACACGAAAATTAACTGGAAAGAAACATTTACAAACTAAGTTTGTCAAGTAAAAATAAAATTACAACTAAAACATATTATCAACAAAACCTCCTCACTACCACAGAGCACAGCCATAATAATATAGGCGTGCCCCATCTGGATTAAAGCCGCAAAAAACAAACATCCACCAAATGCAAATGTTCTAAAATCAGTATCAAGAATAATCACTAACGTCCCTTGGTTTGTCACCAACGACCAACTCCACAAAAAGCTATCCATTGAAACACATTAGCCAACCATATTAATTACCTTGCCTCCAAATTCTTTTTCAATAATGCACTCAACCTCGCCCGAAATCCTATACCACCAATCAAAATTCAAAACAAATTCCCGTTCCTGAAAAAATTAACTGAAATTGACAATTAACAGAAGTTCCTCGTCTCTGTATAGATGAAGCATAGCAAGTAAGTTAGTAGTAAGCATCCTAAACATATTAATAATATGTAATATTCTATCTTCATTAATTACAGGATTTGTATCCTCGTATCCAAAATTAAATTCAAAAATTCCGCTGGCCTTATTGTTTTTCCATTGTATCTTCCGTGAGACAAGTAATAAATTATGGCGGCAATGTGCAAGCAACATCAGATTGTACGAAGACAGTTTGCACAATCGCAACAATATTTTAGTTTTCTTGAAAATCCAATGGTATGAGGTTTGTATTCCACAAAGCATTTATAGGTTTTTCTTTTTATATGCCGTGAACGTACTTCGAACTTGAGGATGGTTGGCTTTAATTTTAAATATTGTAAATCGATGTTGTTGTTTTCTGTAAACATTTCTCCTAAATGAGAAATAACCTGACCTAATTGATATGTTTCAGAAAAAAAATTAAATCTTATTCCGTGAGTTCTGGAAAATCAGGAATATCTGTTAGAGTTACATTTCTGAAATAGATTTTTCGTCGGGCTCCATCTTTGTTCTTCGACTTCGTTTGCCAGGGTATTAGTTGTAGGTTGTGGAAGTAACATTCGTTGAACAATATCTTCTGTTTTGCTCATATCGGAAATCATTCTTGGACCAAAAGAATTGTTCAAATAGCATGCTATTTTACAATACAAGCCTACCTTTGGTAATAATTTGTTGTCTAATTGGTGATGCAAGAGTTTATATTTTTTAGCAATGACTCCGTGAACTGCTTCCACAACTCAACGAATCTTCGTTACGAAACGGGAAGAATTAAATTCCTCAGTTGTTAATTGCTTTCGATTACCTTTCAGTGCAGGCATAAGAACGATGTACTTTTTTATCTTCTAAATATTTTTTGGCGTCTCTAAAACCTCTGTCTACTACGCAAAAGTCTCCTTCCTGTACTGTAATAAGTTGTACTTCCTGTACTTCCTGCAATAAGTTGTTCAGACCATGTGGGTCGGGTGTTACTTTTGTCATAACCGTAGCATCGTTTTCAGTGGCATAAAATGGTCCCAAAATATCCGGGGAATTGAAAAATAATTTTTTCTACAATTATAGCACAAAACATTATTTATATTTACCTCGCCATTAATGTTCTTTTACAATTCTGACTTCTTTTTCATTTCTAATTGTAGATTCGTTTCCACAAGTTTTGGGAATGAACTTCATACATTTGAAACATTTTCTATCGTCTGTAAACTTAACCTTTGTGCTAGGTTCACCATTCTTGTTATTCGATGACATCATCAACCTCCAAATAAATTATAATTATAAATTATAGAGACAATTTTATAAAATTACATATTAATTTAGGTAACAATATTTTCAGTCACATTTAAAAATAATATACTCGGCATTCCCCCGTTCCAGCTCGTTTTCACATTATTGCACCATTGTTTAAAAATAGAAGAGTAACCAGGATAATCTCCTCCCCCATACGACACATAAAGTTCTCCTGTTTTTTGACCAAAGAAATCAAATCGATTCAACAATGAACACCTTATTTTACATATCAGGAAAATACGTGGGCATATGTGGCATGCCCAACGAGTTAAATAGGGATTTGGGGATGGCATCTGAGACATGCCCTACGAGTGGTAGGCCGGAGCACATTACGTACTGATACGAGCTAGTAGCCATTATTCTCGTGGCATCTCTAACATACCGTAAGAGCTGTAGGAGGTGTATTATGCGCTTTGCTTACGAGTGCAAAGGGTTAGGCGAGTGGCTACTGCTGGCAATAATAGTGATGCTATTTATGATACTGAGGAAACGGGTATAAGTGACAGTGGCAAAGATGTAGATGATACGAGCAGCGCCAGGCCATCACATGAATTTGGTGTTCCTCCACTACCGAACAAAGACACTAAAGCAAATTAATTCTCAATCAAGTTCGCTAGCACGTATGATGCGGTAGGCTAATGCTTCTGGTATGGGCGGACGCGCGGGGGCGCCGCCTCCTGGCTCCCTCCCCACCACCTTCAGCTACCCCCTCTACTCGCGAATCACAGCGGCCACCCTGGAAACATCCAGCTTTCCATTACCGTCACATACTAAAAAATATTACTGAAATGATTAAAAGAAAATAATGAAGATGCTATTTTTTAAGAAAAAAGGGATAAAAAGGGCGAAGGTAAGTGTAGAAAGATAAAAGTAAGTTACTGTTTTGATATTTAAGCTTTTAAGTATTTTTTAATATGTTAGAAAATCTGTTTAATCAGTTATTTATCTTGTTAGTATTCACCACAGCATCTAAAATTCTCAAGAAATTCTCACTTAAATTAAAGTCAATTATTTATAATTGATAATTTTTCGAAATTCTCAATTTATTGAAAATAACTGAACAAAATTGTTCACCATCTGGTGCGATTATATCTAACGGTCAAAATATTATTGACAAAATTATTTACTGATATTAGCCTTTTAATACAGTAGAACTCCAATTATCCGAACTCCGACTATCCGAATCGCCGATTATCCGAATCACAAAAAATTGTCCAAAAAAAGTCTAAGTGCGCTATTATTCTTCCCCCCGCGAAGCCAGTGTTTGCGCGTCAAGTCTTGACTTGACTTGTCTTAACTTGCCGTTGTGCCTACACTGACTTCCCCCCGCGAAGTCAGTGTAGGCACAACGGCAAGTTAAGACAAGTTCCGGCGCATTGCAGTCACGGCGCACCTGTCATTGTTTGTTTTGATTAGCCAGTGTGCTATTGACCTTGCTCGAGGACGCTACTCTTTCGCTACGGCTTACTTTTGTTTGTGCGTGTACAATACTGTATTGTTTTTATACCATGGCTTCGAAAAGAAAACGTGTTGTGCTATCGTTAGCGGACAAACTGAAAATTATAGAGCAACTCGATAAAGGTGTAACGGGTAAGAAGTTGTCTGAGATTTATGGTGTTGGACAAGCAACAATTTCTTACATTAAAAACAGTAAGTCAACACTTTTAAACTTTGTTTCGGTGCTTGAAAATGAAGATGGAAGTTCCTCCAGGAAAACAATGAAGACAGCAACCAACAAAAATTTGGAAGATGCCGTGTTTAAATGGTTTTTGCAGCAACGTTCTATGGGAAATCCGATTTCAGGTCCAATCCTTTGTGAAAAAGCCAAAATCTTAGCAGAAAAGATTGGTTATTCATCTTTTAAGGCTAGTAACGGCTGGCTAAGGAATTTTAAATTCAGGCATGGTGTACGCGAGTTAGATTTGGCTGGTGAGAAGCTTTCAGCAGACTCTGCAGCTGCTGAAAATTTTATTGAAAAATTTAAAACTGCATCAGAATCCTATGATCCGGAGTTTGTTTATAATGCCGATGAAACTGGCCTTGTTTGGAAAGCATTACCAAAAACCACTTTGGCTTCTAAAAGGGAATCTAGTGCCCCTGGACATAAGGTCAGTAAAGAACGTGTTACAGTGCTTAACTGTGCCAACTCCACTGGAAATCATAAACTGCCACTTCTTTTGATAGGAAAATCAAGAAATCCAAGAGCATTTAAAAACGTAAAAAAACTTCCACTCTTCTACAAAAGTCAACCCAAGGCCTGGATGACTGCAGCTTTGTTTACCGAATGGTATGATGAAGTGTTTATTCCTGAAGTGAAAAAGCACCAAAAATCGGTGGGAAAAGAAGGCAGTAAGGTGCTTTTAATTGTTGATAACGCACCCACTCATCCTACAGCAGAACTGTTGGAAAGAGAGAATGGGCAGTTTAAAACGACGTTTTTGCCTCCCAATGTTACAAGTTTGCTGCAACCCATGGACCAGTCTGTTATTGAAACAATGAAGTGCCATTACAGAAGGCAACTGCTGAGAAAACTGCTGATCGAAGGTGCTGAAGATGAAGAATTGGTTTTGGCAAATCATAGCAAAATAAATTTAAAGGACTGCTGTTACATGGTAGCGGAAGCTTGGAGTTTGGTTACGGCAGTGACGCTAAGACGTGCGTGGAATAAACTGAAAGGCCTACCGTCTGAGAAGAACAAAAAAAAAGAATCTGAAGAAAATGAGAAACAAGAATATGGAGAGGATGATGATGATGAAGATGCGTTGTCACTAGAGGAAATAAGAAAAATGATTGTAAAAATTCCTGGTTGTACAGAAGTCAGTGCTGAAGATGTTGGAGAGTGGATGGCTTGTGACACGTCTGACCCTGGTTTTCAAATTCTCAATGACGATGAAACTGTTGAGAGAAGATGTTGAAGTGGAAGTGGAAGAAGAACTTTCTGCTGATGTTGAAGTAGACGCTGGACCATCAGCTAGTGAAGCATTTGCCGGCCTCGAGACTGCTTTGAAGTGGATGGAGCGTCAGCCCGAGTGTGACCACTTGCAACTGCTCACCGTCAAGCGAATGCGTGACCTGGCTGCCCGAAAACGGTTGAAGACCGCAAAACAGCTTACATTAACGGAGATGTTTAAAAAACAATGATTTTTATTTCTAAACTTGTACATAAGTACATTTTATTTATATTTAAAACATGTGAAAATTTCATGTTTCTTTCATTTAATTCAATAAAAAATAGTGCAATATCAAAACGTAGCTTTTATTCTCTCCAATGGCAATTTTTTTAAAAAAAATCCGATTATCCGAATATTTGATTATCCGAATGGGTCCCGGTCCCCATTAATTCGGATAATTGGAGTTCTACTGTATTGCAAATATCGTGGCTAGAAAACAAATAATATTGTAATTACGTTTCTATAAAGTTCTATATACATGAAAATACGCCAAATGGGACGAAAATACGTATTTTAATTTTTTTAGACATGGCGCACCAATCATAAAAATCTGAAAAAATTCCAGAAGATAGATGATTTCTAGGGCAACATTTGAGAATTTTCTCGTGCTCCCGGTGGAAAAACAACTTTCTTTAAAAAAATTCCAAAATTTTCAAATCCATTTAAAAGGTTGAATTTCGCGGCTAATAAATTTTTAAAAATTATTTTTGAAAATTCAGTAAATTTTACATAAATAACCATTATTTTACATGAAAATTCATGCGGCGGAGTCAGTGAAAAAATAAAGTTCAAAAAACACGTTTTTCCTTATTACGGCAGATGTGAGGGGGGCAGGAATTTAAAAGTCCATGAAAAAATGTTTTTCGTGGTCACAATCCTCAGGAAAGATTCACTTTTCGATTCCAAACGGGGGCACTTTTTACCATCTTATTCGGCTAGAGCCTTTGTAGTGTAAATTCTTAAGATAATTGGTAATTAGATGTTCTTCAATCTTTTGCATTTTTCTTCAAACTTATAAATCCTATAAATATGTTATATTTTTCTGTATTATTCCAAAATACACATTTCAGCAAAACAGAAATTCCTTAAAATTAAGGAAAAGTATTACAAAGATACCATACCTTTTTGGCAACTAATACCGCCTTCAAAATCGCTGCCATTCTTCATGTGTCATATACGCTCCTTAAAAAGGACTTTGAGATGTGTTTTGAAATTTGACCACATCGTCCATTCACATTAATTTTAAAAAACGTTATTTAAGGTCGCATCAACTTCTAGGTCATTAGCCTATATTATTGGATTTTAACGTTGTAGTATCTACGAGGATGAAACGATATGGTAATGATAGGGGGTGAAAGGACTAACACATACCACCATGCCCGAGGCGGGACTCGAACCCGCCAACCTCCGGTCCAAGATCGCTACAACAATACTGCTTTAGCGATCTCGGCCACCAGGCCGGCAACGCAATTTCTGTTATCTAATTAAAGAGAATGTAGACACCCTTTTAAAACCAATTTTTTTAAACTCAAGTTGGATTTTCGATCTACACTGAATAGGCCAAAAACCTAACTTCCAATCATTTTGGAAACTGTTAACACTCACAATTTTATCTTATAAGAACTTTACAGATGAGTTTATTAATGCGACTGACGTTCACAAAGGTGAGAGAATTTTGTTAAATTAATTCGAGAAAACACTTCAGACACCATTCTAATATAAAATTTTAATATTTGAATATTTCTCCCCTCGGCCCAGTAATAAATTGATATTTGAAAGATAAAAAATTAACATATTTCAAGTCATGGAAGAAGAATAAGCCATGGATCAAATTCCCATCAATTTTTTCCATAGTAGAATGATTTATTTTTATTTCAAGGTTTTCTTCCCAAGTCTTTTGATATGAACAAAAATATTCACAGAAAAACAAAACACGATAAGTGCTTTAGGAGTCATTCTCAAAAATAACCACAACGTAAAACTGGCATAGAACGTAGGGGATGCTTCAAAGAACAAAGTACAAAAACTGTAAATCGATCAAGAGAGATCTCCAGAGATTAGGCACTTTGCAAGAGGCAAATAAATTGTTATTGTTCGATAACTTCAAACACGAGTTACAAAGTTTGTTATCGCTGATTCTCTCACAATCTGTGACAAGTTCCATTTATTCCTATTACTTCACCTCTTTCATACCTATCGATATCGTTCGAACGATAAGCAACGTCATTTCGTTTTATCACATGAGTGGTATGGAGAAGGTTATGTCATACTACAAAATATCGATGTCGAGGTTTTGACATAAACATACCCATTCACTACAATCCAATGCGTGTACATGCAAAATAATGAGATATAAAAGTTATTTATATAATACCATAGGCTGAGGACGTTAAGGGCATTAACTGATGTCACTACAGTGCCTCTGACCGGGAGGTCATAAGGTTCCAATCCCGGCGGTGACTGAATTTTCGACTAGATAGACTAGCTAGATAGACTGAATTCAGCCGGTGTCCCGATGAGAATTCTAGCGACCGGTTGCTCTGATCGTTAGTTTTCCGTGGTTTCTCCAAACAATACTAGGCGAACGCCGGAGCAGAACCCTAACAAACGGACCATGGATCTCGCGCGATCTTTCCTTCCTCTTCCTTGTCCTATCCTTACCGCTTCCTTACACACACACACACACTTATATGCACTACGCCATCACACATGTCGGGAGCATAGAACGAGCCACGCTGGTGGGAAAAATCCCGTAAGCTGAGGTGTAGATCGGCGTCGGATCTCGCCATCCTGTGAGGGAGATCACCCCTTCCGTTATAAACGTATCCACTACACTTACGGAACTAATGCCCACAGCAGCTGGCGCGCTCGGAAATACAAAATAATCATTTCACCAATATATAATATCAATATCCCCTCACAAGGACATCAATATTTCAATGTGCATGAGTTTCATAAGTAGAGGGCAGGTTTTGATGATATAAAACATTGCCAAAAATGATCAATAAAATGCTCATAAAATGTTTTTAAAATGCCCTAAAAGTAAAGAAAAATGACGTAAAAATGTAATCAAAACCCCCTTCGGATGAATATCTCAAGCTGTTGGATACATTACTGATGTAATCGACGCTTCCTCTATTCGTTTAAGTAAACTCGGCTTTCAAACTTTTGGTTTTGACTGTCCTTTACCAGAAAATGTCTGTCCCGAAAACGTCTGAACCGCCAATAGCGCTGACGGGCGTCACATGAACCTTAGATCACATACAATGGCTGACATTAAAACTTCTGAGCGAAGAAATGGAATATGCTACCAGGTATAGGTACTCAGGAATTCTGTGGAAAACACTTTTTGCAACTCAGAAATATTATTTGATGCAAGTATCATTAAAATTATATTAAAATCAATGACATCAGCGAAAAATGCGTACAAAATTAAAGAAAAAGATTAAAAAATATTAGTCAAAATCGACGAAAAATGCAAAAAAAAAAACTTATAAAAATGGGTCATCTCCTTTTGTCATTACACAAAATGAATTTCTACACTAAGCGACATTTTTCTAAAGTGAAAAGAAAAAATACGACATATCATTAAAATACGCCTTCTATTCATAAGCATTTCTTATGGGTGCTGGCAACGAGAGCGCAACGCGGTCGACTATCCTGGAGATCACGAAAATGCTCGGGACAAACAGGACCTCTCTTTATAGCGTTCGCACAGAACCTCAAATGAATATCACGAGACAAATGACGAAGGTCCAGGGAGCAAGTGGTGCCAATAAATCCAGTCAAAGGACCTTGACAATGGAATCTGTGGCCTTTGCAATGTCACACCGCTCCAAACAAGCTGCAGGTCAAGTTGGCAAGAAAGCACGCAATAATATTTAGATATAACACAATGCAAATTAAAATTAATGGAAAGTATATTTGAGTTATGTTTGAAAATTTACGACACGTTCCCTTTTGATTATCAATAAAACGAAAAATTTCAAATTCCTATTTTCATCTATCAAGATGAATAGAAAAAATACGGGGTTGTAATAAGCGAGCAATTACTAAAGGCAAGTTATTTTGTAAAATTATTTTCTCAGAAAGTAAATTACATTCAAAAACATGATGTTCAATATCACAATTATACAGAAACAATGCTTGAAATTCATAACACAATCGAATAACACGCCCATGGTCGATGCCCTTATGTAAGTAACCTCGACAAGAATTTCACTCAAAACTCACACGTTTTAAAACCCTTCTCGTAATTAGTACTTTTAAAGGAATCGACGCTGGCGTTTTCAACTGAAAACTCACATGTTTTTACACACTATGACCTACAAACAAACTTTTACAGATGTACTTAAATAAATTATTATTCGTCTTACATACCACAGCACTTTCTATAATGGTTTCTTTACTTCATTATCATCCACAGAATACTAACGAGAATGCGACTAAATTATACTATAATCCTAAGATGCATTAAGCTCTTTGGCGATTTTTCGTCAGAGAAACTCACGAGGTAGGGCTCAGATAAGGAAAAAGAGGAGAAACCTTCTTCCTGTAAGTAGTAAATTTCTTCTTCCTACATGTTCTGTAGTCAGAACCCATATTTTGTGGGTTCTCGATATGAAAAATTGGTTTACGACAAAATATTCGTCTGTCCGTCCATCCGTCTGTGGTTAACATTAGCGGTTTAACAGTTCAGATAATTTTCTCGAAAATCGAAAACTGATCAATTTGACAGAACCCGAGGCCTTACGTACTTGAAACAGATATTTTTTTACATAAACCTTTACCATTACATCTCTCTATCTATCTAGCTTCTACTATCATTTATTACAGTGAATACTACTTCAGAGCGTGCTACACAATTCTGAACAAACCAGTTTCAGATAACCTTTCGTTCTCGATCGATACGACAGTGGTCGAAATCAGGGCAGATCCATTTTTAAGCTCGCGGAACTCACGAGACATTTTACAATGCAGCCAATGGCGTACTAGTAGTTGGAGTAGGGGACGTCTGGCTCAAGCGGTACATTTTTTAGAACGTATATCCAGGTCAGGTTGAATTGAAAGAAAAGAAGGAATACAGGAAAGGGACGATTTTACAAAGAAACGAAAGATTGAAAAAAGGAAAAAATAATTACCAATGACTGAGAAGAAAGAAGAAAGCATCAACATTTTACAAACATAAGCAACAATTGTGGGAAGCACTTCCTCGACTGAGATGTGTTTCCGCAGGAGTTTTACACTTTACATTTTTCGCTAAACAAGTGAACATCACGTGTAATTCAGAGAAGTATCCCTCCGCCGCGACAGCTGATCAGCCACGCCTCTTCGTAAAGTGTTTATGTTTGTTTACGGTTCCCGTTAAAACATCACAACTTCCCATGGTTCAAAACAGTGTAGTTACAAAAAAATAATATAATGATAAAACGCAAAGCACGGAACGCTCTCAATCACAGCTCGCCATCTTACAGCACAGGAGCAGGAAACGTGCACGAGTATTACTCGTTCACTTTACATTTGCAGACGGCAGAATTAGGAACTAATGTTGTTTTGAAAGTGAAGGCCCGAACACACAACCGAGAATACACGAATGGTCCCGATGTCAATCAGCTGTCTCCGAAGGCAGCATAAGCGCTAAGGACACAGCTGACGAATTATGCCTTTCTGGCAGTGAGCTGGAGTCGCGCCCTTAAATGATTAAGGTAATATACATTAAAATGGATCAGAGCACACGCCATTCACAACATTCACGTACAATATTTTTATTTCTTCTTTGCACTTACCTACTGCTTAATGGTTATGTTCTTGCCCCGCCGGGGTTCTGTGTGCTGTTCACCGCCATCTATATCATATTAAACTGTCAGTATCTACTGGAGACGCGCGTTTCTCATTCAGTCGGCGGTGACCTCATGTAAACAGATCGCAGCGCTCCGTCTGCAAATGTAAAGTGAACGAGTAATACGCATCTCACATTCAAGACTCCGTTTTAAAATTAACAGATTACTTATTACATAAGAAGTAAATTCAATGTAATGGTTACAAAAAAAGAATTTTTACAGAAGAGCACACAGCACCCCATGTCTTCATTTCAATTATTTCTTGTGGCGCACTTTATTTTCGTCGGACTAGTCCATCATAAAAGGAAGCGTCGTAGTCATTTGCAAGTAAGAAAACTGCAAACGAACGAATGGTGGAAAGAGTCTAATTGTCTCAAGGACACAACGACTACTTCAGTTATGTTGCCAACACTAGCTGTCAAAACGGTCCTTACTTACAAAATCGCTCTCTACTAATGACCTTAACTGTTGACGTGCCCGGAAACACCTATCAATCTTGGAATACGCGAAGACATCCGCCATCTTTAGCTTTAACTCATTTGTTTTGATTGTTCTTAACGAAAGGCAGGCTGTTAAATCGTTATGGGAGGCTTTTCGTTCCTCTGGTATCGTTAAGCCAATATAACAGCACCGTAGTATAATAAACCATTAAAACACGCAAAACGGAAATCACGACATGTGTTCGTGCGTCGTTTAAATGTGGACCCTCCAATGCTGATAATCTCAAACTGATTTCTGTGCACGTTGCTATTCTTTGCGGTTAGAACGTCGCATCATCTATACATGTTATCTCATCCAGCCCAAAGAATGGAACTGAAAAATCTTTATGAATACCGGTGACATACTCCCGCTAATCAGATACTTCGTTACTCCCTCGGATGAGTCAAGTGTCCAGTTCCAATAAAATTATTATCTCTTGCGCTTTATAAATCGGCTCGCGAACTGAAGAACTGGGGCAGTCACGCTCCAACTATCTAGAGCAGAAGATGGTTCGCGATAACTCACGCTTGACGTTTAGCGTAGCATTTCTTCCTCACAACACTGAAAGTCTCAGAAAAATATTTCAAAGTCTCATAGGAAATATCGAAGATTATATATTATTATATTACTCGTTCACTTTACATTTGCGGACGGCAGAATTAGGAACTAATGTTGTTTTGAAAGTGAAGGCCCGAACACACAACCGAGAATACACGAATGGTGCCGATGTCAATCAGCATCTGACCAATCAGCTGTCTCCGAAGGCAGCACAAGCGCTACGGAGTCCATAGTACGGACACAGCTGACGAATTATCCCTTTCTGGCAGTAAGCTGGAGTCGTGCTCTTAAATGATTAAGATAATATACAATAAAATAGATCACACCACAGCCTATTCACAACATTCACGTACAATATTTTTATTTCTTCTTTGCACTTATCTACTGCTTAATGGTTATGTTCTTGCCCCGCCGGGGTTCTGTGTGCTGCTCACCGCCATCTATATCATATTAAACGGTCAGTATCTACTGCAGACGCGCGTTTCTCATTCAGTTGGAGGTTACTGCATGTAAACAGATGGCAGCGCTCCATCTGCAAATGTACAGTGAACGAGTAATAATACCATATAAGGCGCCTCAGGGCATCAATTGATGTCATTCCAGTGCTTCTGACCGGTAGGTCTGAGGGTTCGAGTCCTGACGGTGGCAGAATTTTAGACACTAGCTACGTAGGCAGGTCGAGTTCAGCCGCTGTGTGGAGGAGAATTCTAGCGACCGGCTGCTCTCATCAGTAGTATTTTTATGTTTTTTTCCGATCCAGATCAGGCAAATGCCGGAGCATCACTCTGACAAACGGACCACGGACGGCGCGCGATCTTCCCTTTCTCTTTCTTGTCCTATTCTCACCCCCACTTACATGCACTATTCTATCGCACATGCCGAGAGACCAGTCCAGAGCTAAGAGCTTGTTCCGGCTGAGACGGTGCCCCGCTGGTGGAAATACCTGGTTGGGGAAAACCCCTCTGACTGACGGATAGGTCGGCGCCGGAGATCAGCAGCAGCAGGGAAGATCACCACAGCATCCACCTTCCGCGACAAAACATACACTACACTTAAGGGATCAATGCCCTTAGCCGTTGACGCGCCCGGAAACACCAATCAATCGAAGATGATCACTTTTATAAAATTTCATACAAGTTTCTTTTGCGACACTTTCTCCCTGACTGGTAGGACATTTGACCTGGATTGGCGTTCGGCAAGTTCACGAAATGTCTTGACTGGTCAGAATGTGTCCTGCAAATCCCCAGTGCACAATGGGTTGCGTGCCACTCAGGGGCGAACTGTCACACGTGTAATTTTGATATTTGAAATTTTCCGCAAATGTTCTTCACCTATCGAGGGGACTCTCGCCTATCGAGGGATCCTCACCTACTGAGGCAATCCTCACCTACGAAGGGGAGCACCCTCACTTTCCGAGGAGATCCTCACCTACGAAGAGAAATTCTCATCTGCAGAAGGGATCCTCACCTGCCAAGAGAAATTCTCTCCACCTGCAGAAGAGATCCTCACCTGCCAAGAGAAATTCTCCTCACCTGCAGAAGGGATCCTCACCTGCCAAGAGAAATTCTCCTCACCTGCAGAAAGGATCCTCACCTGCCAAGAGAAATTCTCCTCACCTGCAGAAGGGATCCTCACCTGCCAAGAGAAATTCTCTTCACCTGCAGAAGGGATCCTCACCTACCAAGAGAAATTCTCCTCACCCGCAGAAGGAATCCTCACCTACCAAAAGAAATTCTCCTCGCCCGCAGAAGGGATCCTCACCTACCAAGAGAAATTCTCCTCACCTACCGTGAGGATCCTCGACTACCGAGGGAGTTCTCTCCTTCCAAGGGGATCCTCGTCTCTCACAGAGAATATCCTCACTCATAGGCGGAATTTTTCTCGCCTTCCGAGGGCATTCTCCTCACTATCAAGGGGATACCCCTGCCATTGACCCTCCCCTCGCTCATCAGTGCCCTTGGGACCCATTTGGCCTTACGCCGATAAGTGAATAATTGTAACTGGATTTCGTTTGTCGAACCATGCGTCCTGGCAAATATCTGGCGGCGTGGCGTTTCTAGTACTTTTGGCGTGCAGTTCAGTCTTATTTTATCAGGTCGCAATAGATGCGAACAGAAGTAGAATCTAACAACTCTGCTACAGAGAGCGACACCACTGCTATCTAGCGACACATACGGAAGTTAGAAATGGATTTGATTCAGGCCAAGACCATCTACAATACTGAAGATGTCTTGTTTAGGGTCGTTTAAGTTTCCGCGAGGTCCGTGAATTAAAATGCGGGGTCCCTCATGATTTTATTAAATGTTAACGTGGGTTTACTGCATGTATTTACCAAAATTGAAAACTTCGGTGAAACAAGATACGAGTAGGTTTCACGTATGTTCAAGCTTTAAAAATAACGATTTTGATGTCCTTTAATTTAGTGAACTTTCTTAAACTAGCGAAGAAGAAAGACACAGAGAGAGGGAGGGAGAGAGAGAGAGAGAGAGAGAGAGAGAGAGAGAGAGAGAGAGAGAGAGAGAGAAAAGAAAAAGATTAGGGATGGACGTCACCACAATGTATATAATAGATCGCAGCTTTCCTTTGTTAATAAAAGGTACGAAATTTGCATTGTTTGAAAAGCGCTGCTAGAATGCAAACGGAAAGATGATGTCATGCGCACCTTCGCAAGTTCCCGGGAAATGGAAGAGAAGTTGGTCTTGCTTAGAGGACATCTTGATGATTCTTCGTGACTATCAACTTGTAAGTATTCGCTATACTTTCTTATAAATAATTCTTGTGATATCTGCTGAAAACATCTAAGAGGTGAGGGAGTAATTATTATTATTATTATTATTATTATTATTATTATTATTATTATTATTATTATTATTATACATTAAAATATATCACAATATCCATGCATATAGTATGTGTAAAGATCTTGCTAAATATAAAACATGTATGTTCACAGATATGCAGTATTTTCTGTCGAAACTGTTTTTCTACATATCTTTTGGGCGATGTAATCGCACGGGTTCAGAGTAATTTGTTAATGTCAATGAGTAATGAAATGTGTAAATATTAATGAAATGTAAAGATGTAAATTAGGTTTTGTCGCTTAATGACCGTGCAGTTGCATAGCGATCTAAAATAAATTAAACTTTAAAATAACCTAGTGGAGCTACAATAACACTTTCTCGCAATATTACAATAATAATAATATTAATAATAATTAATAATAATTTCGAATTTTATTATTTATTTTAATAATAGCAATTTTCGAAAAAAATGGGGTAACACCTAAATATGGGGACTAGCACTATATTTTTTAACCGTGCCTTATTATATATGTGCATAAAAATTTAAAGAAAATATTTGAGCGGTTTCTGAAAAAAATTGTACATTTCAAGCGCAAAATACGCAAAACTACTAGTTTCTTTAAAAAAAAATTGTACATGACCTTTTTTAACGAGCTAATTTTGTTCAACAGACTTGTCTGAGGCAAAAATCTTCAATTTGTTGTTGCATTTTTTTTTCGTAAAAATAGGAGATTCAACGAAAATGAGACATGCACCATAATCTTAAATTTCCTTCGCACTATTCAACAATAAAATTTAATCCACAAATTTAGAGCCATTTTTGAGACAACTTTGAAACTGTCAGAGGGGTTTCGTGTAAAGTCCCTCGCAAAATTAAAATAACGGTTTCAAATTCCAGGAGCCGCGACATCAGCCACAACGATTGGAGAATATCAATTTTGGAGAAAATTGGCTGAACTGACAGACCGACAGACACACAGGCGTTTTTGCCGTCGATTGATTTTTCCCCGTATTAGGGAATCACAAAACGTGGAATCCCCTCATGTGATACACCCTTTAAATCATGTGCAATACACCTTTAAATCTTGATCACATTTCAAAGTATGTTCCAGGTATAAACAGTCAAAGAGTATCAAATGGATTCACCACCATCAATACTGCATTCTAAAGAAGACCAAGAAAAAATAATCAAATTTGTTTAGCTCATTAACATATTTATGGGACATTTAAAGCCAGTGGAGTCATGTAAATTGTAATTGTCCCTGAATTATTATTACTTTTGTAAGATAATTGAAAATGTAATTGTTATAATTTCTACTGTTGTATTGTAACTGTAACTGCATTATAATTATATTGTAAC
>JAHLJT010002630.1:105292503-105396949 GCA_031308135.1 Acheta domesticus | reverse complement strand
AATTGTTTTGTTTGGGCATAAGTTGGCAAAGTGCCCGGCTTTGTTTGCAATTGAAACAAGTCATTGTGTCGGTTGAAAAGTATATTCTATATGTAGAACTAGTCATAGAATATAGTTGTGGATTCTGGTAGTTTGTTTACATTATCAGTCTATATATACCTGTCTCCTAAAGCTAGTGATATGTGAAAATCCTGGATCTGAGATACCAGCTTTGAGAAAACTGATTTTAGATGAGCATTGAATATTTCTTTTGACAAATTCATTTTCAAGTTACAGCATGGGGAATAATGGGACATACATTCGAAATGATTACTCTCTTTTGTTTACTGATGAGAGGTCTGATGCTCAGTTCTTTGTTACATACCGTAATGTACTTAAAATTATCAGTTATGTAATCTACAATTTGCTTAGTACTGAGAAAGACACATATTCTACTATTGGATATACGGGATACAAATCGTATGTCACTGGCATTAACAATAGAGGCTAACTTACTAATGTAGTCTTTTATAGTGATTCCTTCTTGAGAGTCAATTACAATAGGCCTGGTCTTTAGTCGGGAACATTTCGGTCGCTGCAGCGCTGACGTAGGATTTCTTGACTTCCACATTTGGTTGAACGTTTGATGAAACTTGGGTTACTGTTGACACTTTCGGAGGATGCCATGGCACAGAAGAGCAAGCCATATCTACGGCTACCTGGTAGACACTGCTTAATATTACTGATATGAAGTTAATAATTCTATATCGCACTGAAATTAACACAGTTTACACCTCGTGACACAGTTTGTTACGAGTTTTCACAACTAAGCGAGTCGCGCACGATACAGCGATGTGAATTGCACTGTTTATTATGGCATAAAATTCATTTTTGTGTATTATTTTGTTTTTTCAAATATTACACATGTGTAATATTTTTGAAATATCTCTCACACCGTTTATATGCACATTTCCAGAGATTTGTAAACTATTGCATTTGTAAGTTAGTGCTTTAAATAACTTCAAGTAAAGTTTTCGAAAACTCAAAAAGTTTATGTGAAAAATATATTATTTTTTTCTCATTTTTAGTAACGCTTAAAATATATTGTCTTAAAAAGAGCTCCAATGTTTTTAATGAAAATTGTCATTTTGAACGAATTTTTACTCTTTCTTTATTACTCTTAAATTTCAAAAATGTATTTTTTACTTGTCTCTCACGTCGGCAATATTTACATTAGTGGCAATTCGTTTACATTATTATATTTACGAGTTCAAGTGCTTTAAATAATGTCAAGTAAAGTTTCTTGAAAACCCAAACAGTTTTCTGTGAAAACTAGCTCAAAATTCCGCATTTTCAGAAACGCTCAAACTCCATTTTCTCATAAATGCTCCAAATTTGTTCTTCAAAGTTTTGGAACGGATAGAGCTTATTTCACTCTTTAATATGACGTAAAGTTCCCTTTGGTGTACTTTTTTGTTTTTTCACAAATTACAAAAATGTAATTTTTTGAAAGGTCTCTCACTCTTTAATATGCACATTAACAGCAACTTGTAAGCATTATTGTATTTGTGAGTGAATGTGCTTCAAAGTACTGCAAGTGAAGTTTTTTGAAAACTCAAAAATTTTCAGTGAAAATGAGCTTCAAATTTCTCATTTTTAGTAGCGCTTAAATGCCATTTTCTTAAAAACGGCTATAAATTTTTAAAAGAAAAATGCGATATAGGACGAGGTTTTAGTGTTCTTTAATATTCTAAAATTAATATTTCCGTTCTACCATTAGGAAACCAAAAACTTAAGAAAATGTCGAAAAAATGTAATTTGGGCGGCGATAGATGGCAGCGGGCACGAGTATGTGGCAATTCCGAATAGCTAGCCCAGACCCAAGGAAATAGAAAACTAATACGGGAGAGTCTGTGCCATTCTGTAGCACCACTAGTTTCTTATCTAACAAACTTATACAGATAGTGTATTGACAGACCTGAGGACGGTTCATCCTAAAACGTTAATGAAATCGAATGTAAACGCCCTTTAAATGCAGAAATGCGGAATATGGAATAAAATTTTTAAAAAAAATTCCCTTCCTCCCCCCCCCCGGTTCAGTACTTTCTGAAGACATATCTGCCAACCCTACGTCAATGCTGCCACTTAGCCACGTGGGCAGGCGAATTCGAGTCAGATTGCGGCGAAGGAATTCGCTGATTTCTGAGCTCATGTCTCGTATTTCTGTGATCTGGCGCCTTTCCGTCGCGATTGTAAGACGATCTGTATGACGCGAGCACCGGCCATCGCAGATTGCCTCAGCTCAGGATGGTACGTCACTGCGAGTACCCACTATAAAAGTGAGTGCTGACCGGCGAGAGGCGAACTTCAGTGAAGTAGCATCCCGCTGGCTGTCATTTCAATTCGAAGCTTCAATTACTTGAGAGTGTTTTGTCGTCGGAGATCGTCCACTTGGCGTATGTAATCAACCTGCTTGATAATCGGTGAGTGATGCGTGTTTCAGAGTGACTTTCTGTTTCGTGTATTTTTACCAGAGTTGTGCCGTAGACTATAATTTTACGTCCACGCGTGTTTTCTACGTGTCATCTGCGTGTAGACTACGTCGACAATGTATTCTGAGTAGACTTTATTTTTCCACATCAATTAACCCAAAAAAGTTTATAATATGTAGTAATAGTAGAAGCATGTTTTAATGTAATATAAAAAAAATTTATGATTCAGTAAGTCAAACAAAATATATCAATCCTGATGAAGAAATCAAAACCTCCGTATCACTCTCAAGAAACCAGTAGGAACTTGTTCCAACTTGCACTCCTTTAGTACTTCTTTAGATGTGATTCCATCAATTTCTAATAATTGTGATCCAATAATTATAAATAAAGTTTGGCTTTGGGGGCGACCCTCTTAGATTCGCCCCTGACCCACAAAAAAGGTATATTACTGTTGTCTACATAGATTACCTTTGTCTACGCAGTGTTCGTTGTCTACGCGTTGTTTACGTGTAGACGTAGACCATGGTTTTTTATGCGTAGATGCACATCACTATTTTTTACTTATTGAATCTGGTCACAAATTAGTCACAACAGACGAAAAGTTTTTATTTAGATTTCCAGGTACAAACAGTGACGTTTCGAGGAATATATTTTCCCCATCTTCAGGCTATAAACGGTAAAAATAAGGAGATATAATCCATACATTGACAAGAGTATGAATATGCAATTACCAAAAATTCATATAATGAAACTGTTAAACATAGTAAGAATAAAGAATAGTACTCGATATAATCATAAATATATAAGTACGGAGACTCACCAATTCAAATACAGATCAAACGAAAAAACATTCAGTTAACTGCTGTGTACAGTACGTACAAAAGATTTTCGTGTATTTTGTGCATCACGATGTTATGTGGGTCAACGATTTTCTTACGAAGACCGAGTGGCTTACCGTGTGAAACACGTGTATTAGAACAGAAAATTGAGATAATCGGTTTTCTTGAGTCCTGATTTCGCTTGATGCGAGAAGAGTGGGGAGGGGTTTAGTTATTTCGACGTCAGGACTATTATAACAAGCAGTGGCAACGAGAGCACACCTTTTAATGAAGAAAGGTGGGTTAAGTTCCTTGATATCGAAAAGCTGTTTCAAAAAAAAAAAAGAAAAAAATATCTGACAAACAATTACAGTAGAACTGAGTATGCACTACTACAAACATAATTCACAATTAACGCCCTAAAGAGAAGAAATAAAACAACAGTCGAAAGTTTTCGAAGTTGAAAGTGATTGGATTTAAGATTTGGTAATTTTTTTGTTTCATCAACCTCCTCGTTGTTCAAATATTCAAATATGGAAGAGTTGCTAGTTCTATTTCTTTTTTAAATTTCGAAGTTATTTCCATGTTCGGATCATGTTCGAATGCCCTTTCCACCAGAGCTTGTTGAAGTTTCAGGACGCCATTAACAGTTTCCACATTGAAGTTATTCAAGGACGCAGTTTCGCTTCCGTTACTTCATCATTACGTTCGAGGAGGTTTTCGTTACTGATGATTTCCCGAATCTTCACTTCAGTGATCGTTATAATAAGAGTTGCACAGATACTGAATGGCTTTTCAGTTCTTGTGGCCAAAACCCTTACCTCCAATTTGACCCAACGGAATTGCATTATTTTACAATTCTATTATTCTGTCAATGTGAATTGACGTTCCAACTTTAAAATTTTTGCAGAACGTAATACTTTGAGCTCCGGTGTCTGTCAAGTTCGGTTCCCATATCACGCTGATACAGGAAACGAAATGCGTTCGCTTTCAAAAAATGTAGAACCACCAAAAGACGCACTCGCGAATCTTAAAACCTGTATCATTTCTCTAATCGCGAGTGTTCGGAACTCGCGAATAGCGAATTTGCGGATGTCGAGGGATTACTGTATTTTTAAAACACCGTAAAGCGTTGGCAATGCCATCTTCAAATAGTTCTCACTGTATCATTAGTGAAAGATTCTGTGAACTTTTTACTTATGTTTCCTCGTTAACTAAGTAAGAATTGTAAGTTTTTTAAGGGAATTGTCCAATTTTGAAATGACTTGTCTTTTCCCTTCTTGAAGGTGGCATCACAACTAAAGAGCTTATTCGAGCTGCCCCGTCTGTGTTTCAGGAATGGCTGCACCGGTACGCGCGATCCAAAGTGTTCTGCTGTTGCTGCTTGTGTTCGGTGACAATTTCCTCAACAGAGGATCTCGTACAACAGTTACCAGCTTAACTACTAACGATGGAAAGTCCAAATGTCACCACGTCACCACGCAGGGACAGAATAAGAAGTCAGGTGTTCACGATGAGCTGAAAAAGTTTTTTGAGCTGAAACCGAAGATTGATAACTCGCCACCCCCTACTGATGTGGAAGAGATACAACGCCGGAATCCAAATCTCCCCATAGCTTTTTGGAATGCCAAGAAAAATATAAGCACGCGTTTTAAAAATGAAGGCTGTGCCAAATTTCCAAACATATTCGATTTGAGCTATAACAATCAACATTGGCAAACTTTTCATTCCAGAAACGGGACATTCCATTTATACGGAGCCTATTACGAAACAAGAGAGCTGTGTAAACTTAAACCTATCGTGCGGATATTAGGAGTGATAAACAGAAATGAACCAACTGTGAAAACACTCTGCCAATTGTGGTTTCCAAATCTGAATAAACCAGTTTTCGGAGAAGTTCTGGAATACCATTTTCTTTGGCGCTACAGCTGGGCACGTTATCCCCAGGGATTCTATCAACCTTATTTGATTGCTTGCAAAATTCCTTCAGCGTCTCAAAAGGACGTTCCAGCAGCTGTATCACTGGTAGAAAAGAAATGCGATACAGCTTCCAATATTTTAAGAGTGAATTACAACAAACTCGACTCGACGAAGAAAAAAGACTTCGTGGTATGTGTTAAAGGTCTTGATTTTCCTTACGTCGACTTATCTGTACGTCTTATAGAGTGGATAGAAGTGGTTAGAACCCTGGGAGCAGACAAAATAGTTTTCTACAAATTTGATATCCACCCTAATACTACCAAAGTGTTAAAATATTACCAAGATTTGGGCTTCGTGGAAGTTATACCTCACACTCTCCCCGCAGAAAAACCTAATTTACCAGGACTTCAACACATGTATTTAGCTAATAGAATCCCTATCAAAAGACTGCTTGAAATCATTCCATATAATGATTGTTTTTATAAGAATATGTATATATATCGCTACGTCGTTATTATGGACATCGATGAAGTCATTGTCCCTGCTAAAGTCAGTACGTGGAAGGAATTGGTGGGCATTGTAGAAGCCAAAGCTTTCGCTAAAAAAAAAGTAGCTCGAGATCTTTTCAGTGCACGTAATGTGTATTTCTTTGATGACTATCCTGAGAAATTAGGATGGTTTGAAGACATTCCGAGGTACATGCATATGTTACAACATGTATATCGTACTACGAATTTTACACCTCCATTTTTTTACATTAAAAGCTTTTTTAATACGGAGAGAGTATTAGGTTTGAACAATCACTACGCTTTTACCTGCTTAAGATCCTGTGATGATTATGAAATACCAATTTCTGATGCTAAGTTGCACCATTTTCGGAGAGACTGTGTCCCACAATTACGAAACGTGTGTGATGAGTTTCGAAAAAATGTGGTATTAGATTCAGCGATTTGGAATATAAAAGATAAAGTCATTGAAGGCACAATTAATACTCTGAAGAAATTAGGTTTCTTTACGCTGAAAGAAACTTCCTCGGAGAAATAAGGGTAAGAGTTAGAGTAACAAAGTTCTCTGTTTGCGAAGTGATCTGAAGTGTATGTCAGAAATAAAATCTTTCACCAAGGAATTTCAATAGAAGTAAAAACAGCGTTTGTGAAAAGAATAAGGGGTCATCCATGTACTTCGTAACGCTAGAGGGGGAAGGAGCGGGTCTGAGGCAGCGTTACGCTGCGTTACATAGAGATAGGGAAGTGCGTTACAAGAGGGGAGGGGGTGTTGCAAATACTCGAAATTTGCGTTACGTAATTGTGGACAGCCCCTAATGAGTAAATAGTACTTAGTGGTTATTAATTTGTACTACAGTGCCCTTTGGAGTAATTTGAGCTTTCTCTAGAGATAACTTCATTCAAAATGCAAAAATAAAACATTTCTGCCTCTTTTAGTGGTTTAACTTATTCAGTGCATTAATGGATAATTCAGACACCATGAATTCAATATTTTAGCCTTAAAATGTTTCTTTTTTTTGTGATTGTTTCCTGTATGGTTTCAATAATATATTTGTAGTTCTCTTTTCTGTAATCCATGACTTTTCTACTTAGCAATCCATTAAAAATAAAGACTTAAAAATCCATTGTTCGTAAAATTGTTGAACGATTATGAAGACTTCTAGAGTGCCACAAACAAGTAAAGATGTAATAAAATCGTGGGATTTTATACATAACTAGCTCTCGGGGAAAGCACCTTTTACGCGAGGTATTCCTCTAGAGTTAATAAGAAAACTGCCCTTAGGCTGAAATTCTCTTGGTGGTTCACCTTGCAGCATATTTCCTCCATTAAAATCTGAATGTTTCTTTACATTTTTTTATCGAACTTTAGTTGTTTTACACGAAATTTCTTATGAAGGTTGATAGTTGCTATACTTGTTAGCGATGCTATATTATACTAATGAATTAATATAATTAGTTAATAATGTAAATAAAGTTAACAGGGAGTTTAAGCATTGCTAAGTAATTGACAGCAATATCAATTATCTGCGCATGAACAGATGCTCAAAAGTAAGGCGTACGTCGACAAGGGCAAAGTGAAAGCTAAGATGCCTACTGGTAAATAATGCGGGTGCATTATCTTATGTGATCCATACAGAGAGCTATTATTAATGGTTACAATTTATTATTTACGTATATGGCTATTTATAATATTGATTAATTTGGTGACTGTGTACAACAAAGATCTGTTTGAAATAACGAATTCTATGATGAATTAATGAACGAATTTAATGATTTGATGAACTGATTAATTGTTCAATGTATAATTTACTATTGGAGTTTTGAAGCTCAAAGCGTAGGTTTGAAAGCAGTATAGCATGTTTTTGTTTAATATTTAAAGTGAGTTGTTCTATTGCAGAAACTAATTTTTGACATTCATTTGACGCGTGGAATTTTTATCATTCCTGTATCAGCGTCCTAAAGTGGATAAATACCTCTTGCAGATTACTAAGTTTTAGTCTGTTTCGATAAAACTGTAATCTATAATTTGATTACTTTGTGATTATTGTATCTTTAAACTTTTCAGAAAATACTTTTGTAAAGAGGAGTTGCTTGTCATTTTCAAGCTGTAAATCTGTGTCAAAGGGCTTTGCCTCACTTTTTCAATAAATAGTTGTTACTTGAAATTGTGTAGTTCACTTTGAAGGGACGAATTCCAAACATTCAACGAGATCTTACCTTTCCTGCAATTTCCTCTTTGTTTACGTAACAAAATGTATTGTTACAAGAAAGAGCATTTCTTAAACTACTTTTCAACATAGTTGTCACCATTGTGCACACATTTGTCATAGTGGGAAAACAACTTTTCTGTAAATCTGTGTCAAAGGGTTTTGCCCCACTTTTTCAATAAATAGTTGTTACTTGAAATTGTTTAGTTCACTTTGAAGGGACGAATTCCAAACATTCAACGAGATCTTACCTTTCCTGCAATTTCCTCTTTGTTTACGTAACAAAATGTATTGTTACAAGAAAGAGCATTTCTTAAACTACTTTTCAACATAGTTGTCACCATTGTGCACACATTTGTCATAGTGGGAAAACAACTTTTCTGTAAATCTGTGTCAAAGGGTTTTGCCCCACTTTTTCAATAAATAGTTGTTACTTGAAATTGTTTAGTTCACTTTGAAGGGACGAATTCCAAACATTCAACGAGATCTTACCTTTCCTGCAATTTCCTCTTTGTTTACGTAAGTCCTCGATTCCTAGAGGTTTATATGAAGGCCTCGCCCAGTTTATAGAGTTTCACACGCGTCATTTGATTAAATTGATTAAATTTATCCTTGCCTTCCAATTTTTGATTAAGGATAGGAATTAAATTATTTGTCGCAATCAAGTTTGCAGCTGGCAAGCGTATTCATTTATTTTACTATTAATTATTCCCAAATACAACATGGGGTAAGGTTAAGGTGACCAAACGTTCCATATTAGCCCAGATTATTTTGAGTCCCTGTCCCGTATTTTTGACAAGAAAACGGGACGCTATTTTGTGGCAAATACTTGTCAATATAAAATGCTGTCAATATTAAATTTGTCATAATATATTCCGTTTGCTTCGCATTTGTTTATAAAATATTAAGTTTAACATGGTATTGTGCTCATGTGCTATATAAAAAAAGTGTTTAGAGAGTAGGTTGTGGTTTCTAGGAAGGAAAATGCAGACAGAGTGTCATTTTATCGCTAATGATATCGTTATGGAGAAATTAAAAAAATTCATCTTATGCTTCTGAGAGTTCCTGTGCAACTTTCTATGAAATTCTAATTGATAAATACTGTCCTACTTCGTAATGAATGAAAGTGCAAAGTAAACAAATGCGTAGTTTTTATGTCTAATGTTCCTTTCTGAGGGATTCTTTAGAATGCTACCTCATCACGTATTTTTGTATTTATTCATTTATTTAATCTTCATTTACAAACCTTAATGTGTGTGATAAAATACTTTTTTAACGTCCTCTTTAACCCCTTCTTTGTTGAGGGGGGTAAAACTAAAATGTCCCACTTTTATGATTTCAAAATATGGTCACCTTCGAGTCGATGTAATAGACGCTGTAATACAACTTCCTGCTGTGTACTGCTGTACCGTTTTGGAAAAAACTCATAAAAAATTGTTTTTCAAACAAAATGTATTGTTACAAGAAAGAGCATTTCTTAAACTACTTTTCAACATAGTTGTCACCATTGTGCACACATTTGTCATAGTGGGAAAACAACTTTTCTACGCTTTCTTCAGAGAAAGATGCCGCCAGTAAAAGCAGTCCTTTCTGAACATTGTTTTTGAACGCAAAGAATGGGAAGCCATCTGAAGTTCTTCGCCAACATCGACATGATACCAATTCTCTCTAAAGTGCTTGAGAAACTCATCCTGAAAAGAATAGTACCAATCTTAAAAGAAAACGACCTGATTCCGGACCATCAATTTGGATTCCGACAGCTACATTGAACAATTGGACAAGTTCACAGAATAGTAAACGTAATCAACGAAGACTTTAAAAATAGAAGATATTGCTCAGCGGTATATCTAAATGTCACACAAGCTTATGACAAAATATAGTATCAAGGGCTGTTGTATAAAATCAAGAAAATATTTTTATCCCATGTCTTCACTCTTACCAAATCTTCTTTAACAAATAGATTCTTCCAAGTAAAATATAAAACGGCCCTGTCTACATTTCAACCAATAAAAGACGGAGCCTCTCAAGGAAATGTGTTGGGACCTATATTGTATCTCATATTCATAAATGATATACCAACGGCAAACAATATTGTAACAGCCACCTCCGCCAATGATACGGCAGTACTAGCATCCAGCGAAGATCGCAAAGCAGCATCAGAAGCACTAGAAAATCACTTAAAAACAATAAATGTTGTTCAACTTGTATGTAGTGTTCTTGTGAAAAGTGCAGAAAAGAAAGGGAAGTGCTAGAATTACTAAACTCGAGTTAGACCTAGAATCTGCATTACGTAAAAAAAAGAACTGAAGAAGGAAATGAGGAATTAGTAAAACAGCTACAAGAAAAACTAGTGATTCAACCCAGTGAACCAAAAAGCAAAACGTGCCTAGTGATAGGAGACTCTATAGTGCGGGACATTGGTAATGATGTGAAAGACATGTCAGTAATATGTTTGCCAGGAATTCAGACCGAGAAGCTACGCAGAAATGTGGAAAACAATAATCTAGGATCCCCAGACATCGTTATTATACACGCGGATACGAACAATGTAAGGTCAAGCAGTAACGACTACATTACTCGTGACGTGTACGACTTAAAACAACGGTGGCCAAAAAGAAATTTCCTGGTGATAAAATACACTTACGTGGAGTGCTGAGAAGGATACACGTACGATGGCAGCGAGTAGGAGCAATTAACGAAGCATACGACTGGGTTGCAGATCGTTTGGATGTCGGATTCGTAGATCCAAATCACGGTGTAAGATATATAGGTGTGTTCACTCTCAGTATAAAACTGAAGCGCATGTGAGACTCGTTCTCACAGTTTTTGCATGTAAGCGCTGCGATCTTTGGGTCTCATTTGGGCAAGGTCGTGATTGGTCGTGATCCATTCGACAGATCTGTGGCCAGCTGATTTCTAATTTCAAGTCAGTGATTTGTCGTTTCGCGGTGGAATTGGTAAAGTCTAGGGCGAAGTGTTACGAAAATGGGTGGGAAATGTTTTGTAAAACTGTGTAATAGCCACAGTTTAAGATGTCATCTTAAGATGTATTTCTTACACCGTGACCCAAACCGATCGTGCGCACCTGTACAGACAAGCTAGGAACTAGCCTCAAACTCGATTCAGAAAATTTACCCCAAAGGTGGCTAGTTGACCCACCTATGTATCTTACACCGCGATCCAAATAGCTGGCTGCAGGATGATGACTTCAGGAAAGATGGTCTACCCCTGAACCAAAGAGGAGTGAAACGGCTTGGTGGCCTATTCTCCTGTGTTGCTTTTGGCGGCTGTTCAGAGTCAGAAAGAACTTGACAACCATCGGGAAATTGCAGAAAAAGTGAAGGTAAGTTGCTACTAGTGTGAGTGAGAAATGAATTGTAGAAGCTTTATTAAACAAAATTGAAAGATTTTGGAATTTAATTGATATGTACAATCCAGATATCGTAGTAGGTACAGAATCATGATTCGACTGCGAAATAGTGAATGCTGAAGTATTTAGGAATGATTACTTGCTGTTTTTATGTTTTTTAAATTTTTTTCTTCTCGTTCGAAATTTCTATCTCTCGAGGGGTTTGAAAACAATACATTATATATTCTAACGTTTTGCATATGGCCATCCGTAGCAAAGAGTATTCCTTCCTACTCGTGAATATGGTCTAAGGTTCGAATATTTGTTTAGGCTTCAAGGTTTGGTCTGAGATATAACGTTGAAGTTATGGTAGCGCTGGGAAAGGTGTAAAAATCAGAAGTTACGGTGGTCTCAGTCTATCCTTGGGGAACCTTGATTTAACATTGATAATGATAATGATTTAATAATTAATAATGATAATAATGATTTAATAATTACTTGTATGTAGGCTACAGGCGAGATCGGTTTGGCCGTGGAGGAGATGTTTCTATTTGCGTGAAACGATCGCTTTGCTCCGTATAACTTTGGAAAGATACAGGATTCAAAATAATAGGGGTCGAAATAAAAGCAAGTGATGCAAAACATACGTGGAAAATAACAGCATGTATAGGGCACCTAAATGAATTTTTAGGAGCAATTGAAAAACTCACTGAATTAGCACGTTTGGATAAACATTCAAGTAAATTCACAATAATTGCGGGCGATTTAAACCTTCCTAACTTTTCTTGCAAAGGTGACGTATTCAAAGAGTCTAAGGCGCAGCCTATCATAAACGAACTGTCTGGGTCAACGGTTTTGAGTAGTTCTAGTGCGATTTTTCTAACTCCGCCTCTCAAGCCCCTATGGTCACGGTTGAATATCACACAGTATTTCGCGTCTTTCTCAGTGGTGCCGCTAGCAGTCGCATATCCGCAAGCACTGCTTGATGCGGTCGCGATCATGCGATGTCTAGCGTCGCGACTGAGAAAGACGCCAAATACCTGTGACATATTCCATCGTGAAGACGGGCCTAGAGGGGCAAAGTTAGAAAAATCGTAGTATAGTGGGTTCGCCGACGAGGAATGGGGTACTGCTGGACGTTTTTCTTGTCCGCCCTCGAGAAGCCGAGATTAACTGCGAGGTAGTACAGGGAGTTAGTGACCACAGTAGTATATTGCTAAAGCTTAAATGGGTGGGTTCGGAGAACAGTAGAACACCAAATAAAAAAAATACATTTTTAGCTAAGCGGACAGTGTAGAATTACAACAATTTTTAAGAAATAATTACTCAAATTCGGCAAGTCACGGTAGGTCTATTGAATAAATATGGCAAAATATTAAAGAAATAATTATGGAAGGTTTGTAGTGTTATATGCCACACAGAATATTGAAAATAAACTCATACCCTAAACACTACAATAAAAAAGTGAAAAAACTTAAAGTTCAAGTCAGGAGAGCGTACAGTCAAAGGAAAAGGAGTGACTGTCATGTACAAATATTTCAGGCAACTATCTAAAGACCTCTTAATACAAAAAATAGCGGCGCAGGATATGTATCTGCGTACTATTCTGTCACGAGATCAAAGAAAATATAGCAAACACTTTTACAGCTACATGAGGAAACGCAAGCACAGAAAAGATGGTATTATTTCTATGAATGATGCGCAAAACAGTACGGTAGAGTTGAACTTTTGCAAAGCTGAGTTATTTAACAAGTACTTTGCATTCTGTGTTTCGCAAAAGAAGAAATCTTACTGCAGCCCTCTTTGGAGGTCCGACTAAATAAATTAACGCGAAGGTCATATGAAATAGACTAAACAAACTAGGTACACGTAAATCAGTGACGCCTGATGGCATGCAATTGTGGTTCCTATATTTAAAGGAGGAAGTCACACGAAAGTAAAAAACTACCGGTTATTTAGTTTAAGATCGGTTGTCTGCAAACAAATTGAGAATCACATTGCAGAATACTTAAAACGCGAATAGCTCAAGGCAGGTTGGCATTTCGAAGGCAACACGGGTTTAGAACAGGATACTCGTGCGAAAGCCAAACAGTCTCCGTATGTCAAGATATTGCTGATGCCCTTGATGTAGGTGGAAGAATATTGATGCAGTCGTCATAGACTTCTCAAAAGCCTTCGATCTTGTTCCGCACGACCGATTAATAGCAAAACTTGCAAGGCCAGGAATGGAAACAAAAGTAGTATGTCGGATCCGAGAATGGCTCAGAGGGAGAACTCCCAAGAGTAAGAGTAGTGAGAGTAGAGTAGTTAGTAGTGTTAAATTTTCTCAACGTGTTGAAGTTACGTCGGGGGTCCCTCAGGACAGCGTTCTAGGTCCGTTGCTGTTCATTGCATCAGTGAACGAAATAGGTCACGACATTAAGTCCGAAATTCGACTCTTTGCAGACGATTGCATATACAGAGAAATTAAAGGTACGCAGGACATGCAAGCGCTACAAGCACTCCTAAACAAAATATAAAAGCTGGGCCACAGATAATGCAATCGAAATTAATACAAATAAATGATCGTCAAGATCAAATAATTAATATAAGAAATTAAACCCATCAGTTTCTCTAATAAGAAAGAAGGACAAAATATCTCATATTCTTTGAGGGGCGCTTTTATACCCAGGTTAAGCAATATTAAATATTTAGGAATTAATATCAACAAAGATATGGGATGGGCCTTGCAAGTCAACTATGTGTCCAGAAACGCTTGAAAAGCTCTGCATTTTGTTGATGAGGATTCTTAGACGAGGGAATGCTGAATCGCGTAAACTTGCGTACACGTCGTTAATTCGACCTATTCTTAAATACGGTTCAGTTTGTTGGGATCATTATCGTTTAGGGCAAGTAAATACTTTAAATAAAATTCAAAAAGTCGCGGAAAAATTTAAATTACGGGGGAAAATAAATTAAAATAGCCCCATGTTGGGAATCCTTGCATTAACGTCGGGAAAGAGCAAGACTCTGTGATTTCTTCAGAGCTTACAAAGGCGATCCAGGTTGGAAGGATATTCAAAAGCGACTCTTAAAATCATCATACACTAGTCGTCAGAACCACAATTGTAAAAGTATGAGTAGAAGGCAAAAAACTGATATTAGAAAAATTTATTTTGTCAACTGGACAATAAAAAACTGGAACGAAATACCTGCAGTACTGCCAGAGACTCTAACTCAGAGTGTGGGAAAATTTAATAATAAATTCAAAAACATAAGTTACAAATAGTAATAACTGTAGTATTTATTGTACTCATTTTGTATTCATTTAGTATTAGTCATAATTTGTATAAAAATATGTTTTAAATGTTAACATGATACTTACGGGAAACTTCCGCCGGAATCTTTGCCAAAGCAGTAAATATATTATTATTATTATTAATATTATCATTATTATTATTATTATTATTATTATTATTATTATTCCTCTATATCACGACTAAAGATGTTATGTGTCGGCTGAATATAAAATCTACTCCAGTTTGCAACCAGCTCCCTAAGGAGCAGATCCAAGGACTGTCGGTACCTCTACAATACTTTGCGCAATGTGGGCTGTTCCAAATAAAGCGATTTCTTGCACTTCCCAGTCTTGTGAGTTACCTGGGAGTTTAGACAAGTTCTTACTCAAATTTTGCGGAACCAATCCCAGGGCTTCGATAACTATCGGAACGACCTGTGTTTTACGCCCCACATTCGGATGATTTCGATTTCCAAACTCTTGGATGTTCCCCGGTATTATTATTATTATTATTATTATTATATATTATTAAACATAATATTGTTGACGGTATTTCATGCTGATGAGTCGTTGTCACAAAAAAGACACCTTTTGGCGTCCCGTTTTCCTTAAAAAACGGAACAGGAACTCATAATAAGGGACTGTCACAGCTAATACAGATCGTCTGGTCATCTTAATCAAAATACAAATGCAACAGTCTCTAACCGATGAAAAGGAAAGTTCTAATGCCAAGTTAAGACAAGTTAGTTAACAAGCAAGTGTCTGAGAGCGGGCACTTGGATTTTCCCGAATGAGGGTAACTAAGTGACTGCAATAACTTACCATATGGAAGAATCAACGTACAAGAAAGATGCAGAAATAGACCCATGTAACTTCATATGGAACCAAAAAAGTATATCCTGCATAGCGATACAAATAAAAGTTTATTCTCGTTAACGAAATATAAAAGATTTATAGAATTGTTTCATCGCATTCATCGGCCCTTCTAATGAGCATATCCCAAGGTTGTCATTACCTGCCAAAAGAAACCGAACTGGATATTTCACACAATGTAATCGTAGGTGAAAGAAGTTACATATTATTGATAAGAAAGCCACGGCTTAATATCAGTATGATCCAATCATAATTTGTTCGTAGAATACCACAACAGCTCAAGTGGAAATTTTATATGGATTATTAATTTCGCTGAAATGTGACATTTCCAAGATAAGAAGATTGTCGCTCTCAACACTAATCTTATCGTTCAGAAATGAATAAGCTATCATGATATCTTCACTTCTTTTATATATACTTCGCTAGTTTAGTTTCATGTGTCGGTTTCATGTTCAGTTACATGTGTCGGGCAAAGCTGTAGTGAATTCTCTTTACAAACATCAACATGAAGGCGCTGATTCTCCTGGTTCCGGTGCTGGCAGTGGTCGCAGCGAAAACAACGTGCGACTGCGACTTCACTAGTCGGGCCGTCATCTGCAAGGGCCTGCGTTTGACAGACTTTCACAAAAAGGACTCGGGGTGTGAAAACGCTTTCTGGAAAATTGACCTCTCGGAAAACCAACTGGAAGAATTTCCTAATGACCTACAACAGTTCAGAAAAGTAAATCTATCACGAAATTCTCTAGAGCATTTGGAAGCGTCAGTTGATCAAAAAGTGCAGTATTTAGACGTGTCAGGAAATAACATTCTAGAAATTGACTTGGGAAACAAATTTCTGTTCCTCCGACACTTAATTGCCGGTAATAATTATCTCGGTCTATTGGATGACTTCATTGAGGGACAGTGCAACATTGAACATCTCGATGTGTCTGAAAATAAGATTAAGACGTTGAAGGCAGTTACAAAATGCGCTCATCTCTCTATTCTCGTGGCATCTGGCAACAAGATTTCGCAAGTACCTAAGGAACTTGTGCTCTTGACCAAACTCCAAGTGTTGGATCTTTCTTCAAATAACATAAAGGACATATCTTCATTTCCCTCAACATTGGAAATATTACATCTCGATTCTAATAACATTCAACAAGTCAGTGTTTCATCGTTTAGAGATCTTACTTCGTTACAAGCCTTGGACTTATCAGCGAATTTTAAAATCACCATAGAAGATGGTGCTTTTGCCACTCTTTCATCTCTTCAATCATTACGACTCAGAGGAAATAATTTGAAATTTTTATCGAGCACATTATTAAAAGGGCTTAAGTCTTTAAGAGGTATTGACATCGGTTACAACTTGATTGCATCTTTGCCTAATGACACTTTTAGGGATTTGCCTGTTTTGGAAAGAGTAAGTATGGAATCGACTGGGCTTAAGACTTTGCCACCCTTGGAGTTCGGCAAAAAAGTATCCTTTGTTGGACTTCCTTGTAATTCAATTACAAAGATGGATCATTTAGCTCTAATAACGATGTTCTCTGGAACTAGAAATGAGCGTAAGATTTATCTACAATGTAATAATTTTCGTGGCGATGACCCAGAATGGTCGAAAGTACTAAAATACTTTGATGGGGAATGCTCGACTGATCTTCGACATTCGGTGCAAAATGTGCTTTCTGTTGATCATTGGCATCGATTAGAGAAGTACATCCTGGACCCTTCACCATGTGCCTGCGCTTTCTTCACAAAAGGCAACTGGGAATTCTCCGCATGCATTGCTGACGGCGCTGAGGTGGATGGTCTGCCCTGGCTGGAAGCTGCGGAAATCTACGCTGGGATGAAAGAAGAAGACGACGGACGACACTCAAAGCGCAACAGAGATGAGTTTTAATCTTCAAAGGTTGGTATGCATCGAAAAAGACAGAAAAACGAATGTAACTTTTATTAAATAAAAATCTAATATTTTCTTCATATAACATTTTATTTGAAAGGTATTAAATTTTCAATAGTTTAATTTATCAAGTGTAGACACAACACCGTTTTAGGTGATTAATCTAGTAGATGATTATTAAATAACAATTTCTTGATAATTTAAATGTATCTTGCGTGTATCGTGAAAGCTATGTGTGTGGTTATTCGATGTTCAGTGTTTGCAAGCTCGATTTAAAATGATTAAAAGAAATCATTTACTGTCACATCGACATTGAAAACATTAGCGACTAAACAATTTGATATATTTTACTATTACAAAACAATGTTGAAAATATGTTCATAATCAAATTCAATATGAAAACAAAACAAACGAACAACATGAGTATAGTTCGTACTTCCTCTAAATGCTGTTGTTAATATTGGTTTCTTTATCGAAATTAATATTTTTTCGTAATCTTTGTTCATGAAAATTATTACGTAGCTGCCATTTAATTGGTGTTATTGCCTGGTGTCTTTTTATAAATGGAAGTAAATGAGTATGTTTAAAGGAACTTTACGATGGTCACAGTTAGAAGGGTTTGCAAATACCTAATTATCTTATTTGTTCCTGACACTGAATTTTTTTTAATGTAAATATCTTTTGAACGGAATGTTAATGAAAGTGGCACATACGCTACATAACTTGCGACTTCAAATATATTTGTGCAAAATATATGCGTAAATTATATATATATATATATATGTGTGTGTGTGTGTGTGTGTGTGTGTGTGTGTGTGTGTGTGTGTGTGTGTGTGTGTGTGTGTGTGTGTGTAGTAAAAAAAATGTACAAAATAGTTGCAGGGTATTAATTTTCGGAAACAAGTTCGGAGACGTACGAACCGCTGAAATATTGGTAGTTTTGTTTTCATAAAAAATATAGAACGTTAGACAAAAAACCTAGATTTTATTATCCAAAATATCAGAAAACAGCTTAACAAAATTTCTTATCAAGGTGATATTGTTATGTACAGCAAAAATAATTCTGATATTTCAGCGATGTGCATCAACACAAAAATACGAGCCATACATTACACATAATTCTAGCATTACTTCACTCAATTATAAACATTAGTATACATTAGTACATTTACAATTGCAATTCATCGCAATTAATGCTAGATAGATTAAAAAAAGTAATTTTCCACAAAAAAAATTATTTGTTGTATAAGATTATATCCGTATCATTTTTTGTGCAACATTACGATTTTTTACACATCTTTATGGATTTCCACCAGATTTATGAGGTAACAGAGTTTATACAATGATAGTTTTTAATGTAACGAGTTTGATTTGAGCGTAATATTTTTCTTCAGATATAACTAAGAACATTTTTAAAAATTGTGTAAATTTCGTAAATTTTTGTTTACATCTCTGAATTTACAAAAATTGTAAAAGTTACAAAAATTGCGAGACCGAATGTTGAACCACAGTTCTTGTTAACAACAAACAATGTCCTAATTAAGTACATTGTTCAACCAAAATGCACTTTGGAATTCTTTCATTTTTGATGCAAAATTACCCTAATTTTTTGTCGAGAAAACGAATATGACAATCATTTCCTTTCGTTAGCTCTAGTTTTTACGATATACTAATTTCAAGTAGAAATACTAAAAAATATACTTCGGAATTCTTTATTTTCTGAAAATAGCAAAAGCATTCTAATTTTGGGTCGAGAACAATGATATTCTTTAGTTCGTCTAACTCATGTTTTATAGCGTTCACTTCAAATATAAGAACTTATTCACGTGAAGGTCTTCTCTTTGCTCGACGCTTGATCTCCTTTTATGTGTCTTCTCTTGTCACTGTCCGAAAGCCGTCCGCAAGCATAGCATTTTTCAAATTCCTCTACCCCCTATTTGTGAAATGTACTGATTGTATTCGTCACTTGCAGCACCGCAGTTGTCGGTAGAGGTATTAAAGCGAGAATGTAGAAATTTAAGTTTATTCTGTGAAGATGAAAGATGAGGTGATTTAAGTTCACTGCTTAAGTTCACTGACCCTGTTATCAGTATGATTGTGATACAAATTCTCGCAAATTTGATAACGTGACTGCCATCTAATTGGTGGTATCTCAGTGAGTAATTTATTATTAGTAGTTTACAGGTGATATCTCACATTGAGATACCACCTGTAATACCACCTCCCACAGACTTCGTCTACGTCTGACCGTTGAGTGTACTCTTCCGGACGGAATGGTACACGCAGACCGTCTCTATGTGGTCGATGGGATGTTGTGGAATTCCACAGTCCGTATCTTTTTTTCTGGACATGCCATGTAGCCACAAAGCTATTCAGAGTAATAAAAATTACCCATAACCCATCACGGCTGTGCTCAGAAAACACGATCTCCAGGCGTTACATTCGGAAAAATCCTCAAAATGTATATGGAATGTATCTAAGAATCAAAAGCTAACTGCAATTTTGAAATGTCATTTTTGTTTTTTCCATTATCAAATGAATCAGAAATGGCTATTTTCAAGCCAGAAGGATTGTCACTGTTGGCCTGTGATATTATTAACAGAATCTATAGAAACATAAAATACTAAATGAATACCACATTTAATCATTCAATATGGAAACCCGAGTTTTAGTACATTACTCCCGGCAATGAAAATTCAACATTTTAGAAAGAATTATATTAAAAGAAAAACTCAATACTCGTACCGGTATAAATACGATTTTATCATGCCCAATTATATATCATGCTCGATAATTATCGAAAGCTTGCCGTGTATCATTCAATACTCTCTGATATTTATGCTTATCTAATAATTACCCACTACTAACATTCAACAATCTCTGATACTTATCCTTACCTAATAATTATTGCCAATTGAATCAAAAACCAAATGACTCAGGTAGGTTCTTAAGGTTCAATTATCTACTGCTTAAGTTCACTGACCCTGTTATCAGTATGATTGTGATACAAATTCTCGCAATTCGATAACGTGACTGCCATCTAATTGCTGGTATCTCAGTGAGTAATTTATTATTAGTAGTTTACAGGTGATATCTCACATTGAGATACCACCTGTAATTAATCTATAAATAAATTACACTTCTATTTACGTGTTATTGGCCGAATCAAGTTGCAACTACATGAATTTACACCATTACTTTAGGAAAGAAGTGTGTTATGTTAAGAAAATTATGTGATTCTGTGGCGAAAATGCTGTCTTATCGTCAGAAAAACTTGTCTATGGCTCCCTGATCCCTGAAAGTCCCTGCAAGAGGATTTTTCTCCTGCATATATATATATATATATATATATATATATATATATATATATATATATATACAGGGTGTCCCACCAACTATGGACCACCCCCACAACTTCTAAACGGTTCAGGATATCGAAATGCAGTTTTCGATTAACAATGCGGAATCATGGGGCAAGTAACATGCCATAGAGAAATTGTCTATGACATTTTTAGTTTTCAAGAAATTTAATCATCTTTAATTTTTTAAATGGAACTATATATTTTTTCAGCAGCAATGTATAGATCATGAAAAGAGGAATAAAATGATGTATCATATGTTAGTATTTTGATGGTAATTTGAGTATAAAATTAGACTTTCTGACACGTGATTTTTAAGTAAACGGTCTTTTCTTGTAGCAGCCCTCGCAACAGTAGTCGTTGTTAAGACGGCCTTCGCGGCGTCGAGACTGTTTCATGGAGACAAGGTGTGTGAGAGGGGCGACTGTGAGGGATAGAGGCGTAACTACAGCAATCCATGGTCTTGGCAGGAAGATCATATGAACAAACATCAACATTAACGATCTCATTCAGATGAATGAGAGATTTTTCCCCATTTGTTCATCCGAATTGAACTTTTCTTCTACTGAAATTCCAAAGCAACGATAATCAAAAGAACAAAATACAAATAATTTGTAGTTGAAGGACGATAATAATAAAGGTTCTTTTCAAACTTACAAGAATCGAGCTCAGTGTGTTTGCAGGAACAAACTCTCATTTTAAAATATGGAAAGGGAATGTATGATTTAATATTTTTATTGTAATATCTCGATTAATTCATTAAATAATAGATAGGTAGACATTTTCTATTATTATTTACTGTTAATAAACTTCTTATTTAAACACGTACAAAAAGAAGAAAGCAATAAAATTTTTGAAATATTCTTGACAGACTCTCAGTGTAAATTTAATAAACTTTAACACAAATGCACACCTGCAGTCACAACTGCTATTGCTGATTGGAGAGTTTCTCACTTCATAACGCCACGTGCTGCCACAAACTTGAAAATCCACGGCAGAAGACGGAAGTGTAATGTTTTCTTTTCCATTTGTGAACAACATGAGAGGTACGGTTGCGCAGTGAACGAATAATCATCTTAATTAAAAATTAAATTTACCAACGAAGAGACGGTGGTTGGATTCTTGTCAAGTTTGAAAATGATATTTATTATTAAAGAAGACAAGTTACATGCAGATAAATCAATGGAAAAAATCTCTTATTCTGATCGTTGAAATTAGTGTTTCTTAATGTGACCTTTGTGACAAGACCCTGGATTGCTTTAGTTAGGCCTCTTATCCCTCATTGCCACCCCTCTTAGTCTCCTCTCTCCACGCAAGTCTTAACGCCGTGAAGGTCACTTTTCCCGAAGGCGAGAGTTGCAAGGGCTGCTTCACGAAATATTGTCCGTTTAATTCAAAATCACTTATCAGAAATTCTAATTTTATACTCAAATTATTATCAAAATACTAGCATATGATACATCATTTTATTCCTCCTTTCATGATCTATACATTGCTGCTGAAAAAAATATATAGTTCCATTTAAAAAATCAAAGATGATTAAATATCTCGAAAACTAAAAATGTTATAGACAATTTGTCTATGGCATGTTACTTGCCCCATGATTCCGCATTGTTAATCGAAAACTGCATTTCGATATCTTGAACCCTTGAGAAGTTATGGGGGTGGTCCATAGTTGGTGGGACATCCTGTATGTGTGTATATATATATATATATATATATATATATATGTGTATATATATGTGTGTGTGTGTGTGTGTGTGTGTGTGTGTGTGTGTGTGTGTGTGTGTGTGTGTGTGTGCGCGCGCGCACGCGCTCGCTTCCCTCTACGCGGCCCCGGGTTCGATTCCTGGTCGAGGCAATTCTATGGTGTGCGTTTTCCTTGCAATGTCCCCGTATATGTTGCTGTGTGACGATAATAAAATTCACTTCTGAGGTTGAGAAGACCGGAATACGGCGCGGGAATGTCTACGTGCTAACCACACGTACACAACCACACGTACAACCACACATACACAACCACATGTACCCATAACCGCGAGGCAGGGACGTGGCTGGTAGGCCTGAGCCCCTACACGGGCTGTCGCGCCAAATATGTATTGTATACCCACATACAATACGCAATATATATGTTGTATACACACACATACAATACGCAAGGTAATCAGAATCCACGTATTGTAGTTCCTAAATATCGAAAATGTCGTGTTTCTCACAACCACAGTCGGTCAGTGAAAAACACTAGCGCCCAAACTATTCATAGGATTCTATAGAATATTCCCAGATCAATCTGGTCCGGCACGAAGCTTTGCTATTTTTAAAAGAATTTATTTCGGGGGTCATCTTGAATATTGGCGCAAAGTCCCTGGGAAAATCCCAAAATAACTTAATCAATATAATCAATATATCAACATAATCATTTTTTTCTTAACATTTCTTGTAGTAAAATACACTTAGAAAGACGGCATAAGACATATTTCCACGGTTAACACTGAAAATTTAAAATTTTTATATTTTGAACCCCCTCGTATAACTACAGTATTGAAAATAGGAATTTTTCTTCAAATAAATTTTTTTCTTCACAATAAGTACTGTAATTAAAGTCAGGTAAACATTTTGAAAATATTAGTAGTTTCCCCGCAATTCTGAGTGAATTATGGGCAATATGAAAAGTAAGATTTTTCTCTAAAATAGGTATTTATTCTTTCTTTAAACTTCTCTTATGGATAGTATATACAAAATGCGCTGAAAAATATGACATAAACGCCATTTTTACGTGTTTCTTTGATTTCTCAAATATTAAAAATATAATTTTGTATAATGTCTCTCACGACGTTAAGATTTACATTATAGATGTATTTCATTTTTAATATGTTCTTATATACGAACATCAGAGAATATTGATGGGTTTTCAAAAATCCATGTTGTTGAGTATATAAAAAATAAAAATGGAAAATTTTTGAAAACATTCGAACTAAATTTTCTCAAAAACTTCTGCAATTTTTGTTCTCAAAAATCTCCACATCGGAAAAGTGTTCACTTCTCTACGTTACTTCAAAAGACTTTGTTTGATCAATAGATCTGGGGCCCGAAAATATAAAAAATACAACTGAAAATGTATTTTTTTATTAATCAAAATGATACACAAAATATCGATTATACATAAACGAAAAGTAAACAGTCACGTGCACTGAAATGTTCTCTAATTATTCTCTCACTCTCCCTCTCTCCCCCTCTCTCTCCCTCTCTCTCCCTCTCTCTCCCTCTCTCTTCCCTCTCTCTCCCTCTCTCTCCCTCTCTCCCTTTCTCTCCCTCTCTCCCCCCTCTCTCTCCCTTTCTCTCTAATAACATTTTTTTCTAATGATTGTAAATATTAAGGAAAAAGTGCATTTTGTGCCTTCGAAATTGGTTACGATAGCATGAATGGCAGATTTTATTTATTTTTACGACATCAAGTATATGAAAATGGCGGTAATTGAAGATCAATTTTCAGAGATTAATTTTAGTCAATGAAGTGGTTTAAGTGTGGAATAATGAAAGAGTAATGGTATAACTGTCGTTGTAGTTTACTACTTACGTAGTAATTACTTTTCAAGTGCATTAGTTGGAATACTTTTATGACTGAAATGCTTTGGTGTGGTCTTGAAAGCAAAATAAAATGTTGCGATGCGTCTCATACCTACAACCGCATTCAGTTTCTTTAAGAGAAACGGCTACGAAGAGTTGAAAACATTACTGGCGGGACCGAATGATAAAGTCATATTTTCCGTTCATAATTTTAAATTGTTCCTAATTAAATGTTCGTGATGAGTAAAGGTATTTCTCCATCTTTAAATTACAATTTGGGAACCGAAAATTTTATAAAATGTGCAAAATTTGGACGCCAATGGGTATCAGGTGGGAAGACATTAAGGCAAAACCGAGATAATCAACAAAAATAGCTCTAACAAAATGTTTCTAATACATTAAGAATATTGATAACAAGCTACAGAGGATGTGAATTTCTTGAAAGATGATATTTTATCGAGGAAGAGGAATTATGTGTTTGATCAAGCTGGGCAAGTACGGAAAGAAGGATAAAATAATTTGAAAATTTTACAATACATAAGTCTTTGGAATATCTTGTTGACATCGTTTTTATGAACCATTGAAATGAGTAGGTATATCTGGATGTACATATGTAAATAAGTTATTCAGAAGAACTGTTACAAACTGCTATGGCATGTAAAGGGTCTAAGATCGTAACTTTTTGGCAATAAACATGTGGCGATACTTTTCCTATAACTAACTTACACACGTGAAATTCAAATTTGCCCCTGGTTCGTAGGCAACCTTCCATACAACAGTGCTTGGCAGGCACACATCGCCCTCAAGGCCCAATCACAATGCAAACGTAAACATACGCATAACGTGTCGATCCCCGGTAGCCGAGATCGCCAAGTTGTAGTGCCGTAGCACTCTTAGTACCTGAAGGGTCGTGGGTTCGAGTCCCGCCTCGGGCATGGTTGTATTTGTCCTTTCACCTCCTATCATCACTATATCATGTCATCATCACTATATCATTCATCATTATATTAAACCCAATAGTGGTCGCTAATGGCCTAAGATGTTCATGCGACCTTTAAGAAAAAGGTATAGAATAGACATAAACTTTATCGATATTATATATTACAAAAAGAATCGAATGCTACAAAACCACGCAGAAAACCGCCGAAAATCAACTATGCAATCTGGAAAACCAGTCTTTTGTTCGATCTATCGTTTTTCGATCCTGTTTCGATACTCGATTTTAAGTTAACGTAATGTCATTGGTTCATTTCTTATTTCTTACATAAGCATAAACACAGAAGATTGAGGCTTGCAAGCTATTAAGTTAACGTCTTACGTGTTATGCTCATGCGAAGGCATCATGAAAGAGCCCGCTAACGCACGTAGTCCTACCATTTATGTTAACGCCATGCTTGTGTTTGTTTGCATTGAGAATGGACCTTCACTCGATCATAATGTGATATGTCGAACTCCAGACTTCGAGGAGTTAGCTAACAATCAACGGCAAGTGTCTCATATTTAATTGCGTTGTATAAAAAATGTCACTACTTGTTTGGCAAAAATATATTATCTTTGATCACGTTACCAACCCTTGACATTTGTAGAATTTCTTCTAGAAATTCGTATTTGTCGTAGATATTTACTTGGAATAATTTCCAATCCTTGGATGTATAAAGAAGCTGCTCGACTCTGAATTGGACAAGTTGAAGTGGGAGGGGGGATCTTAAAATATATTTCACAAATACGACTCCGTTTCATCGATAATTCTATTTTTTTAATATTTAAATCGACATAATTTATTCATATTAATAAAAGTTTTACTAGTAACTAAAGTTGATTTTATTTTCAGATTGCTCTTGGACAAGATGTTAGAGACCAAGATGCTGAAGAGAAGAATTATTTGAAAATCATTTAATAGGTTTATTATTTATTATTATGAATGTGAAACCTCAATTATCATGAATAAAAATAGTTGCTTTACATTTATTACAGTGTACTTTAATTTTTCAATTGTTGAATCAAAATAAATGATTTTTTAATCTGGTTGAAGATTGCTTGTGGTGTAGCCACCAATTAGATCATTGTGATAAAAAATAGTACAGTACTAATTTTGAAATAATATTACATACATAAGCTTAAGAAAATTAGAAATAAAAATGTTAAAAATATAGGAAATAAGGAAGATTCCTTTAATACCGAAATTATGCTTCAACAGAAAATCGAGAAGTATTAATTTGAATATTGAATTAACTGCTTGAAAGTTATTGTAGTCGATGAAGTCGTAGGTGATCTTGTCAATAGGTTCTAGGCTGCACGGGAGAAGTTGCATTCTGACGTAGTATTCAATGTATACGTTGTCATTCTGTGGTCGTCTTCAGGGCAAAATACGCCTAGGTGGATGGCGCAAGAGTCCATGTAGGATTATAGTAGTGCTAAAAAAACGTATCACCTCACTCACAGTTGTAATATGCAACATAATCCTGAAAATACCAACCAACTGATAAAATACCAACTGATAAAACCAACTGATTTGTAAAAATCGAGCAATTTATGAAAGTAATACAATCGGAAACATCGTATAATCCACATAAACGTATGATTACCAATTTCCAGTAATTTTTGCTTAAAATTTGAAAGATGTGTAAAACACAGGAAATACAGAGTGCCCATTTTCTTTAGGTGATGCGGTTCATTGAGCACTACTGTAGGTCCCACTGCACCCGGGCGAGTGATCGGTCAAAACGCCCCAGTACTATACTACGATTTTTCTAACTTTGCCCCTGTCGGCTGAAGGCCTGTCTTCACGCCCTCAAGGCCTATCTTTACGATGGAATATGTCACGGTCTTTCGTGACGTTCTCAGTCGAGCCACCAGATATCGCATGATCGCGACCGTATCGAGCAGTGCTTGCGATCATGCGACTTCTAGCGGCACGAGGTAGAAAGACGCGAAATGTCGTGTGATATTCCATCGTGGCCATAGGAGCTTCAGGGACAGAGTAAAAATCGCACTATAGCTGGGCGTGCTATCCACCCTTCCACCCACCCCCTTGTCCGCTTTGTGAGGAAACACTGCAGCCTCTGATCAACGACAAAGCATACTGACTTCCCAGTATAAAGGATTGTAATGCTGTGAGAAAAACAACGATTTTTAGACAGAATAACTCTTATTCCAGGGCAATATAATTTTTTCAAACAAATCGTATAAACGGTTTAGGTGCTATCGTTGACGACAGACGAGCAAACCGACACACAGACGTTTTGGCATCAATCGATTTTTATCATAGACATCTAAAACGAAAATTACGATTACACAAAAATTAGAGGAAGTTATTTACTGCATAGAGGACACAATTTATCCAAAATTTAATTGTCAGGGCCTGACAAATAGAACTCTTTTAAGTCGAAAGGTAACAGATTTCCATCGAAGAATTACAATATTCCTTTTACCGCGTAAGTAAGGTGTGGAAGTGCAAAAAAGAGAAAGAGGGCTATTAAGGTAGGTCGGCACCTTCAACGGGCCCAACACTATCTTCCCAGCTAGGTCGCTGTCTGGAGGACAATTCCAGCGGCCGGCTGCTCGGATCGGTAGTTTTCCGAGGTTTCACCGATCAACACCAGGCGAAAGCCGCCTTAACAAACCCGGTCACAGAACGATCGCACTCTTTCCTACTTCTTCCTTGTCCTATCCTCTCCCCTTACACACACGTACATTAACACGTACTACACTACCACACATGCAGGAATACCGATATACAGGTCGAGAGCTTAGAGTTTGTCTCGGCTGGGGCGGTGCCCCGCTGATGGGAAACAATCTGGTTCGAGAAATCCTCGCTAGCCGACGGATCATGCCATTCAGCGGGGGAAGACCACCGCCACCGAGCAAAACATGCACTACATTTATGGGACCATGACCCTAGTAGTTGACGCGCCCGACTAACCATCAATCAATCATTCAACGGGCCGAGATCAGAACCCCCTTCCCCAAGACTCAATTCAGATCACGTGACGACGACTCATCGTTTCGATAGCTCTTCTTAGAGTCGCTGGAACGAGAGAGGCACTTTCTCACTTTTGATTAATCTGAGATCCTCTTAATTCACCATCTAAAGTTTTCCAGAAGTCCGCCACCGATAATGGTTTCGTTGATATGAGTAGCGATCACGTTTTCTTAAAATTTCACAACTCACGCGTATCAAGTGGAAATTTTATATACATTATTCATTTCGCTGAAATGTGACATCTACAAGATAAAAAGATAGTCGTTATGAAACTAATCTTCAGAAATTAAGAAGCATTTCTGAAAAATTCTCTTCTTTTGTACGTTCTTCGCTGATTTACTTACGACTTTTTAGACGGACGGTGCAATATTATACATCTAGACGTGACGGAAAATAAGATTAAAACGCTAGACTCAGTTACAAGATGCGCGCATCTATCTATTCTTGAAGCTTCTGGGAATAAGATTTCGCACGTAGCTACGGGCCTTGTAGTCTTGGCAAAATCCGAAGTATTGGATCTTTCTACAAATAACATAAAGGAGGTATATGGAGGTAACATAAAGGAGGAATATTTCCCCCTTCAACGCTGGAAATATTAGGTCTCTCTTTAAATGACATTCACTGAATCAGTGATTTCTCATGTAAAGATTTTGCTTCGTTACAAGCCTTGGACGTATCAGGGAATAGTATAAGCGTCTTAGAAAAATGTGCTTTTGCAACTCATTCATCTCTTCAATCATTACAAATTAGACGAAATAATTTGAAAGTTTTATCACGCGAATTATGCAACGGGCTAAAGTCATTGAGAGACATTGATTTCTCTCTCAACTCGATTGTATCTTTGTCTAATGTCATGGTTTTTTGAGTTTTCTGCTTTAGAGGAAGTGTATTTGGAGGGACATGACCTTAATTCTTTACCAGCTTTGAAGTTCGGTATAAAAATAACTGTAATCGGATTTCCACTTACAAAGATGGCGTATGTCCGATTTTCAGGGTTAACCCTGATTTTTCGAAAATCGCAAAAGTTTGAATTTTTTTCATTCTCTCTTGTCACCTGGTCCCATTAGTCCCCTAGCCCCATCTTGTCCCCTTGCCCCATGCTGTCCCCTTATTCCATTTCGCCCCGTTGTCCCATTTTGTCCCCTTGTCCCATCTTGCCACCTTGACCCATTTTGTCCCCTTGTCCTACTCTGTCCCCTTGCCCTCTTCGCCCTCCTTTCCCCGCTTTATCACACTTGTCCCCCTTTATCCTTTTGGTCCTTCTCTGCACAGCGATTGTCATTTAAAAACTACCAAGAACCTGTATCAACAACCCATGCTACAGAACATCGAGAGTAATAGCTATTCTTAACTCAAGAAAGTGTTACATGTTTATTTTGAATAACTAGAAAAATGAGAAAGAACAAAAAACATTGAATGTAACTTGTCCTCTATTCGTCTTTAAGGGCTCATTTAGAGGACTCATGACATAAATAACTATTATACTATCAACTTACTTTAATTTATCTTTTTTTAAATGTTTCATTAAAGAAACAAGATTTTATAATGTACCTAGCAGTGCGTTCGGGTGGTCTGCGAAACCCGAATGCCATTTAATATGTACGAATACTGCAGTTTGTTGCTCTATGAACTAGGTCCACGGCCCTTGGTTGTGGCGGTTGCTCAGCCAAAGCTGTGTTCAGGCTCTACCTTCCCAATCAAATCATTTATTTATTGTGTCAGTCTTTGTTGAACTTCCCAACATGAGACAGCTTGAGCACGTCACATTTAACCTGATGTCCAGGCGACAAGCGCACTGCGTTTCAAATTCATTGAAATTTTCGAAACAGATTTTGCCCTGGGAAATCAAGAGAGAATGAATGCAGATTTTGACTGCTTTGGCTGCATACACACCTACATCAAAGAGGCTGGACACACAGAGAAGTGTAAACATAGAATGAAATTTTCCCTTACTGAATCGTATTGATAGAAGATATAATAATTTCTCAGAAAATGATTTGGAAATATATATAATTGTAAATTGTAAATTATAATGAAAACAATTAAGAGCATTTCTTCTATAACTTCATTATTTTTTTCCTTAAGGTATATTAGTATTTTTCAATTTTTGTATTTACTTTTAATTTTGTGTGCACATAATATTTAAAATGCCATGTATGGTTTGTTTAAACAATACATACAAACTTCATTCTAATAAAAACACTAAAATTCTAATATTTTATTCACATTAAATATCACATCCAAAGCATGAAGTAAGTTGATAAGTGGATTAACTGGAGTTTTTAGGCTACATAACAGAGTTTTGCAAAGTTTTGATCTTTTCATTGCATGGTTTTGCACGTTTTTGTGTTTTTACTGCACATTTTAGAGTTTCACTGCACAAAAATCTGGTCTTTAGTTAATACACAATTTACAAAACATGATCTTTTGGGTCCACTGCCGGATTGTGGGGGGGGGCCATGCCCCAGACCTAATTTTCGTTTACCTTCCTTTATTTGGCAAAATTGATTTAAATAATTTATTTATTTTTGAATTATGTAATTATTTAAACAACATTATATAATATCATATCTACAGAACATAAATAATACACAATATAATAACAAACCTGTTTATTATTTAACAAAAATCTACAATGACAGCCCCCCTCAAACAATTTGCTGGATCCACCCCTTTCTGTGTCTTCTTTTATGTTTTTCAAGGGTACCTTCATTCTATAGCTCAAGTGGTCAGAAACGTTGGGTTCCAGTGTGGAGCTTTTTTCCCTTTAAAATGTGCAGCGTATTTGCCTGGGTCCAACTCATAATAATTAATGGGTATGGTAACAGAATTTAGTTTAAATAATTCATAAAATATTATCTCAATATGTAAAATGTTTTATTGTATCACAAATAGTACAGGAATTCAAAACATTACAATATTCTAAAACTTGTGTAAACATGTTCTTGTCTCCACACTTGTCAATAAGGCAAGACATAATGCCTGAAATACAAATACTGTCGGTACATTATGCACAAAATACTATGTTGGTACTGCATATCAATTATACCAAACATCAGACTCTGGATAAATGCACATTTTGACCGTAACAAACGTAACCATAAACGATAAGAAATCACATTTCAAATATTTAAAATAATTATTACTTCAATATTGTCATGTCCATTCCTGAAAATTTCAAACTCAGAGCTGCCATAAAATCAAACTACATCAAATATTTATGGAAGTACATGAAGCAGATCTCTTCTTTTTGTGTATGAGCTGCACATTAAACATAATTTTAAAACATATCACATGAAAGTTGGTAACACTAAACTCCTTTCAAGATTGGTCCCTAAATTATTCAAAAGATTTCTGGAACTTTTCATTTTCAGCAAGACGTTTGGAGTTTTAACCATGTATAGTTTGTAAGATCTTACTTTGGGACTGATAGCATTTCCATGGTGCCAATCCTACTTTGGTGTTGGTAACCGTGTTTAACTGCCAATAGGGTAAAAGAGATGTTACACCACAATGGCCAGCCTAGTGAAAAAACATCACATGCTCAACTGAAAACGTGTAGTTTTCAGGTGTTGAATAATTGTAGAGCAGCAGTAATATTGGTAGTCTTACCTTTTTAATTATTAATCTATCACTTTAATGTAGATTTTTTTTTCAATTCCTGATTGAAAATGGCAAGAAGAAGAAACAACTAGCCGTAAGTACTTTGATTTCATACAGTGCACCAAGAGAGTCTCTCGGCACCGAGCTGTGACAGGGCCTCTAATTAAAAATTGCAATTACATTGGTAGTGACCAGATCACTGTGAAACAAGTGAAGGGGACAAAACTTCCAGCATCTTTTTTGATTGTGGTGAGAATGCACTAAGTTTTCTTTTGTCACAAGCTGCAGCTTGTGACAAAACATAACATAAGTTGTGTTGCAAGCATTCTCACCAGCAAGGAGCCACTGCGGAGAGACTTTCCAGGCACATTATGTTGCAGAATCGACTCTATTTCAGAGATCTTTTTTTAAACAAAGTTTCAAAAAATCTAAGAAGTGGCAACACTGCTCTGTTACTGTTCCAACAAATGCCACAGTGTTCATCACGGCACTTTTGGAAACACTGCACCAACTGGCTACTAGCTATCAGTTCCAAAAGATCCCTCTAAGAATGATAATACCATCATACAGACTGACTGAACGACGAGAATTATAAAGACCCCTCTGAAATGTTTTGCACTAAAATGAAGGCAGAATGTTTCAAGAAACTTTTATATTTGCATTTCATCAGTGAATACTAAACACTGAATCAAACACACTGATAATATTGTCAAGTCACAGTTTCAGAGTTAACTGTTTTATTAATAATTCAATAAAAAAAAGCAAGAAGGTTATTCAAAATTCATCATTATTTTCTAAAACACTGCTTAATTTTTGCCAAAAAAACAATTTCTCAATCAAAAGGGTTAAAGAACCAGTGTTAAAAGTTACATTTTCAAAATTATTGGTTTTCATTTATACTTGTCAAATGAGTACAAAGATGCGAAATAAAAGAGTGAAATAGATCCTTACTGAATGTACCATAAGACCTTTACTTCTAAGAATAATAACTGTTTCCAAAGCCAGTATAATAAAAGTTCTTGGCTCACACCTTTCTGACTTGAACTCCGTCAAATCTCATACACAAAACTGCTATAAATAGATTTTGTGCAAATATTCTATTATTATGTTCTATTAAGACTTTATATTACTTATAATATACACACATCTTTATTTTAATCTTGCAATCCATGACTGGGAGCATGTTCTTGTTATGGCAATTTGGTAACCTTTGCCATCCCTTTCACTAACAGTGACCCTCCCCCTGACCTGGAGTTTCGGGTTTGAGGAATGTAGCCATTTTAATTGGAACTAGAAAGTAGTTACTCTGTCCTTGGGCAGTCATTTTCTCTTGTTTCATTAATTCCTTTAAGAACACATTTAGGAAAGAAGATTCACCAAAACTGTAATTTTAAGAAATCATAATATTTTTATTATTTTTTATTAATTATTTTCAATAATCTTTAAATTACTACTTGTGAATTAATAATTTAAAAGTACTAAAAATATATTTTTTATTTGTATTAATTTTATTCATATTTTCTAATTTGTTTAACTAGCAGGTATCAAGTCTTTGAGCAATAGATGTGCCGAAATTAAGTGCACCCAATAATGACAAGCTTGGGCAATGATCTTTCAAGAGATATCTTTCTAATTTCTCTTTGAGCTCGCTTTCATTAAACAATATTTCTTGTTACATCACAGTTCACAAATTGATAAGTTAGTCATAACTTCTCTCCCCATCTTCAATACCTGATCACCCCAATCCCACAGGCCCTGCCTCACGCAGCCCACTGAAAGATTCCGGTCTCACACACCACCACAAGTCTTGAGAGGTGAAAAAGAGAGTTGCTTCAGCTTATGAGCTGACGGGTCACCTCCTCTGCTATCCCGATACGTCAGCCACGTCTGTCTTTACCGTCGGCAAAGAGACACAATTGCCAAATTATAATGAAAATTTCTGTCCTGTTCTTACTTTTTCAACAGTCATTAATGGTCAATAAACATCAACACATCAAAAATAAAACATTATTAAAAATAACGAACTTATTCTTTTCACATGTCTGTTGTGTCAATCTTAAGGTATCCATTTTAATGAAATGTATAAAAAACTCCTTTGTAATATAAAATCAGCATGTTTGATTGTAAACTCTTTTCTACCATAAATACTATGTTCAAAATAATATTTGAACATTGTATAAGTCTGTTATTTTTAATAATAATGTTTTATTTTTGATGTGATGAATTTTGAAGACCATTAAAGGACGGTTGAAAAAGTAAGAGTAGGACAGAACTTTTATTTACTAAGGTTGTAATATGACAGTCAGAATAAAGTTAAAACAATTGATTGCCAAATTACCACAACCTGAACTGGTGCTCCAAGACATGGGTTGCAAGATCAAATAAAAACTTTGTTTGACATAATAAATACATAACTTAAGTGTTAGAATCACATCTATTGAACAGTTGTGTGAGAGTAAGAGAATTTAAAAAGTAGTGAACATGATCATAAATAGATGTTAAAAATATAACTTTATAGTTCTGGTTTCTACTGATAAACCACCCTTTTTAATGAGAAAATCAATTTCTGAAGAAAACAATTACCGATCAACTTTCACAGGAGTTTAGTATAAGTAAGTAAATATGACTCAATAAATTCATAATAGGAAAATATAATACTGTGTAATAACAAATGCAAAATTTCAAGGACTAATATTATCTTACAACTTATATAATATATATTGATATCAAATTTAACAGTGGCAAAAACACATATTTGTAATTCACATTAAACTGGAATTATTTTACTGATTAAAACAAAATTAATTTTAACAGTTAATAAAATTATCCAATAAAACAAAGGTGAATTGCTTCACTTCAAAATGCAAACATGGAAAATTCACAACAATGACACATCACAAACAACCACAGACAATACAACACATAAATGCGTTTTTTTAAAGCTGACTGAGAACAATCCTTTACCTTACTGGCATGAAGGTAAACACTACTCAAGAAAATTCCATATTTTTTTAACAGTACATTCACACTTTTATAAAGCATTTGTGTGCACTTTTGAGGTATGCATTTAACAAATTCTTTATTGACCCAATGTCAATTGTACTTCATTGTGCAAATGACACTTTAGTAAAATAATTAAACTATTATATAAAAACACTTCTTCCACCAATTCTTGCAAAAACAAAATCATAAATATTTTTAGATAAAATAGCTCGGAATAGACTAGAACTATCCCACCACACACTAAGAATGTAGAACAACCATCATGCAAAGCAAAAATAACCAGTACAAAAGCAGCATATTAGATTCCAGAATTTCATAAAATAGTAATCTGTTCAAAATACTTCCCTGAGGACATTGTTTAAAAACTTTCAGAGAAATTACATGGCAAGGCATTTACATTTTAGAATGATAAACATCGATGTCCCTGATTAAACAGAGAATTCTAATTACGCTACGTAATATAAAATAGCATATGAAACTTGGCAAGCAGAAGTGTTAAAAAAAAAAAAAAAAGGAAATAAAGAAGACTAACAACAGCAGAGTGCATTAGCAGATTAAGGGCTCACGTACATAATGATGAGATAAGACCCAATTTTGAATGAAGAACCATATGACATTGTGTGTAAACATACTTTTTTGAAATCATAATAATCCTTAATCACAACTTTTAAATAAACTATCGAAACCAACTTTTGTACTAACAAAATCCAAATAACTTTTTTCTGCAATGCATATATCAACATACATTGCTGAAATCGTGAAAGAATAATAAGCAGTGAATACAAGCCCATAAAATCCTCTAACTACTGTTCTTGGCTGCAACTAGTCTTCATGTTTAGAACTGATGTTCCTCTGGTAACCTTTTGTGCATTTGCAATCAATACTGAGAAACTTCAGCATTGAGGAAGAAATACATTCACACTGCCCACATCTCTCCACTAGTGCATTCATAGATGTTAACACTCGTACACTTCTGAGGTTTCATATCCATTAGATCCATCCAGCTTCTTGGAACAGTGCACAGGGAATGTTTCTGATTTTCTGGTAACAGAACAGTAAAACAACACAAACTGTTACAGCAATACTCTTTAACATATTGTTTAAATTCTCATGAAATTGAAATCATAAAAAACATGTATAAATTTTAAATCAAATGCAGTAAAATTCTCTTTAGTTAAAAGTAACACAATAATAATAAATGTATGATAGAACTCCTTCGGCTCTGTAATTCCCCTCCAAAAATGTTTTCCATTGGTTTTAATTGACCGTGCATTGCCTTGTGTTTCCGTCACTTTATTTTAATAACATGATATAATGGGTTCGTACATTTTTTAATGAGAATTCAGGGAATCTAGGTTTCTTCTGAAGGTACTGCTAAACCACAAAAGGTATTTTTCAAGCAATAGGGTACTCTTCTATTTCTTATATTTATTGTAACATTGTCTGACAGATTCAAGTTTTAGTGAGCTGGCCAATGAGAATAAGGTTTTAAAAGAGAAAGACAGTTCATAAATTGTTGAAAAATGGGGAAAAAGTGCCAATGCTCATCTCGATCAGGTTTTTTGTCCAGTTTCCCTGATCCTTTGAGCAAATGCTGAGATGGCCCCTTGTTTTGCTTCTGGACATAAAAGTAACTTCATTATTTTCTGCACATCTTCTAAATTTCAGTGGGAAATGTAGTTATTCAAATTATCGTTCTCCATATTGTCGCGGCAAAAAGTATTATTCTTTAATGAAGAATATGATGAGGGTTAAGGGCACAAATTTATGGCTAATTTATCTTCGAAAATAGATTTGATTATATAGGAGTGAATATTCTGTCAACAAATCTTAAAAAAGCGCTCTTTTTTTCTGTATTCAAAATTTGACTAGAATATGGCTTAGGATAGAGATCACAGAATTATGAAGACATGCATAGAAATCACTTCTCACCATAACCTCATCACACACAGTTTGTAACTGTTTTTGACGTAAATAAATAATAAAATAAATCAATAATGATGTAACACTTAACTAATACTCCCCTAACCTTATGTAATGCAGCATAACACTGCTTCACCCCCCCTGCTTTGGTGTTATGTAATTTATTGTAGACCCAATATGCCAGTATGCCAATATGAAGTGACAAAAGCAAGATGATAAGCATTCTGACACCTCTGAAGGTTGGCTAAAGTAATGTGTCTTGGGTATTAACAAGAAAAAGTTTGGTACAAAAATTATTGGAAATTATGCATGCCCAAGCTCATAGTTGTTTCATGTAAATCACATAGGCTGAAGACCAGAGCCTTTAAGCCTTCACTTGGAAATATGTAATGAAGTGTTCAATGAGGACTTCGATGAGATTAGTTTAGGTGGTAATATTTAAGGGTCTACAATAAATTACATAACACCGAAGGGGGGAGGGCTGAAGCAGTATTATGCTGCATTACATAAGGGTAGAGGGGTTATTAGTTTAGTGTTATGTTGACATTTCTTTCCCATTTTTCAACAACTGTTAAAACAATTACTTTTTATTTTATACTAAAACATTAAATTATTAAGTAATTAATCCATTTTAAAAACATAATTAAACTCAAGTACTTACATGTAAATTGTTATAATCAATGGAAATATTTTTTCATCGATTTTTTTTATCAGATTACAAAGAAACTATTCGAAACTCGTATGCAGTATTTTCTAAAATCCATTTAAATTGGTGCAGTAGACTTGCCTATGGGTCATCCATGATGGCGTGTGCACAGCTTGAAATAAAAAATATTTTCTCACCCCCCGCGCTCTTCATTCACTCATAACTTGTCCCCATTCTTATTGTTAAGTGCAGTCAGCCTCAACAACTAATTCCAACTTTAATTATCACAAATTTAAATATAAAACACAAATAAAATGAATACAAATTGTTTTTACTGTGCTATAAATTATTTTCTCTTCTTGCATTTACAGAGGGGAGGGGGAAGGGTATCACAAGTGTTATGTACTTATTTACGGGAGTTAACGTGTGCGTTATTGGTGCATTACAGGAAGGAGAGGAAGTATAAAAAAAATACTCCAAATATGCTTTATGTAATTTATGGATGGCCCCTAAACATAAATATATGAATGACACAGTGGAACTCTATCTGAATACCTGCCTCACTAGCCTTAGAACCTTTCCACCAGTAGTATAATTCTTGTTTACCATGTCTTATAAGATAATCCGTCAGCGTAATCTACTTTGCTTCATATAGCCATGTTGTGTTGGCTACAGTATATATCATCTGGCTTCAGTCCAAATTATACTTCAAAGCTGTTTTTACTGCAGACTTTATCCACCCTTTTTTAACACTGTGTATTAACCAGGTAATTCACATATCAGCCAGATTCAGACATTATCCGTAACATTTGTAAGGAATCACCATCATTATCTTTTATTTTGTAACATTAACCTTGCAAAATAAAATAAGAATGAATAAGTCAAATAAGAATGAACAAATACATGCATGAACAAGTGAATAAATGACTGCCCCCAATCACTGGGGGATTTAGGTGGGGCCATGCCCCATTTTTTTTCTGAAAGTATATTAATATTTCTCAATTTTTGTATTTACTTTTTTGAATGTTTATGCTATTTTAATTTTGTGTGCCAATAATATTTAAAATGTCCAAGGCTTGTTTAAACAATATGTACAAACTTTAATTCTTATAAAAACACTAAAATCATATTTTATTCACCTTAAATATCACATCAGAAACATAAAATAAGTTGATAAGTGGATTAACTGGAGTTTTTAGGCTACATAACAGAGTTTTGCAAAGTTTTGATCATTTTGTTGCATGTTTTTGCACATTTTCGTGTTTTTACTGCACATTTTAGAGTTTCACTGCATGAAAATCCGGTCTTCAGTTATTACACAATTTACAAAACATGATCTTTTGGGTCCGCTGCCGGAATCAGGGGAAGGGCATGAAGGCCATGTCCCCCCTCCCCGCTCAAAAGACCTAGGGTTTTCGGTTACCTTCCTTTATTTGGTAAAATTTATTTAAATATTTATTTATGTTCAAATTATGTAATTTAAACAATAATATCAATATAGAGTATAGTATCATATCAATAATACTGTATAGTACATAAATAATATACCATATAATAACAAACACGTTTATTATTTAACAAAAAACTACAATGCCCCCCCCCCCCAATGTTTGATTGGATCTGCCTCTTCCCCCAATACCTCCCCAACAAACAAACAAACGAACAAAACCCCTCACACAAAAACACAGTGTTTCACCTCATTGCTTCAGATGTGGAATCCGGAGGCTCCAGCCCCTTGCCAACGTCTGTGCCCACAGTCTGGTCTATTTCCAGAAGCTTGTCTGCCCACTGCACAGGGTTGTAGGAGGGGCCTTCGCCTCCGAGCTCTGCAGGCAGAATGTCCTTCGTCACGTAGTCGTGCAGAGTGCTCAGGTTGTTGCCATGGAGATAAATCTGGAACAGAGAAAAATGGTATTATACATTCCCTTGCGGAAAACAAATTGATTCATTTTAAAAAAGACAGATTTTACAGAATACACAGTTTTTCTACAAATGCACATGCAACATCCAAACTACATCTCAAAACGGCCATATCTCAGACAGAACACAGCACATTATGTCTTTGTTTTAATACTGTCAAACATTTTATTTGCATCTTGCAAGTTCATTTTTAAATTTTTTAAAAATATATTAGTTTCCTGGCCCATCCATTTTTAGGCAGACCAAGTTAGTTGAAAAATTAATAAAATATTTGTTTAATTTTTTGTTTCATTACAAAATTAGGTTTAATGATCATCAATTGGATGAATTAAAATGCAATGTTTCATGTAAATGCCAGAGAAAGTATAATAATTCAAACAAATATACTCTGTTGCGTGAAACCTTACATTATAAATATCTATTATACTTATCCTGCTGAAAACGCTGCAGGCTATTTACACTTTGAATCGATGAATTAACACCACCTTTATTTTCATTATAACATTTTATTTATTCTATTCATTGATCTCGTACAATTTTACCCCTCTTCTTTTTAACACATATCTCCTACAGGCCCAGTTAGTGGCATAATGTTTGGGCCCACAAAGCAGGCAGGTCCAGGTCAAAAAGAGTCTATTTTTAGGCTGAAGATTTAGAGATCGTAAGAAATAATAATTACTTCACACTTTCTCTGATACTTTGCGATAGTTGATATAATAAAAGATTAAAAACAGCATCTTCAGAAGAACAACTTTTTCCCGCTTTGTTAGCTTATGTAAACCTGTTTCAAAATAAATGATAGTAAGCAATTCATTTATGTTTTTTAAAGCCAGTATTAATTTCATAAAATTAAGTAATACTGGCAGATTTTTCCGCTATAGGTTATAAGTACTTTACCATTGTTAACAATAAACACAACACACAAACTGTCTTGATAGCTTGACATGCGACAGACTGATGAATACGAATTTGTTAACAGATATTTTTATTATTTAAGGTACTAACATTACTTGAGTTTCCTATTCACTTTTATAAAGGGGGCCCGGTTAAAAGTTTTGCAGGTGGGTCCGTATTCATTGTGTTACACCACTCTGCCCAGCACTGATTTTTCAACACTATTTCTACAATATTAAAGATTACTTTTGTGTAAAAAAAATATTCTTGAGTGTCAACTTACTACTTAGAATCTACATACACAAAATTATTTGATTTACAAAAAAAATTGTTTTGAGCTGGGTTACACAATCAGGCTGAATAAATAATTTCAAACTAGGACTACATTGGCACACAGTGTAAGTGTACAAATTGTAAGTGGACTTTTACTCAGTGCAAAACTTGAATGTTTGAGAAATTATTTATAATATAACAGAATTATATTGTTTCCTATATTCAAAATATTGTTATTCATATCCAACATACATTATTTAAACAAATGGTAATATGTTTTTTTCAATTTATTGAAATATATTAACAATGAACAAAAAATTCTATTTAAATTAAAACAATCATGATTTTAGTCCAGTCTAGAATTTAAAAAAAAATCACAGAGGTTAATAAATTGCACTCTTAAATTTATTACACTTTTCCTCTGCAAAAAACCAACTTAAGATTGTGTAGAATTGATGGAAAGTAGAGTTTTGATTGCCTGCAGATATCCTTTCCATTACTAAGGAAATTTGAAACTAGTTTGGAATTGTGATTTTGTTAGCTTCATGCTGTGGCCTTGAAGGCTAAAATTTGCAGAGCGGTGCTAAACGAATTGGTTGGCGCTGTAACGTTCACAAAGGATTTATTTGTTTCAATTTTACAATTCATAGCACTTACTATTACCTTTTCTTTGGTCTTTTCTTTCAAGAAGGGCCTGATAACTGTCAGAGCGGCCTCCACATACCAGGGTTGGTTAATGAAATGGATCCCTTTGAAACGAGCAGGAAAGCAATCCTGAAGCCCTTCTATCATTAGTTTCAACACACGTGGATTCAAGTTAGATGACTGGCGGAAGGAGAACTCGCTCCAGTCCACGATAAACACGAAACCATTCAACTGGTTTCGAGGCTTCTCAATGAGGCGCTCCAGGGTTAAAAGAAGTGCACGGTAGATGCTCACGAGTGAGTACGAGCAGTGGTCCCAGTTGGCTGTGAAGATCACAAGCACACACCTACCCTTCCTGAAAAGATGAGAATATCAAAAATTAACATCTCAAAATATGAGGAGGATAAACAAAGTGGCTATACATTGCCTGGGACAAATTTCTTTGACTTTTCCAGAACTCTTGTTTATTAAATAAAAGCAAGATTTACAGAAGGAGAGGAGAGATATTAAAATAGTTACCATCTCAATCCTTCCCCCATCCAACCACTCCACTCCATTCCAATTTCTGTTTCTTTCATTGTACAAATGAAAGACCAACTGTGATTCAGAATGCCTTTTATTTATTTGTTAGCTCCTTTCTTGGTTGGTTTTTAAAAAATTGAGCCAAATAACAATTATCAATGTTATTTTGAATATATATTTATTATTTTTAAACTTGTTTAAAAAATTTCTCCTACTTCTAAAAATTTATAATTTTTCCTAAACTTTTCCAGATCAAAGAAATTACCATACTTTTCCTGGAAGAAAGTGACCGCCCTCAAAAAAGAGCACCGACCCAGAACAAATGCTACAAATAAAGAAACAAACAAGAAGAGCAAAGGTGTTTGCAATACAACTATCACAAATTTTTCAGGTAACAAATGTCTAAAAACCTCATGTAACATGACAAAAAAAAAAAAAAGTTTTTATTAAAACTACACACCTTGTCTCTCATTTGCCTTACAAACTTCCCACCATCGTCTGATATCTACTTATCACTTACCTCCTAGTCCTCCTCACCATAACATACTTCACCCACTGGCTACCCTAACATCATTCTGCTAAATTCCAAAATATGCTTCAAAGCTGTTTCTACTTCTGACTTCATACTCCCATTTTATTTCACATGAGCATTAATTGGCTAATTTGGATATTAGCCAGATTCAGACTTTAGCTGTGACATATACGTAACTTCAGCAGCAGGTATGGGTCAAAACACTTTCATAATGTCAAAATCGCAGCACAACTGAAGACGAACATTTTCAATAATATCTTATCAATTTTAAAACAGAAAAATATTAAGTGCAAATTAAAAAATCGATCAAAGGGCAGTCGGTGGCATTGTGGTCAAACTGCATGCCTTCCACCGCAGGTTTGATCCTAGACGGAGCGAAGTGGAATTTGTGTTTGGTTCAAAGTAGAAAGCAGGTTAGCGGTACATTTCCTCCCCTGCCAATATGCATTCCACTGGATCGCTCCATCAATCATTCGCTACCCTATCCTGTCATTAACCAAGAACTAGCTGGGAAGGGAAATAGCTATCTCAACAGGTTATTGATAGGTAGGGTCCCGGCCTGGAGATCTAGAGAGAGGGGAAATGGTGAGGGAGTCGGGGAACGCCCCCTACCAAGACCCTGTACTGTAATTTTCATAACTTTGTCCCTGACAGAAATCAGCTGTTTCACTGCCATCCAATCAGGAGCTTATATTTCGTGACAGTGACGTCACTAAGGTGACGTTCAAGCTCCCTATTGGATGAAACCGTGAGCAGCTGATTCCTGTCAGGGAAAAAGTTACGAAAATCGCAGTACACATACAGATAGCAGAAAGTGGATGTAATGCAGGTAGGGCAAGGGGTACAGCTGGAAGCTGGTCCCCAAGGGGGAAAAATGGAGTTTAGTTTTAATTGTTGTTTTTTATCCATCATTTTTACATTGTGAAGATTTATTTTCACATAATAATATATATTCAACAGAAAAGAATTTTGTGTTTTTGTTTTCCCATTCTTATAATATTTACATTTTCATATTAAATGTATTAAGCATGCAAATATCAGACTAGGTTGTAAAAATATGTAATTTGGCAAATAATAAAGTACTTGCTAAGTGATCACAATTTTGTGGTCTGTTAAAATATTAATTCAACCCTATAATGACATTTTTTCCTTCAAAAGAAACTATGTAGAACTACATTGCAATTTTAGTTATCAATGAGATTAGAACACAAAATGTTATGAACACTGTTTACATTTCAAATGAAATTGTGTTGATTTATAGTACGCGTTTTATGTAAAATTACTAAAGATTACAATTGCAGTGTTTATTTTTAGCATCATTACACAGAAATTATTTGAGGAAAAAATTTACATACGTTAATACAAGAAATCTTAATCTTTAAAATCATAATTCTTTTGTCATTTCTTCTTAAACACATGCATGCAATATTCTTTATTTAGTCAGCCATTTTATTTTATTTGGTCAGTTTTTAATAGCTTTAAAAATATTAAAATCAATCATTTTCAATTTTCATATCAAAAACAGTGGTGATGAAAATTTTATTTATTTTCAACTATAAATCATCAGACAGTTTTACAATAAATTATTAATTTCATCCTTAACTAATTTGTAATATAGGCTAATTTGTAAATATTACCTTTATATTATCTTAAATACATGGGGGGGGGCACAACTGAGACAAAAGTATGGGAAAGAGTCGGAGTTTAAAGTTCAAAAACTGGTATTGAAATATAAAGGAGTCTCTAATTTTTAAGTTGTAGTTTTGTTTTAACTCACGAAGTACAAGGAAAGGGGTTGTGGCTTGAAATGGAATTGCCACCTGTGTGTGTGTGTAGGCATGGGGCGGGGGTGTATGTCACAAAAGAGGAGGGGGATTAAGAAAAGTTCAGTTTTGCAAACATATTGTTTTAATGGTACCTCAAATCATTTAATACTTATTTAAATTTAAAAAGTTTCAACTTCATAAACTTTTTAAAACAAATAACACATCTACATCATAAAATTTAGTAACATTTTATCATTTCTGCTTATATTTTACTGATTTTCATGTTCTTTCTAATGAGGATAATTGATTCTTGTATCAGAATGATTCTTACCTATTTTTTGTCAGAAAAAAACAAACAGCAAAGTAAATAACATTACCTGTCTCTTTCTGGTAGTACCCCAGGAAAACCATCTTTTAAAGCATTCCGGATGCCAATTTCATTGGCATTAAAATGTAAAAACAAATCTTTATTGCGTTTTCTATAAGAATAATAATTGGCCAAGAGGTCAAAACTCTCTTGCACGCCACATTTTCTGGCATGGAGGAAGCGTAAAATAAACTCTTCATCCGTTCGTAAAAACTCTGGAAATAATTGTTAAGAATTAGCAGGTGGATTGATACAAATTTAACTTCGAATGGTATGAACAGCAACAAACCTATTTCAGGTTTCGAAGGAATTAACTGTTGTACAGCAATGACTGCCTGTTTTTTATCACACGTTTTCTTCTCCGAATTTCTACATGTTATATCTATCTCTTGACGTCGCAGACCCCATTCGTATTCACAGTACTCGGCCATAATGTCATCTTTTACGAAATAATCCCGTATCTGCAACAAACACGGTTTGATATGAAAAAAACAACTTACTATTACCGATGCACAATATACCATAATATTGCAAAAATAGCCATTAGATCTTCGTCAAACCATTCAACATCATTTAAGATTTCATATACACTAATGAAACACGGATTAATATCAACCAATCACTAAAAGTAAACATACGGTAGGAAGCACTTTTTGACACAACGGGCTAGGTTAACGGCGCTCCTGTCACTGCCAGTCAAAACATCGTGCGAAACAGAGAGAAGACAGTTATCAGCTGGGGGACACGCCCGGAAGTTGAAGTCGACGGATACGGCATTAATAGGAACTGCCGCAGCAAACGTCATCGAAAGACTCAACCGCGCAGGACAAAATTATGCAAACGTCATCAGTCTAATACGCCTTTCAAAACCGACCCTCAGAGTATTTTGTTACTTGAAAAATTGTTTTTCTCTCTCCCACGGCTGAATCACATGTCACGCGAAGTATTGATTTACCAAAATACTGCAACGAACTAAATGAATCAATGCAAAGCGGAGTTTTTTATGAATTATAATATAATTTTTATAGATTTGCGTAGTGACGTAGATAGTTCTGAAAAGATTAGGGTAGTTCAAGTAATTGTTTATATGTTGACGTAACATCATAACAACGGCGTTCCTTTCTGACGAGTCTCCCACGCTGTTTCCTCGTATTACTACGTGTTTTCCTGACTCGTTCTTCAAGAGCGTTATCTTATCTGCACGGACAATGCGGTAGTTATTGGTGCAGTCTGCCACATTAGGTACAGCATTCCAGTATGGAGAAGAAAGTCGGAGGTTCTGTTGTGACGTGTTTGAGAACTCTTGTGCGTATTTGTGCGTGTGTGAATCACTGGTTAGGCATCGTGTATGCGTGTATGTATTTAAACGTACCAAATTTTAAACGAAATGATCGACTTGCAGAATTAGGACAATCAAAATATCTCACCTTCTGGGACATGGTAAGTTAATAACTAAGCAGCAAATGTGAAATATTTAATACAAATTCCACTCTTCAATAAGGGTTCAAGCATTCCGAGTTCAATGTTCTGATGCGGCTCATTATTTTGTTAATGTATGTGTCTACGATATCTCTGCAGTATCAGCTCATGAGATGGTTATATCAATATGATAACTCGAAGGAACAATGCCACACTATATATTCGTACACTAACTACCAAAATATAGAAAGTGTATTAATAATAATTAGCGTATTTTGATTTGCAACAGTTGAATTTTGTGATAACAATTTTCATTTAATAATTATTTTAATATTGAAGTGTAAACATATCATGAAAAACTACATTCCTTTTTCAAGTGTCTAATAAAATAGCACCTAAAAAATTAAAAGTAAATAAATCTGCAATGAAATATATATCATAATCAAATATGAATAGGTTGAGCTAAATAAACTCGAAAAATAGCGTTAGATCTGTTTTAGGTCAGTTAAGTAAAAAATAACACTTTAGTAACGAAATGATATATTTCCTTCTTTTGTGACCCCTAAGTCTGTTCGTGCCACGGACATTGTAAATGGCTCGTTTTGGTTTTTAGCAATTTCGGATCTGAATCTTGTTTTACGTCGTGCTTCAAAGATGAAATTTCAGTTGTCCAGGGAGAAACGCGCTGTTTGGAACCCGTTACGGTGCTTCATTAGAAACTAGGTTGCTTCGTCACGTTGCGTGAGCTTCAAACAGTATACCTCAATTAAAACACGGAGTCCTTTGAAGGTCACGAGCTGAATAGAGAGGGGGACACTGTCATGCAATCGACGAGCTTCAATACAAAAAATGTTAATCTTAATGAACCTTGCGTTGCAATGATTATGTCCCCCCCTCTTCTGACAGCTCGTTACCTTGAAAGAAATCTTGTTTCAATCGGGAGTATAAGTGGTGGAACTACAGGAGAGATTCAGCCAGACCAAAGGAATCTTTTCGAGTGAGAAACGGGAAAGCGTTGTCTTCGAAAGTCGTGTGTCACTGTGCTGATTCGGTGCAAAGCTGTGGGAGTGTGTTTTGTTGCGATGTGGGCTCGAGTTTTGCTTCATGTGTGCGCGTTGTCTTGTGTATCGTTCGCGAACTTTTATTCAGTTGTTCACCTGCGGATGCCAGTTATGCGTCACCAGAATGAAAAAGCTGTACGTTTCGGTAGTACCCAGTACCTCACCTCATGGAATATGGTAAGGGAAAAGAAATCGCACATTTGTCTTTTCATTCGGGCAGGTATCTAGATAGGGGAACTGCTAGATAACTAAAGCCTCCCCGAAATGAAATTCGCTTGAACTTTCAATGCGAAATATAAAATGTATATGAAATAGTGGTAAGTAATTATAATTTATTTGTTAACTAAGTTTTTAACGCCCTTAACAAGGCTTTTCCCCCACTCTCATGGAAAACTGTAAATGTTATATCCCCCAAACTATTAAGATATTTGTACCACTTATTTGTTACGCTATTTTTGTGAGAATTTTATGAAATTTTGTTTTACTTCATTTGCAAGGGTACACATCACATCCACGACATCAGTGTGTTACAAGTAGGCAATACTCATACCTTAGAAATCTTAAAAAGACGTCAAACGATTGGGCCGTGTACAGTGCAAGTTAAATATAAGCATTCAGTACGCTTTTTATTTTCAATAATTTACTCCAAATGTCCCTGATAATATTTAGAAGTATTAAAGAGCATATGGATTTTTGAGAACGTTCTGAATGTATTCGTAAGAATTGTGTAAAGGGGAAACAAAACCTTCGCTTGCCAATTCATTGCTTTTAGGTTGTGGCTAATCCTCTGTTAATATCTTTCTGTAAGTGAGCTAATATTATACATTCACCAAATTAGTAGGGCCAAGGGTTAGTACACAAACACTGCATATCCACTTTTAAGTGAATATAATTTTTGGAGATTCCTTGTTCTTATCCTAGTATAAAAGATTTTAAAAACATGCATTTTTCCCAGAAGGCAAACATTGTCGCTCCGTAAGTAACCGCACCTTTACAAACTTTCAAGCCTTTTTACTTTCCCGTATACGTACGTATACACGGAGTGATATACGTAGTATAGGGAAAGTTATGTAATGCTGCGCGAAAAAATGGCCAATTTTCGGGGGAAAAAAATTAATTGCCGGGCCGTAAAAACGAATAAGTGGATAAAACCAGTTGCTAAATTAAGAAAAAAAAAATCCCCTAACACGTGGTGTGGTCAAAATCCATGATTTGTTGCTTCTTTATACTTAAAAATCGATTGACGGCATTCCGTCCGTCTGTCCGTCTGTGGTCAACGCTAGCGCCTAAACCGTTCAGCCGATTTTCTTCAAAATTGATATTCCCCAGTCGATCTGATTCTAGTCAAAGCTTTGTGATTTTGAAAAAGATTCTTTAAAATTTGGGGGTACTTTATATGAAGCCCCCCGGGGATTTTCAACATTTTCTCAAAAACTGCTCCAAATTTTTTCTTTAAATTTCTTGTATGGATAGAGGAAAATACACTTTTTAACATGGCATAGGTCCGATTTTCACGTACAGCTCTGAATTTTCGAAAATTGTGAAAGTTTGAATTTTTTTCGGCGTCTTTCTCCAACTACAAAATTGAAGATAGAGATTTTTTCTTCAAATAAAATTTGTTCTGCATATTGAGTTCTTTAATAAAGGTCATGTAAATGCTTTTCACAATTTTGGTAGTTTTCGTGCAATATTGCGTGCAATATGTGCAATTTTAAAAAATTACAAAAACAACATTTTCTCAAAAACGGCTCCAAATTTTTTCTTTAAACTTTTGGTAGGGATAGTGGTAAATGTACTCTATCAATGACATAAAAGCCATTTTGGTCTATCGGTTGTTTTTTTCAAAAATTACCAAAATGTAATTTTTTTTACTTGTCTCTCACGTCGTTAATATTTACATTATCGGCGATTTTTTACATTATTATATTGACGAGTATATATGCTTTAAATAATGTCAAGTAAAGTTTCTCGAAAACACTACCGTTTTCTGTGAAAAGTAGCTCAAATTTCGGCATTTTCAGAAATGCTCAAACGTCATTTTCTCGTATATGGCTGCAATTTTTTTCTTGAAACTTTTGTAACAGATAGTGCTAATTACACTCATTAGTATAGCGTGAAGTTTATTTTGAGTTTTTTTTTTGTTTTTTTCAAAAATTATATAAATGTAAATTTTTTGAAAGATCTTTCACATCTTTAATATGCACATTATCCGCAATTTGTAAAGATGATTATATTTGTGAGTGTAAGTGCTTCAAATAACTTCAAATAAAGTATTTTGAAAACTCAAAAATTTTCTGTGAAAATGAGCTTCAAATTTCGCATTTTTAGTAGCGCTAAAACGCCATTTTCTCTTAAACGGCACATAATTTTTAAAAGAAAATTGCCATTTACGGCTAGGTTTTTGTGTTCTTTAATATTCTAAAATTAATGTTTCTGTTCTACCAATAGGAAACCGAAAAATTAAGAAAATGACAAAAAAAATGTACTTTTGGCGATGATAGATGGTAGCTGGCAAGAAAGAGTATGTGACAAACGTAATAGGCCGCTGTAAATTTACTGCGCTTTGGACAGCTGGATGCGTCGTAAATTAGAATGTGCAATTTTGTATATTATTTCTTTCTTCGTTTCTTACATTCGAACTTTGTTATAGACTTACACATTAATATTTTAGAAATTTTTATTTTGAAATATTTGAAATAAGTAAAAAGAATTAATAGCTATCAGAATAGCGACAATGCAGGGTCTGCAACAATGGAATTCACTTTGCGCTCGCGAATATCTGTGAATTAGTGTCATTGTTGTGACCTAATGGAGCTGTATGAAAAGGAGTTATAATTGTCTAATTTATGTTGATATTTGCAGGCAAATATTTAGTTTTGCACCAAATGCTGTACCATTTGTAGTGAGTAGAGAATTTGTTGCATGGTTTTAAAATAGTCTTCCCTAATCATGGCCCAATGGAAGGCATTTCTATTTTTCCAGGGTATCAGGCTTCTTTTTCCAATACAGGGTTACAAAACCTTTGCATTCTATTTTTGTGAAGTTGTAAAATTCACATAGTTCTGACAACACTGCAATGGAAATAGTGAGTTCCAAGCGAAGATGTTAGTAGCGCATAAAGTGCAATATTACAGTACTACTTAGCTGTTTCCTCTAATACGGGAAAGTAAGTGCTGTTGTAACACCACTAGTTTTATTATTCTTTTTTAATTTAGGAATTATGGACATTCAGTAAAGAGCCGATTTTTTAGAACATTTTGTATAAGGAAAAATCACTATCTGCAGTTTTGTTTTGAAATATAAACTTTTTGCAATTTTCGAAAATACAGAGGGTTCCCAGAGAAATGGGACTAGCATGAATTATTTTTTACCTTCAAAACACAAAGGAGAAAATGTAATGGAAAAATATTGGGAACTGTTTTTGAGAAAAACAATTAAAATTGTTTATATTTTATGAAAAAGTACGCGATAACTGCTCCTTTTTTACCAAAAACTTGTGCATGAACTTATGTCAAGAGCTGTTTTTAAAAACAGATTTTATTGAGGAAGAAAATATCCGTCTTCGATACTGTAGTTTGCTTTAGGAAGACACCAAAAAATATTTAAATTTAAGCAACTTTCGAAAAATCAGAGATTTTAACGAAAATGAGACCTGCACCATCTTAACGCTCTTCCTTTACGCTACCCGAGGACAAAATTTAACGAAAAGAATTGGAGCCATTTTTTAGAAAATTTTGAATATGTTGTTGAAGCTTCAAATAAAGTACTCCCAACAATTAAAATGAACACAGAGGGCCTTGAGTTCATTTAAATTGATCATGCTTAGATGCTAGCGTTAATCCGGTAATCACAGACAGACAGACGGACAGACGCCGAACTGTCAGATGTTTTGCCGTCAATGGGTTCTCGTACTTACTTACGTAAGAAGATAAAGTGCAATCGTGCAAAGTGCAAAAGTGCAATCTGGTGCAATCGTGCACCAGAAAACGGCGAAATTTCGACGCATTCTTATTGCCGGGCCCTGGTAACAAAAAAGTGGATACATCCAGATGCTAAATACAGAAAAACTTTCCTTTAGCACGTAGTGTAGACAGAATCCATGTTTTATGCGTCCTTCATACCGCAAAATCTAATGACGGCAAAACCTCTGTCTGTTCATCTATGCACAACGCTAGTGCATAAACCAATCAGCCGATTTTCTCCAAAACAGATATTCCCCAATCTTTCTGGCTCATGTCGCAGCCCCTGGAAATTGAAACCGATGTTTTAATTTTTTGTGGGGGGTACTTTACTTTAATCCCTTCGGGCATTTTCAAAATTTCCAAAAAAAAAGTTCCAAATTTTTTGATTAAATTTTGTTGTTGAATAGTGCGAAGGACATTTAAGAGAATGGTGCAGGCCTTGAAATGTACGACTTTTTTCTCAAAAACGGCCTTAATTTTTTTCTTTAAATTTTCTTCGTATATGAAAGAAGGGACCGTAAAAATATGGTGCTAATTTCAGACGTTTCTCGCGTTTTCGAAAATTGCAAAAAAAATTCAAAACTACAAAACTGAAGATAGATATTTTTTCCTCAGACAAAGTCTTGTTGCACAAAATTAGCTCGTTAAAAAAGGTCATGTACAATTTTTTTGTAAAAGTTAGTATTTTTCGCGTAATTTCTGTTTGAAATTAATGAAACACGTGGGTGTCCCGTCATACATAACGTTAACATTGTAATATTGCGAGAAAGTATGTGCTGTTGTAGCACCACTCTTTTGGTATAAAGGATCTCCAAAACATGGATTCTTACTATACGTGTTAGAGGAAGTAATTTACAATAAATAGGAACAAGATTTATCCACTTTTCATGGTCCGACAATAAGAGTTTTTCTGTGAAAAAATATTCACTATTCTCCCTCTCCCGCTTTAATTTTTACTTTCTCGCACTCTTTAACGCAAAGAAGAGAAAGTATTGTATTTCGTGCGCCGGAAAACGGAGAATTTTCGACACAAAAATTCCGGGACCTGATAACGAAAAAGTCAATTAATCATCTAGCACGTGGTGTAGCCAGGATCCACGTTTTTTAAATTATTTTTATTTTTAGTCGCATCAACATCGCGGTTATTAGCGATTTCCTGTTACAGTTATAATACAGTTACAATATAATTACAATGCAGTTACAGTTACAATACAACAGTAGAAAATTATAACAATTACATTTTCAATTATCTTACAAAAGTAATAATAATTCAGGGACAATTACAATTTACATGAATCCACTGGCTTTAAATGTCCATAAATATGTTAATGGCTAAACAAAATTTGATTATTTTTTCTTGGTCTTCTTTAGAATGCAGTATTGATTGGTGAATCCATTTGATACTCTTTGACTGTTATACCTGGAACATACTTTGAAAATGTGATCAAGATTTAAAGGTGTATTGCACATGATTTAAAGGTGTATCACATGAGGGGATCCACGTTTTGTGATTCCCTAATACGGGAAAATCAATCGACGGCAAAACGCCTGTGTGTCTGTCGGTCTGTCAGTTCAGCCAATTTTCTCCAAAATTGATATTCTCCAATCGTTGTGGCTGATGTCGCGGCTCCTGGAATTTGAAACCGTTATTTTAATTTTGCGAGGGACTTTACACGAAACCCCTCTGACAGTTTCAAAGTTGTCTCAAAAATGGCTCTAAATTTGTGGATTAAATTTTATTGTTGAATAGTGCGAAGGAAATTTAAGATTATGGTGCATGTCTCATTTTCGTTGAAATCTCCTATTTTTACGAAAAAAAAATGCAACTACAAAATTGAAGATTTTTGCCTCAGACAAGTCTGTTGAACAAAATTAGCTCGTTAAAAAAGGTCATGTACAATTTTTTTTAAAGAAACTAGTAGTTTTGCGTATTTTGCGCTTGAAATGTACAATTTTTTTCAGAAACCGCTCAAAATATTTTCTTTAAATTTTATGCACATATATAATAAGGCACGGTAAAAATATAGTGCTAGTCCCATATTTAGGTGTTACCCCATTTTTTCGAAAAATTGCTATTATTAAAATAAATAATAAAAATTCGAAAATTATTATTATTATTATTATTAATATTATTATTATTGTAATATTGCGAGAAAGTGTTATTGTAGCTCCACTAGGTTTTTTAAAATTTAATTTATTTTAGATCGCTATGCAACTGCACGGTCATAAGCGACAAAACCTAATTTACATCTTTACATTTCATTAATATTTACACATTTCATTACTCATTGACATTTAACAAATTACTCTGAACCCGTGCGATTACATCGCCCAAAAGATATGTAGAAAACAGTTTCGACAAAAATACTGCATATCTGTGAACATACATGTTTTATATTTAGCAAGATCTTTACACATACTATATGCATGGATATTGTGATATATTTTAATGTATAATAATAATAATAATAATAATAATAATAATTACTCCCTCACCTCTAAGATGTTTTCAGCAGATATCACAAGAATTATTTATAAGAAAGTATAGCGAATACTTACAATTGATAGTCACGAAGAATCACCAAGATGTCCTCTAAGCAAGACCAACTTCTCTTCCATTTCCCGGGAACTTGCGAAGTTGCGCATGACATCATCTTTCCGTTTGCATTCTAGCAGCGCTTTTCAAACAATGCAAATTTCGTACCTTTTATTAACAAAGGAAAGCTGCGATCTATTATATACATTGTGGTGACGTCCATCCCTAATCTTTTTCTTTTCTCTCTCTCTCTCTCTCTCTCTCTCTCTCTCTCTCTCCCTCTCTCTGTGTCTTTCTTCTTCGCTAGTTTAAGAAAGTTCACTAAATTAAAAGGACATCAAAATCGTTATTTTTAAAGCTTGAACATACGTGAAACTACTCGTATCTTTGTTTTCACCGAAAGTTTCAATTTTGGTAAATACATGCAGTAAACCCACGTTAACATTTAATAAAATCATGAGGGACCCCGCATTTTAATTCCACGGACCTCGCGGAAACTTAAAACGACCCTAAACAAGACCATCTTCAGTATTGTAGATGGTCTTGGCCTGAATCAAATCCATTTCTAACTTCCGTATGTGTCGCTAGATAGCAGTGGTGTCGCTCTCTGTAGCAGAGTTGTTAGATTCTACTTCTGTTCGTATCTATTGCGACCTGATAAAATAAGAAAACTGCACGCCAAAAGTACTAGAAACGCCACGCCGCCAGATATTTGCCAGGACGCAAGGTTCGACAAACGAAATTCAGTTACAATAATTCAGTTGTGGGCAAATGGGGTCCCAAGAGCACTGAAATGAGCGAGGGGAGGGTCAATGGCAGGGGTATCCCCTTGATAGTGAGGAGAATGCCCTCGGAAGGCGAGGAAAATTCCGCCCATGAGTGAGGATATTCTCTGTGAGTGATGAGGATCTCCTTGGAAGGAGAGAACTCCCTCGGTAGGCGAGGATCCTCACGGTAGGTGAGGAGAATTTCTCTTGGTAGGTGAGGATCCCGTCTGCAGGTGAGGAGAATTTCTCTTGACAGGTGAGGGTCCCTTCTGCAGGTGAGGAGAATTTCTCTTGGTAGGTGAGGATCCCTTCTGCAGGTGAAGAGAATTTCTCTTGGCAGGTGAGGATCCCTTCTGCAGGTGAGGAGAATTTATCTTGACGGGTGAGGATCCCTTCTGCAGGTGAGGAGAATTTCTCTTCGTAGTTGAGGATCCCTTCTGCAGGTGAGGAGAATTTCTCTTGGCAGGTGAGGATCCCTTCTGCAGATGAGGAGAATTTCTCTTCGTAGGTGAGGATCTCCTCGGAAAGTGAGGGTGCTCCCCTTCGTAGGTGAGGATTGCATCAGTAAGTGAGGATCCCTCGATAGGCGAGAGTCCCCTCGGTAAGTGAAGAACATTTGCGGGAAAATTTCAAATATCAAAATTACACGTGTGACAGTTCGCCCCTGAGTGGCACGCAACCCATTGGGCACTGGGGTTTTGCAGGACACATTCTGACCAGTCAAGACATTTCGTGAACTTTCCGAACTCCAATCCACGTCAAATGTCCTACCAGTCAGGGAGAAAGTGTCGCAAAAGAAACTTGTATGAAATTTTATAAAAGTGATCATCTTCGATTGATTGGTGTTTCCGGGCGCTGCTCAACTGCTAAGGTCATTGATCCCTTAAGTGTAGTGTATGTTTTATCGCGGAAGGTGGATGCTGTGGTGATCTTCCCTGCTGCTGCTGATCTCCGGCGCCGACCTATCCGTCAGCCAGAGGGGTTTTCCCCAACCAGGTATTTCCCACCAGCGGGGCACCGTCTCAGCCGGAACAAGCTCTTAGCTCTGGACTGGTCTCTCGGCATGTGTGATAGAATAGTGCATGTAGGTGGGAGTGAGAATAGGACAAGAAAGAGAAAGGGAAGATCGCGCGCCGTCCGTGGTCCGTTTGTCAGGGTGATGCTCCGGCATTTGCCTGATCTGGATCGGAATAAACATAAAATACTACTGATGAGAGCAGCCGGTCGCTAGAATTCTCCTCCACACAGCGGCTGAACTCGACCTGCCTACGTAGCTAGTGTCTAAAATTCTGCCACCGTCAAGACTCGAACCCTCAGACCTACCGGTCAGAAGCACTGGAATGACATCAATTGATGCCCTGAGGCGCCTGATATGGTATTATTACTCGTTCACTTTACATTTGCAGAAGGAGCGCTGCCATCTGTTTACATGCAGTCACCTCCAACTGAATGAGAAACGCGCGTCTGCAGTAGATACTGACCGTTTAATATGATATAGATGGCGGTGAGCAGCACACAGAACCCCGGCGGGGCAAGAACGTAACCATTAAGTAGTAGTAAGTGGAAAGAAGAAATAAAAATATTGTACGTGAATGTTGTGAATAGCTGTGATGTGATCTATTTTATTGTATATTATCTTAATCATTTAAGAGCACGACTCCAGCTCACTGTCAGAAAGGCATAATTCGTCAGCTGTGTCCGTAGCGCTTGTTCTGCCTTCGGAGACAGCTGATTGACATCGGCACCATTCGTGTATTCTCGGTTGTGTGTTCGGGCCTTCACTTTCAAAACAACATTATTTCCTAATTCTGCCGTCTGCAAATGTAAAGTGAACGAGTAATATAATAATATACAAACATCGATATTTCCTACGAGACTTTGAAATATTTTTTCTGAGACTTTCAGTGTTGCGAGGAAGAAATGCTACGCTAAACGTCAAGCGTGAGTTATCGCGAACCATCTTCTGCTCTAGATAGTTGGAGCGTGACTGCCCCAGTTCTTCAGTTTGCGTGCCGATTTATAAAGCACAAGAGATAATAATTTTTATTGGAACTGGACACTTGACTCATGTGAGGTAGTAACGAATTATCTGATAAGCGGGAGTATGTCACCGGTATTCATAAAGATTTTTCAGTTCCATTCTTTGGGCTGGATGAGGTAATATGTATAGATAATGTGACGTTCTAACCGCAAAGAATAGCAACTTGCGCATACAACAGTTTGAGATTATCAAACGTGCACAGAATTAGAGGGTCCAAATTTAAACGGCGCACGAACACATCTCGTGATTTTCGTTTTGCGTGTTTTAATGGTTTATTATACTACGGTGCTGTTATATTGGCTTAACGATACCGGAGGAACGAAAAGCCTCCCATAACGATTTAACAGCCTGCCTTTCGTTAAGAACAATCAAAACAAATGAGTTAAAGCTAAAGATGGCGGATGTCTTCGCGTATTCCAAGATTGATAGGTGTTTCCGGGCACGTCAACAGTTAAGGTCATTAGTAGAGAGCGATTTTTGTAAGTAAGGACCGTTTTGACAGCTAGTGTTGGCAACATAACTGAAGTAGTCGTTGTGTCCTTGAGACAATTAGACTCTTTCCACCATTCGTTCGTTTGCAGTTTTCTTACTTGCAAATGACTACGACGCTTCCTTTTATGATGGACTAGTCCGACGAAAATAAAGTGCGCCACAAGAAATAATTGAAATGAAGACATGGGGTGCTGTGTGCTCTTCTGTAAAAATTCTTTTTTTGTAACCATTACATTGAATTTCCTTTTTATGTGATAAGTAATCTGTTTACTTTAAAACCGAGTCTTGAATGTGCGATGCGTACTGGTGCACGTGTTTCCTGCTCCTGTGCGGTAAGATGTTTGTTTCTCAAAAACTGCTCCAATTTTTTTATTTAAATTTTCTCCACTTATGTAATTATTATTACTTTTATTATTGTTACTATTATTATTATTATTATTATTATTATTAGCCTACAACATCACATCAAGAGCAAAGACCTCCTGCTTTAGCAGGGTTACAGTATGTTGATATTTGTAAAATCAAACACTAATTGTGCGGTAAGGTGGCGAGCTCTGATCGAGAGCGTTCCGTGCTTTGCGATTTATCATTTTAATATTTGTTTTTTGTAACTACACTGCTTGGAACCATGGGAAATCGTGATGTTTTAACGGGAACCGTAAACAAACATAAACACTTTACGAAGAGGCGTGGCTGAACAGCTGTCGCGGCGGAGGGATACTTCTCTGAATTACATGTGATGTTCACTTGTTTAGCGAAAAATGTAAAGTGTAAAACTCCTGCGGAAACACATCTCAGTCGAGGAAGTGCTTCCCACAATTGTTGCTTATGTTTGTAAAATGTTGATGCTTTCTTCTTTCTTCTCAGTCATTGGTAATTATTTTTTCCTTTTTCAATCTTTCGTTTCTTTGTAAAATCGTCCCTTTCCTGTATTCCTTCTTTTCTTTCAATTCAACCTGACCTGGATATACGTTCTAAAAAATGTACCGCTTGAGCCAGACGTCCCCTACTCCAACTACTAGTACGCCATTGGCTGCAATGTAAAATGTCTCGTGAGTTCCGCGAGCTTAAAAATGGATCTGCCCTGATTTCGACCACTGTCGTATTGATCGCAGAACGTATCGATCGAGAACGAAAGGTTATCTGAAACTGGTTTGTTCAGAATTGTGTAGCACCCTCTGAAGTAGTATTCACTGTAATAAATGATAGTAGAAGCTAGATAGATAGAGAGATGTAATGGTAAAGGTTTATGTAAAAAAATATCTGTTTCATATACGTAAGGCCTCGGGTTCTGTCAAATTGATCAGTTTTCGATTTTCGAGAAAATTATCTGAACTGTTAAACCGCTAATGTTAACCACAGACGGATGGACGGACAGACGAATATTTTGTCGTAAACCAATTTTTCATATCGAGAACCCACAAAATATGGGTTCTGACTACAGAACATGTAGGAAGAAGAAATTTACTACTTACAGGAAGAAGGTTTCTCCTCTTTTTCCTTATCTGAGCCCTACCTCGTGAGTTTCTCTGACGAAAAATCGCCAAAGAGCTTAATGCATCTTAGGATTATAGTATAATTTAGTCGCATTCTCGTTAGTATTCTGTGGATGATAGTGAAGTAAAGAAACCATTATAGAAAGTGCTGTGGTATGTAAGACGAATAATAATTTATTTAAGTACATCTGTAAAAGTTTGTTTGTAGGTCATAGTGTGTAAAAACATGTGAGTTTTCAGTTGAAAACGCGAGCGTCGATTCCTTTAAAAGTACTAATTACGAGAAGGGTTTTAAAACGTGTGAGTTTTGAGTGAAATTTTTGTCGAGGTTACTTACATAAGGGCATCGACCATGGGCGTGTTATTCGATTGTGTTATAAATTTCAAGCATTGTTTCTGTATAATTGTGATATTGAATATCATGTTTTTGAATGTAATTTACTTTCTGAGAAAATAATTTTACAAAATAACTTCCCTTTAGTAATTGCTCGCGTATTACAAGCCCGTATTTTTTTCTATTCATCTTGATAGATGAAAATAGGAATTTGAAATTTTTCGTTTTATTGATAATCAAAAGGGAACGTGTCGTAAATTTTCAAACATAACTCAAATATACTTTCCATTAATTTTAATTTGCATTGTGTTATACCTAAATATTATTGCGTGCTTTCTTGCCAACGACCTGCGGCTTGTTTGGAGCGGTGTGACATTGCAAAGGCCACACATTCCATTGTCAAGGTCCTTTGACTGGATTTATTGGCACCACTTGCTCCCTGGACCTTCGTCATTTGTCTCGTGATATTCATTTGAGGTTCTGTGCGAACGCTATAAAGAGAGGTCCTGTTTGTCCCGAGCATTTTCGTGATCTCCAGGATAGTCGACCGCGTTGCGCTCTCGTTGCCAGCACCCATAAGAAATGCTTATGAATAGAAGGCGTATTTTAATGATATGTCATATTTTTTCTTTTCACTTTAGAAAAATGCCGCTTAGTGTAGAAATTCATTTTGTGTAATGACAAAAGGAGATGACCCATTTTTATAAGGTTTTTTTTTTTTTTGCATTTTTCGTCGATTTTGACTAATATTTTTTTATCTTTTTTTTAAATTTTGTACGAATTTTTCGCTGATGTCATTGATTTTAATATAATTTTAATGATACTTGAATCAAATAATATTTCTGAGTTGCAAAAAGTGTTTTCCACAGAATTCCTGAGTACCTATACCTGGTAGCATATTCCATTTCTTCGCTCAGAAGTTTTAATGTCAGCCATTGTATGTGATCTAAGGTTCATGTGACGCTCGTCAGCGCTATTGGCGGTTCAGACGTTTTCGGGACAGAAATTTTCTGGTAAAGGACAGTCAAAACCAAAAGTTTGAAAGCCGAGTTTACTTAAACGAATAGAGGAAGCTTGAGATATTCATCCGAAGTGGTTTTGATTACATTTTTACGTAATTTTTCTTTGCTTTTAGGGCACTTTATGAGCGTTTTATTGATCATTTTTGGCAATGATTTATATCATCAAAACCTGCTCTCTACTTATGAAACTCATGCACATTGAAATATTGATATCCTTGTGAGGGGATATTGATATTATATATTGGTCAAATGATTATTTTGTTTCCGAGAGTGTCAACTGCTGTGATCATTAGTTCCGTAAGTGTAGTGGATGCGTTTATAATGGAAGGGGTGATCTCCCCCGCTGGATGGCGAGATCCGGCGCCGATCTACACGGCTTCCAGGATTTTTCCCACCAGCGTGGCTCGTTCTATGCTCCCGACATGCGTGATGGCGTAGTGCATATAAGTGTGTGTGTGTGTGTGTGTAAGTAAGCGGTGAGGATAGGACAAGGAAGAGGAAGGAAAGATCGCGCGAGATGCATGGTCCGTTTGTTAGGGTTCTGCTCCGGCGTTCGCCTAGTACTGTTCGGAGAAACCACGGAAAACTACCGATCAGAGCAGCCGGTCGCTAGAATTCTCTTCGGGACACCGGCTGAATTCAGCCTATCTAGCTAGCTAGGGTCGAAAATTCAGTCACCGCCTGGATTCGAAGCCTATGACCTTCCGGTCAGAGGCACTGTAGTGACATCAGTTGATGCCCTTAACCACCTCAGCCTGTGGTGTTATATATATATATATATATATATATATATATATATATATAACTTTTATATCTCATTATTTTGCATGTACACGCATTGGATTGTAGTGAATGAGTATGTTTATGTCAAAATCTCGACATCGATATTTTGTAGTATGACATAACCTTCTCCATACCACTCATGTGATAAATGAAATGACGTTGCTTATCGTTCGAACGATATCGATAGGTATGAAAGAGGTGAAGTAATAGGAATAAATAAATGGAACTTGTCACAGATTGTGAGAGAATCAGCGATAACAAGCTTTGTAATTCGTGTGTTTGAAGTTATCGAACAATAACAATTTATTTGCCTCCTGCAAAGTGCCTAATCTCTGGAGATCTCTCTTGATCGATTTACAGTTTTTGTACTTTGTTCTTTGAAGCATCCCCTACGTTCTATGCCAGTTTTACGTTGTGGTTATTTTTGAGAATGACTCCTAAAGCAGTTATCGTGTTTTGTTTTTCTGTGAATATTTTTGTTCATATCAAAAGACTTGGGAAGGAAACCTTGAAATAAAAATAAATCATTCTACTATGGAAAAAATTGACGGGAATTTGATCCATGGCATATCCTTCTTCCATGACTTGAAATATGTTGACATTTTTTATCTTTCAAATATCAATTTATTACTGGGCCGAGGGGAGAAATATTCAAATATTAAAATTTTTTATTAGAATGGTGTTTGAACTGTTTTCTCGAATTAATTTAACAAAATTCTCTCACCTTTGTGAACGTCAGTCGCATTAATAAACTCATCTGTTAAGTTCTTATAAGATAAAATTGTGAGTGTTAACAGTTTCCAAAATGATTGGAAGTTAGGTTTTTGGCCTATTCAGTGTAGATCGAAAATCAAACTTGAGTTTAAAAAATTGGTTTTGAAAGGGTGTCTAAATTCTCTTTAATTAGATAACAGAAATTACGTTGCCGGCCTGGTGGCCGAGATCGCTAAAGCAGTATTGTTGTAGCGATCTTGGGCCGAAGGTTGGCGGGTTCGAGTCCCGCCTCGGGCATGGTGGTATGTGTTAGTCCTTTCACCCCTTATCATCACCATCAAAATCCAATAATCCAATAATAGAGGCAAATGACCTAGAAGTTGATGCGACCTTAAATAACGTTTTTTTTAAATTAATGTGAATGGACGATGTGGTCAAATTTCAAAACACATCTCAAAGTCCTTTTTGAGGAGTGTATATGACACATGAAGAATGGTAGCGATTTTGAAGGTATTAGTTGCCAAAAAGGTATAGTATATTTTGTAATACTTTTCCTTAATTTTAAGGAATTTCTATTTTGCTGAAATGTGTATTTTGGAATATGATAGAAACATATAACACATTTATAGGATTTATAAGTTTGAAGAAAAAAATGCAAAAGATTGAAGAACATCTAATTACCAATTATCTTAAGAATTTACACTACATATTTCGAAGAAATAAGTAAGACTTCATTAGATGTTCTTACTTTGTGTGATGTTGTTTAGGTTGAGGAGCCCGAAGGATTTAAAATATTTTTTTTCATACGGTATTTGGAATCTCTGTACTATGAACAATCATCAAAATGTGCAGATCGATTTTCGGGCCACAATTCTTTGAAAAGGAGAGTAATGAATATTCCCAAAACATAATTAAATTTGTAAACAGAGTGGAATTTTGACAGTCATTAGCTTTATTATCTCATTCACAGTGTACTATAGAGCTGCAAACGTTATAATGCACTTGTTTCATTTAAAATTCTTGTGAGTTGAGTAGCTCCATTATGAAATAAGATTTACCCACATTTATGGTTTCAGGGACCCGTAATATGAGTTTTTCTATCCAAAAATCGACGTTTTTTGTTGCAGCATTACAATACTTTCCCCAAACTACATAAGCGATCTGCGAGGAAATAAAAAGAAGCCTAACAAGTACTGTAAGCATAACAACGTTGTAAGAAGTATTGTACCTTGCTTCTGGGTCAATGACCCTATCTTGATTAGGTTTTTCATTCTAGTTTCCTTGATCCTTTGAGCGAATGCTGAGATGGTCCCTCGTTTTGCTTCTGGTCATGAATGTAGCTTCACTATCAGTGCACGTCTTTTAGATGTCAGTGGGAAATATACTTATTCAAATTATCGTTCTCCATGTTGTCGCGGCAGGGGGTATTATTCCTTCATAAAGGACATGATTAGGCCCAAATCTATAGCTGATTTGCCCTTAAAAATAGATTTTATTACATCGGTGCCGATATTTTGTTAACAATTCTTGCCAAAAACGCTCATTTCTTTCTGCATTAGGAATTCAACTTTTAAATGACTTAGGGTTGGGTTCCCTGAATTAAGAAAACGTGCACAGAAAACACTTCTCCCTATAGAACGTCACAGGCATTTTTAACTGTTTTTGACGTTACATAAATTAATAAAGAGTTTATATAATCGTCGCTCTGGTTCCTGAATGCCGGTCAGTTTTGTGACCCCAGCGTAACAAGTTCAGATAAGAGGTCAGAGATAAACAGTTCCGCCTTAAAGGAGAATATCCTCTAATGTGAAGATATGTCTCGACTCTCAGAGTTCACAATTACGACGAATTATCTGTAGTTAACGGATCTTTCGGCTGCTAAAGCATCTGGTTTAGCGCCTTCTGGAGCCATATCCCCAACGGTTCGTTAGCGATCGAGTACACAGAATTGACTGTTGGTTTTCACGGGTTAGTATGGGATGATAGATTACTACATGATTATTTTTGGATTTATTTAGAGCTGCACTTGAAGTAAATCAGTTGTTGACGTTTTTCATCCAGTCGAGAGCTTGAATGTCACCATAGTGACATCACCGTAGTGACTTAAAGCTCCTGATTGGATGACATCGTAACAGCTGATGACCTGCCAGGGGTAGCTCTAAATGAATCGAAGTATAGGCCGTGATTTGAATTTTCCTTCCACGCTTAAGTCAGGCGGTAAAACGCAACCACGCTCAATGGGGATGCAAATCCACAACCCCAACAAAGATCGGTTGTCTCTACAGTCAACTGTTAAGTCTTTTCAACAAACCTGGACCTTAGATTTTTGAAAAAACTCCTAACTATTGTCGAAACGTCAAAAAAAGAATTGTTAAAAAAAATATTTTAAATAAACTCGGTGTCTTCCGCAGAAATATTATGGAACTCCATTGTAGTCATATAAAGGGAGAAGAAGAAGTTATCTTCCACAAACAAATTTACTAACGAACTATTCGTCAATTACAGTTACATGTTTCGAAGTACTGTGAACCTCATCTTCAGTGCATCTACAGAAACAATAAGGAAAACTTGAAAATTACTATATAATTATAACACATTAATTTGTAAAACTGCTAAAACAAACAAACATGATTAAAAACATGTGACATGACTCGTGGCGTGCTTATTGCACGGTACCATTTTGTGCATTGTTCTCTGGGCGGCCTATTAGGATACTTAACAGAGGGGTGTATTTTAAATTAATTTGGTGGTTGAAGCAGTTGGTTTTCGAATTTTTTTTCCAGTTTTAAGATTTTCAAATTTCCAAATATTTAATTTAGGACCTTTGCTTTCCAAATGCAAATTTTTTAAATTCGTGTTGTGGTCAAATGTGTCTTTGTTATCAAGGAGATGCGAGGCAAAAGTGGAATGCTCTTGTTGTAATTACAACGAGACGAATAGTTCGTTAATAAATTTGTTTGTGGAAGATGACCTCTTTTTCCCCCCTTTATATTACAAAAATATTTTAGTATCTGTTTTTATTTAGGTCAGAAAACCATTACAAATAAATAATTGTCTTGTAATGCATTGCACTGTACGAGGTTAGCGAAGCCGTACCAGTCACCTGTCAATCGAGTGTTGGATCGTAATACTCTAATTTCGTACGGTTACATAGAGTGCTACGTGGACTTCGTGCTCTGATAGGCGTGCGTGTGGTGAAAATATCCAGGCTTTGCTCCCGGATTCGTGTTTCCATCGATACATCGATATTAAAACTTCCTTTATCGCGACGAGATAGCGCTCTGCTTAAATACGCACATCACCCTGCCGGCGAGACAGTGTGAATCCAGGTCGGGAACGACAGAATCTGCGTCGGACAAATCGCGAATAGTAGTCGCCATGGTGTCACTGAAAACCCTGAACTCCCTGGCTGGAGTTATCAACTCCTTGTATGGCAGTTTCGTTGGCACGTTCCAGCTGAATCTCCCTATGCTGCCCGGTGAAAATGAAATATCCGTCAAACTTGGAGTAGTCAAGTTTCTCACTATGTGGAACTTGGTAAGTAACGATGACTTCACAGGAGTTTTGCTTGTTTCTCTTCAAGCTAAGCTTCAAGCTTCTTTTTTTTGTTTACTTCCTATTCTCTGCTTCTGCTTCTTTTCTTCGTCTTCCGCCTCATTTTCTTCTTCTCCTTTAAAAGCCACCGACAAATCACGTGCCATTTTCGATTTCTCGTCTTTAATTTTCAATTCCTCTCTTTCCAATTCCTTTTTATCTTAAACCCTGTTTGTTGTTTCTCGTCTCGGATCACTTTAGTTTCTCGTCTCGGATCAGTACCTTATCCCTTCTATATTGGAATTCATTACAGCTTCTTTCTAAATGTATCCTTGTCCATAATTTCTTCTTCTTTGTTACTATTTCTTCTCAGATATTTTGTAACTTCTCTCTTACACGCAGTAGATGACTTTTCTGCCTTTCCCCTTTGCTTGTTTTTATTATTCATCCTTGGAGGGGACTCGACAAGTGAACTTTAGACGAAACCCTGCACTGCAGTTTGCACTGTGCTGCGACTCGCGTGCAATGCTAGAGAAGAATGGTAGGAGTAAGACTCGTTGTAGCAGGGGGGGGGGGACCAATGAGAATGTGACGCCGTAACATTGGCGCGAAAATTCAAAGTACTAGCGACAATATGACTATTGAAGAAGGTCACCTATTCTATACTGCCGTCGTTCATGTATTAATGACGTATGTTCTGGAGAGTTGACAATGTGAAATTAGATAATGTGAATTAAAAATAGATGTACATGTAAATTTAAAAGGAACATTATTATTATTATTATTATTATTATTATTATTATTATTATTCCTCTATATCACGACTAAATATGTTATGTGTCGGCTACCTAAGGAGTAGACCTAGGGACTGTCGGTGCCTCTACAACACTTTGCGCAAAATGTGGGCTGTTCCAAATAAAGCGATTTCTTGCACTTCCCAGTCTTTTGAATTATCTGGGAGTTTAGACAAGTTCTTACACAAATTTTGCGGAACAAATCCCAGAGCTCCGATAAATATCGGGACAACATGTGCTTTTTACGCCCCGCATTCGGCTGATCTCGATTTCCAAACTCTCGTATTAAAGACGTTTCTCTGCCTCTTTGGTAACGACTTTTTGACCGCAAGGTACAGCAACATCGACGAGTATTATTATTATTATTATTATTATTATTATTATTATTATTATTATTATCGTATAGGCCATTTATGACCACGCTACACGTCATCTTCCGAGGCCCAGAGAGATAAGCGTGTGTAATTCAATTTGGATCAGCGTTACGTTATATCCCATTTTTATCCCCCAGGGTTGTTAGTCCTGGGGATATGGAAGATGGAATGATGATGATAATGAAGGGTGAGAGGACGACACACACATATAACATACACAAATACACCCATGTCCGAGACTGGACTCGAACCCATGATCCTTTGATCCGAGAACAACACGACACTCCTGTTTTAGCGATCTCGGCCACGGAGCCGACTTTGTTGTTGTTGTTGTTATTATTATTATTATTATTATTATTATTGTTGTTGTTGTTGTTGTTGTTGTTATTATTATTGATGATAGGACAGATATAATACCCGTGTAGTCACTAAACATTTGGGAAGGTCGTGATCCATTCGACAGCTCTGTGGCCAGCTGATTTCTAATTTCAAATCAGTGATTTGTTGTTTCGCGGTGGACTTGGTAATGTCTAGAGCGAACAGTTACGAAAATGGGTAGGAAATTTTTTGTAAAACTGTGTATTATCCACTGTTTAAATTGTCATCTTAAGATGTATATGTTACACCGCGACCCAAACCGATCGTGCGCACTGTACGGGTAAGCGAGGAAGTAGCCTCAAACTGGCTTCAAAAAAATTTTCCCAAAGGCGGCTAGTTGACAGATCTATATATCTTACACCGTGAGTTGACCCCATGCAGGTATCTCACACCAGCGGGGCACCGGACAAGCTGTAAGCTCACGACTGGATATGTGTTGTTTACTGCGATTTTTCTAACTTTGCCTTTCAAGGCCCGTCTTCACAATGGAATATGTCACGGTCACGCGACTTCTAGCTGGCAAGATCCAGAAAGACGCGAAATCCCATGATATATTCCATCGTGGCCCTAGGAGCTTGAGAGGCAGAGTTAGAAAAATCGCACTAGAGTGTAGTGCACCTAAGTCTTTCTGTGTGTGTGTGTGTGTAAGTAAGTAAGTAAGTAAGGGGCGGGGATAGGACAAGGAATAAAAAGCGTCGTGGCCCATTTGTTAGGGTACTACGCCTGCATTCGCCTGGTGTTGACAGAAGAAATCACGTAAAACTACCGATCAGAGCAGGCGGCCGTTAGAATTCTCCTCCAGACAGCGACTGAATTCGACGTAGCTATCTACTAGGTATTGTGGAAAATGCGCCGCAGCCCGGACTCAAATCCTACGACCTCCAGGTCTGAGGCACTGTATTGACATCAGTTGATGCCCTGAGCCACCTCAGCCGGTATGACCGTCAGCATCTTGATCACTCTCGGAGGGTTACACTTTGTTTCAGCGCTGCAAAAAATCCACATAAATCATCTACGTGCTTTTAAAATAATCTCTTATACATGGGTTTCTATTTCTTGGCCCGTGAGGGCCTGTCGTGATGGAATATCTGACTGCATTTTGCGTCTTTCTCGGTCTTGCCGCTAAATGTCGTAGGATCGTCAGCACTGCCAGATACGGTTGAGATCATGCGATATCTAGCGGCACGACCTATAAAGACGCGAAATGTCGTGAGATATTTCATCGTGAAGACAGGGCCCTGTCGCGCCAAGACATAAAAATCCTAATATAGTCACAATCCATGACGTTTTACGTCGTAGGTGAGAGCATGTTGGCTACTCTTCAGAGTATCATCATTTGCACTTATTATGCAGTATCATCACTTCACACTTACTGCACAAACTTCGTTTTTACTTTGTTGGCGGCCTTCGACGTGTTTGTAGAGTAAGCACTAATGTGAGAAAAAGAGAGATAGATTGATTTCTTGATATAATTTTATTGGCTTTCATATACAATTCAAATTAGACTACAAGGTAAAACATATTATAATTTACCGGACTAAAATTACAATACTCGAATTAGCCAAAATTATTTATTTAGAATTACGAATGTAGAATTGAAATTACTACGGACCCATACCATATGCCATAAAATAAAATAAAACACAAAAATACAACAATATTTCGTAGGGTCATACAAATTAATTATGTTGGTTTATGTGTCTAACTTTGAAAACCCACTTTCAGACACAGCTAGATAGGCAACTACCTTGCAGCTAGCTAGTCAGGCAGATAGCTAGACAAAGAAAAAGAGTCATAGACAGACAGGCAGACAGACAAACATACAGACAAGCAGATTGATGGATGATGGACTGAAAAACAGATCGACAAAGCGAGAGTCATAGAGGAAGAACCAGACCGTCAAACAGAGAGCCAAACAGGAACAAAAATACAAACAGAGAGAAGGGGAAGGGGAGAGAGGTTCAGGCACAGCCACAAAGACCGCCTTATCGTTCGCACACTTCCTAATTGGCGCGATAACGCGTCGGTCGTCCTGAGCAAGGTCTCGCAACCGACCGCGAGTCGGACCTGACACACGGCGCGTGGCGATCGTTGTACGCGAGACACGAAGCGACGCGCGACCAAGCGCCATGGCTTCCCTGCGCACTCTCGTCCACTGGGCCGGCCTCCTCAACACCTGCCTCAACCATTACTATGTCACGTTCCATGCGTACACGCCGAGGGCTCCGCACCAGAGCGATTGGTTCGTCAGCCTGGGAATGAGCAAGTTCCTCACCATCTGGAACATGGTGAGTGCCGCGTGCGAACGGTTGAGCAGCCGGTACTCACGTGTATAATATGTACGTCTCTCTGAATCTGAATCAGTGAATTTGTCACTGATTCAATCAGAGAGAGCCGAAGTCACTAATATCTTCAGTCGAAACGGGTAGTTTCGCTGACAATCAGCGAATATGCGAAGCTTTTCATAATGACCGCCAGCATTTCACTGGTCGTCAGTGGTAAAAGTGCCGCGCCAGCATAGCTCACTGATCGTTCGGTCGTCTTCACAGATTCAAACAGTGAAGTTTCACCGATTCAAAAAGTGGACCCAATTTTCATTGATTTATTCAGTTTAATTCACTGATTGTCAGTGGCAGGGTTATAACTGACACCATCAGTGAATAGTCACTGTCAATCAGTAGTTTTTCACTGATTCAGACAGAGAGTACATGTTCCCTTAAGTTTCTGGAAAGTGATGAGTACCGCATGCGAACGGTTGAGCAGCCGATACTCACGTGAATAATACGTACGTATGCATGTTTCCTTAAGTTTCGGGAATACGTTGAGTGCGGCGTGCGAACGGTTGAGCAGCCGGTACTCACATGTATAGTACGTACGTATGCATGTTCCCTTAAGTTTCTGGAATAAGTTAAATGCGGCGTGCGAATGGTTGAACAGCTGGTACTCACGTGTATAATACGTACGTATGCATGTTCCCTTAAAAGGTTTTGGACTGTGGTGCAAACGGTTGGGCAGCCTGTATGTGCGAACGGTAGCGCGTAATGTGGTGTGGGATCTGAGTGAGAGGGATTTTTTTTTTTAAATTGGACACAAGGGAAATTATGTGACGATTTATTGATTGGTTATCTATTGTTTCCTGGAGAGGTGACTAAATTGGGAATTAGTTCCGTGAGTTGTGGAGTAGATGTGGCTGTGTTCCTGCCATATTGCAACGTTCCGCCGACCTGCTCATGAAGTTGCGGGATTTTCCCACCTCCGCATAGGGGTGAGGATAGACCAAGAAAGAGGAAGGAAAGATCGCGCGCGGTCTATGCCCCGCTTATTAGAGTACGTCTCCGGCATTCGCCAGGTGTTGATCGCAGAAAGCACGGAAAACTTCCGAAAAGAGCAGCCAGCAGCTGGAATTCTCCTCCAGAACAGCGGCCTAATTCAACTTAACTGTGTAGTTAGAGTCGAAAATCGGTCACCGCCGAATTTGTATGCTACGCGCTGCAGAGTTTGGTACGTTATTTCAAATAAACTGATGGTATGTCAGCAGTTCATCTTTCTAGAAACACGTAAGAACTCTATTGATAAAATATTCTTTACAATTAGACGCTAGGATGTTTGAGATCGATAAATTCCGATACCATTTGACCAAACTCCATGAATGTTGGCACAGCTACATGTTTCTATGGAGAATGTTTTTATGCTGTTCATTTTTTTGTATCTCCACTAAATGGCGCCGCAGCGTAAGATGGCGCTTCAATTAAATGCAATTCCCTGTGTAATTGGGCTTCATTGTTGCTGGGCGAGTGTGACGCGGGGCGAGGTCGAGCAGGACAGGACGAGCAAGCGGCATGTGGGTGTAGACGGGACGAAACTATAGTGCGATTTTTCTAAGTCTGCCCCTCAAGCCCCTATGGTCACGATGAAATATCACACGACATTTCGCGTCTTTCTCGGTCGTACTGCTAGAAGTCGCATGATCGTAAGCTCTGCTTGATGCGGTCGCGATCATGCGTTGCGTGGCGGCACGACTGAGAACGTCGAGAAATACCGTGATATATTCCATCTTGTTGAAGGGCCTTGAGGGACAACGTTATATAATGCAATTTTTACATAGCTGCCCCTCAAGCCCCTATGGCCACGATGGAATATCACTCGGCATTTCGCGTCTTTCTCGGTCGTACCGTTAGAAGTCGCCTGATCGTAAGCACTACTTGATACGGTCGCGATCATGCGATATCCAGCGACACGACTGAGAACGTCGCGAAATATCGCGACATATTCCATCGTGATGACGGGCCTTGAGTCGCAAAGTTCTAAAAGTCGCAGTACAAAGCTGAGCGAAGAGACAACAGCGAGGGGGGCCCTTGAGGCACGAGAAGAGCAGGTACCGCTGTCAGTGTGGGAAGACGGTGCCGAGGGGTAATTCTTGCAGTAAACTATAAAATCGATCGCATTCAACATTTCCTGTTGTTGCAATGCACGATGAAGCCTACGTGATCGACGTGCCTTGCAACGAGTACTCATTTCAACGAGTACTCTTTCGTCACTCAGACTTGAAATAGTCACACAAACAATTCTAGAAATAGTCACACAAACATCCGTGCCCCATTCTAATGCGTTTCCAGAAAATATTTAAAGGGGGGCCTATCTTGTCACACCTTCATTTCGCTAAGAATCCTAGGATGTCAGCGGCGTCTAGTGTGATATATCAAAAGACCCCATGGGATTTTGTTTAGGAAAATCGGCATCAAGCATGTAATTATGATGGGGTTGTATGCATATACAATATTCAAAGAATAGACGTTGATAGGGCAACGAATCAACAAGTATAGAATTCCGTGCTTGATGTCAAAGCGTATTCTTTTGCGGAGCAGGGCCTCGGATACATTAAATGCAAGAAGTATGGAGATGGCGATGACAACCATGATCAGGAGAATACATAATAACAAAATACAACAAATTCAATCGTACTTGGTATGCTGTGTAAATTAAATACGCTATAAAAACAGATAATCAATTTATACAAAGACGAATTAGAAGAAAAAGAAAATTTGAAAATAGAGGTGGACATCATCATTATCTGTCACGTATCTGTCTAATAAATTAAAATATAATTATATAATAAGATATGTATTTGTATTTATACCACATGATGATGGGGGAACAAGACAGGTTCCTGAAGCGTCGTGTAAAAAAATATTTTATGGCATTTTCTCGTTATCTTACGAAAAATTTAAATGTCTAAAAATATATAGAAGAGTAAATATGCATAATGATTTATGAAAAATTGGAACAATCAATAAATTATTCTTTTAAATAATAAAACAGTATGTATAGTGCAATTTTTCTATCTGTGCCTGTGGCAGGTATCAGTCTGTTGACGGTTTCATCCAATCGGGAGCTTGAATGTCACCATAGTGACGTCACTATAGCGTCGACGTATAAGCTCCGATTGGATGAAACCGTTAACAGCCGATACCTGCCAGAGGCACCTTTAGAAAAATCTCACTATAGCGTGAAGCCGAACGATGCCAGTCCGAAGATAGCAAGCAGGAGGCAGCGGGTCCGAAGGTCGTCTTGGGGGGGGGGGGGGATGGTGTTGCCGGGAGCAGATATGTCGAGATAGCGAGGGAGAGCTGATTCACGGTGATCTGCGAAGGCGACAACGACAACTTTCCTAATGTGGCTCAGCAACAGCCGGTAATCACGAAATCAAAGGTTACCATTTATAACAACTATACAATTGATCATTAATTGCGCAAAAATAGTAGTTTATGCAATTCGTTTATAATGTTGAGCTTTATGGCATGAGTACATATTTTGAAAACGATCGACGTTAGGAGCGAATTTCTACGAATGTAATAAAGCAACATTATAATTAGCATGCGCTACGCTAGTTTTTTTGTATGACAGCATTATAAATTTATAAGAGAATCAAATTTTATTTTGCGAAACAACCTTCCTGTGATGTGTCGGGTACTTGACATCCGTACGAGAAAATGGTGGTCGGCTGTTCCGTTTACCTCTACCTCCTCTCGATTCTCTCGTTGCAATTGCCAGAATGTGTGATGACGCAATCATTCGTTTCGTAAAATCTAATACGTCATCATTTGTGCCGTAAAATGCCCCAATTATGAACGATTTCTTTGCAACAGAAAAAGTCGTTTATAATGCTGGAAAAGAATCAAATTTTTGCATGTTACTGGGGAGTTGACCAAAGTGTAAGTTGGCTCCGATAAATTTGTAACCACAAAATAAAGGTCACCATTTATAACTATATAATCGCTAATTAAATGCGCAAAATTAATTTAATTGCTTTGCAATGTTTTGCGTTATTATTGGGGGACTGCCGCAAGTTTATTGTCTCAACCTAAACCGGTATTCACAAAAACATTTACTGTGATACTATTTAAAGTATTGGGTTCCTAATTAATTGCTCATACCCGACTTTTCCGTTTTATCTGTACCGGATAAGTACGAAACTACCAGATTTACAAAAAAAACGCCAATTTTACGAAATAAATTTAGTTATCGTTTTGGCCCTCAGTATAGCCTGTAATCAAACGAAACATAAAGTATAAAAACGGTTCTTGGGGACAATCAAAGTAATTAGACTGTCTTTTAAGTTTTTTATGTGGTCAGATAAAGCGTTGTAAAACAGTGTCCAAGCACTGCATAAGGATTGTTTCACTGTGCATCCAGAGTGTTCTACAGTAATGCTCAAAGAAACCGCATCACCTAAAGAAAATGGGAATTCTGTATTTTCCTAATCCAATATGCTCTCAAAAATTGGTAATCATATATTATATGTCGGTTATACGATGTTTCTAATTCCATTACCTTCACAACTTGCTCGACTGTTGCAAATCTAGTGGGGTATTTTCAGGATTATATTGCAGATTACAACTGTGAGCGAGGTGATGCGTTTTTTTTTTTTTTTTTTTTTTTTTTTTTTTTTTTTTTTTTTTTTTTTTTTGCGCACTACTGTAAATGAAGATGACTCTTAGGGCATCGACGCGACTTTCTGAAATGCAAGCTCAACGAGAAATTCTGTGTAATTGTTTTCATTAGGGAAACCTTGGGCTGTGCGCTCATCTCGTCTGCTGCGACTGCGCTCTACTTGCTCACCCATGGGTTCGCTTCCCGGCTTGCGATCTCGAGTACAGAGCATATCTCCATGCTATACTTCGGTTTTTCTTTCTTGGCGCATGGGGGGTGTCAATAAAATTAAATATCTCACGGTATTTCGCGTCGTTCTCCGTTATGTGCCGCTAGGAGTCGCATGATTGCTACTGTATCGATCAGTGCTAGCGCTCATGCAACTCCTGGCGGCATACCGAGAACGACGCGAAATACCGTGAGATATTCCATCTTGATGACACGCCCCCACACGCCAAGAAATAAAAACCCAAGTACAGACGGCTCTCACAGGCCGGAAGTTGCAGAGTTTTCTTTCAATTTCTGTGCGCATTGGAAGTTAGTTATGTAGATATTAATGTACTAACGACATTATGAAATGAATACTGCTTTCAGTTTTGGCTTTCAGTCAACCTCTAATTGGTAAAAACAGTTATGTAGTTATATTTATTAGTTCTAGATTATAGTAGTTATAGATATATGTAGTTACAGTAAAGCAGGTTGTTTTTTTGGGGGGGGGTATTTAAGGTTGCATCAATTATAAGGTCATTAGTGACTACTTTTAGATGTAACGTTATGGTATGAGGATGAAACGATATGGTGATGATAGGGGGTGAAAGGACGAACACATACAACCATGCCCGTGGCGGGACGCGAACCCGTGACCCCACGGTCCAAGATCACTGCGGCACTATCTTAGCGATCTCTGCCAAGGGGCCAACAGTAAAACAGTTTTGTAGTAATAGTTACATGTAGTTATTTCATATTACATATTGACGTTGTGTGTCATTTCGAAGTATATAATTTAATTTCGCAAGCTGTGGAATGAATCTTTAATGCTTTAATAATTTTGAAATATATAAGCAGGGCCAATGCCCTCCGATATTGGCCTGTTCTGCAAGCAAACGCTGTTTCAACTACTGCTTGCAATTGCAGTTTCCATGCGCAGTGCCAACATTACCATGTACATCAGCACATTTCTGCTTCGTCAGAATTGCTAAGTTGAAATTCCACCGATCTCGTGACTCGCCTGTTATACTGCGATTTTTCTAAGAGCGACCCTCAAGGCCGCTCAAATCCCATCTTCGCGATGGAATATGTCACGGCATTTCGCGTCTTTTCTCGGTCTTGCCGGTAGAAGTCGCATGATCGCAAGCACTGCTTCATACGGTCGCGATCGTGCGAAATCTAGCGGAACGACTGAGAAAGACGCGAAATGCCGTGACATATTCCATCGCGAAGATGGGATTTGAGTGGCCTTGAGGGTCGCTCTTAGAAAAACCGCAGTATAGTGCGTCGGTGAACTCAGTTTGATAGGGGCAAATCCCGCAAAGAGCTGGCTTTCCTCAAATCCCGAGAAGACCATCCTCTTCAGCTGCGATAGCTCAGAATCAGCTCCTTTCCTCTGCTGTAATGGAAACTACCGTCCGTAGCCTTGTTAGCTTTTGCAAAAATTTCCGCAGGAACTTCACAATATTCTTTCATTTTGTACGAACAAATCAGTTCTTACGTACACACGCTGTTTTGTTTATCTGACGTCATATTGACAAATGACGATTACAGTCCGTCTTTTCACTTTGGATGCAAGAAAAAGTATAAAATGTTTCGAATTTTCGTTTTATTTAGCTACGAATTAGTCAACCTTGCCCAGAGGCCCTCGAGTTTGGAAGTCGCTCTCGGGGCAAAAAAATCTACTTAACGTCCCAGATACATAAGTAACTATTATTGTAGGTGTTGAGAAAATAATAAAAATGACATTGTAGTTGGAAATTTGGATTTTCACACAAGTACAGCTGCAATAAGTCAGAAGCAACGCCTTTCCTCTGCAGCTTCGTTGACTGGAAGGTCCGAAGATTTCAAGTCCCAACGGTGGAGGCGGACTTTCTACACTGTTTCAGTGTTGCCCAGGTGGTCTTAAGCATTCCCCACTAGATAGCGCTGCTAAAGTCACCAAAACGACAACAAAACAAACACAGAATTCAAATAATGTTTATTTCATGTTTAAAATATATGGGGAGGTTTGCAAACGAAAAAATACGAAAAATAGTATTCATTATACGAGATGATTATATTTATATTTTACAGCAAACACCTATATTTTTATTGTATAAAAATATGAATTACGAGTATTTACGTAACGATAGAGGTATACGATTACAGGGGTGCTATTGAGTAACAGTGTAAGAGTTACGAAATCTAAGAGATAAGAGGTATCTTTGTATTATTCATTCTAATGACTGAAACAGAGATAATATTTTCATTTGAATGAATCTAGTTTACTCTGTTTCGTTTAAGTTCTATTTGTTTTCGAAAAAAAATTGTTTCAAATGTAGTATACTGAAAATCCTCAACAAAAATCCCTAAAAACGTTTCTCTCCAAAAATTCCTCTAAAGGTAAAAAATACCAAATTTAGTGATAAAATCCTCAACCTGGCAACACTATACAGCTGCTGTTTAGATGAGTGGCATGCAGCAGCTGTCTGCAAGAGAATTCTAGCGGCCAGCTGTGGTTTCTCCAAATCAATACCAGCCGAATGCTGGAGCAGTACTGTAACAAACGGGTCACAGACCTGGCAACACTGTACTGCTGTGTATATAAGTGGAATGCGGCAGCTGTCTGCAAGAGAATTCTAGCGGCCAGCTGAGGTTTCTCCAAATCAATACCAACCGAATGCTGGAGCAGTACTGTGAAAACGGGCCAGAGACCACGTGCGATCTTTCATCTCTGATCTCCGTCACCACCACCTCCCCGGCAAACATACGCACTTTACACTCCTTAAGACAGCGGCTGAGTTCGGCCTAGCTGTCTAGCTAGGGTCGAAAATCCTGCCCCCAACGGGACTCTACTCCAAGGATCTCCCGGTCAGAGGCACTGCAGTGGCATCCGTTGATGTCATGAGCCACCTTTGCCGGTGCAAAGATGGCTCATGACATAAATCGATAATTTAAATGATTTTATAATAAATTTAAAAACGTCTATTATTAGGGTATGGGATCTCCATTGGAAGGCTTCAATATCCAAACTACGTTATGTACGAAAATCTGTAACAGATTTAAATATATCAAACACTAAATTAAGAAGAAAAGAACAAATTATCATCACAAGATTGAGAATTGGTCATTCTTTCTTCACCCCCTCTCATCTAATGAAAAAACCGACCCTGCCACCTGTCCAAAATGTGGAGGAATATTATCAACGCCACACATTCTCCTCGAGTGTTCCAGTCTCCAAAATTTATGAAATGTTGAATTCAATAGAAGGTTTCAAAACAATTTTAACTTATCTTCATTTGCCTGGTTTTCATAATATGATATGAATAATTGCAAAATGTATTGTACTTCATATTTCAGTTTATCGTTATTACTTCTGTTTACTCTAGATTTAAAAAAAATGGAGGATCTTTAGTATAGATCAATAGTGGTTGCTAATGACCACAGATATTTTTAAAGCGACCTTAAATAAATAAATTTTTAAAAATGGATACATAAAATACTTGCGGTATGCATGTATTAAATTACGTAGAAGTACTTAATTAGTAATTGTGCGAGGGAAGTAGGTCAAGGTAATCGGTATCTGAAATTGGATGCAAAATGCGTTGGAATGTTTGCGCTGGCTAGATCTTTCATGTTAATCGCAGAGGCCGAAGTCGGGAATCTCGTCGTCGACTTGGAAATACGGTAACGAAGGGAGTCAGACTGGGGAGATTTTTGCTGACATGACGTACCCCAAATACCGCCACACGTACAACTTTGTGAATCACCACTCATTATGTGCCGCACTTGTCCCGTTTCTACATTTGCTTGTGCTGAAAAAATATTTTAGTTCGCCGGGTCCTCTCTTGGCAGTATCAGTAGACGCTTACCTTGTCACACGTATTCGGGAAGTCGTTGGTAATAGGCCGTTGTTTGGTTCCTTGATATGAGTTGCGGTAACAAGTTTTCTCAACCGAAAGGCGAGCAGGAAAACGTAAATAACTTAAGGAGGAGAACGATCGTGGTGTGTGTCGAAAGTAAAAGCAGAAACGTCAACAACATTTCAAGCTAACCAGGTTGCCAAAGAACTCTCACCTCTCATTGCTTTGCGTGTTTTCAATCAAGGAATAGAGAAGTGGTAAACTTTTAAATTTGCTCGTGAAAGAGTTTCAGTTTTAATAACACCTTGCCCTCCTTGTTGTAAAATAGTGGAGCCCAAGAAATACATTTAGATATGGAAATTGATTTTATGGTTTACTAGTTCATCGCTGAGGCCGACTTGACGTATTTTTATTCTCGTAATTTTTCTCGGGCTACCGCCGCACAGTGTGTAATTTTGGCCATCTACGGGGCAGAAGGTCTAATAGCAAAAATTAAATAATTGAACTGGATTAAATCATTTTATAATTTACTAAATTATTCAAAAAGCTAAAATATTACAAATTTTATACAATACAACTCGCCAAAACAACGTTTTTAAGTATTTTAAATAAGTTAAAACAGGATAAAATAATTGTACATTGATTTTACAGAACAAACAATAGAGAAGTCTGACATATATATAATTGTATATATACATATATATAATTGTGACATAATATTGCAATTTTTACCATAAAAACAATGATATCACGCATTAGGTAATATATACAAATAATACGAGAGAAGTAAAAAATGATATGCTGAAACTGTACACATATACTGTACACATGAAAATTATGAACTTATTTAGAATCTCTGATGGTATCAGAAGAATATTCTTGATCGCCTGCTGGTGTTTGATCAATTTCTAGCAAATAAAACACTTATTCATTGATATTATTCTTTCTCTGTTTTGGAGGAACCCGTAAACTAGCTGTATAAGGGCCGGAAGTAATAAGCAATCTGTTCATTATATTGTGTATTAGTGTGGATTCTAAAGGTCTTTTGAAAATACAAATGTTATTGGTCTGCAGTATTTAGTAGAAGATGGAACAGTTATTTTTAAAATAATGTGTTTTGAATTGGCGGCGCGCCGGTGGCCCCGGTAGCCCACAGAATACGCCACTGGCCGGTAGTGTAGTATTCTATTCTCCGCGCGTTGTGCAGACGTGCGGAAGGTGTCAAGAGGAGCACGATGTACAGAGTCACCGGCATGCGTCGCCGTAGGTTGCGCAAGGAAGCGGCGAAAGCGCATAGCAACACTAGAAGACGCAACCGCACTGATCGGGAAGGAAGGACACCTACAAGATCGTTCCTCCTACAGAATTTGACGTCTCTTACAGAGAAAGTATTGATAGTCGATTCTCGATGTAGTGAATTCGGATATGGTTAACTCGGGTACAGTGAACTCGGAAGTAATGTACTCAAATATGGTTGATTCGGGAGTAGTGAACTCGGATATGGTTAATTCGGATACAGTGAACTCGGAAGTAATGTACTCAAATATGGTTGATTCGGGAGTAGTGAACTCGGATATGGTTAATTCGGATACAGTGAACTCGGAAGTAATGTACTCAAATATGGTTGATTCGGGAGTAGTGAACTCTGATATGGTTGACTCGGGTACAGGGAACTCGGAAGTAATGTACTCAAATATGGTTGATTCGGGAGTAGTGAACTCGGATATGGTTAATTCGGATACAGTGAACTCGGAAGTAATGTACTCAAATATGGTTGATTCGGGAGTAGTGAACTCTGATATGGTTGACTCGGGTACAGGGAACTCGGAAGTAATGTACTCAAATATGGTTGATTCGGGAGTAGTGAACTCGGATATGGTTAATTCGGATACAGTGAACTCGGAAGTAATGTACTCAAATATGGTTGATTCGGGAGTAGTGAACTCGGATATGGTTAATTCGGATACAGTGAACTCGGAAGTAATGTACTCAAATATGGTTGATTCGGGAGTAGTGAACTCGGATATGGTTAATTCGGATACAGTGAACTCGGAAGTAATGTACTCAAATATGGTTGATTCGGGAGTAGTGAACTCTGATATGGTTGACTCGGGTACAGTGAACTCGGAAGTAATGTACTCAAATATGGTTGATTCGGGAGTAGTGAACTCTGATATGGTTAATTCGGATACAGTGAACTCGGAAGTAATGTACTCAAATATGGTTGATTCGGGAGTAGTGAACTCGGATATGGTTAATTCGGATACAGTGAACTCGGAAGTAATGTACTCAAATATGGTTGATTCGGGAGTAGTGAACTCTGATATGGTTGACTCGGGTACAGGGAACTCGGAAGTAATGTACTCAAATATGGTTGATTCGGGAGTAGTGAACTCGGATATGGTTAATTCGGATACAGTGAACTCGGAAGTAATGTACTCAAATATGGTTGATTCGGGAGTAGTGAACTCTGATATGGTTGACTCGGGTACAGGGAACTCGGAAGTAATGTACTCAAATATGGTTGATTCGGGAGTAGTGAACTCGGATATGGTTAATTCGGATACAGTGAACTCGGAAGTAATGTACTCAAATATGGTTGATTCGGGAGTAGTGAACTCGGATATGGTTAATTCGGATACAGTGAACTCGGAAGTAATGTACTCAAATATGGTTGATTCGGGAGTAGTGAACTCTGATATGGTTGACTCGGGTACAGGGAACTCGGAAGTAATGTACTCAAATATGGTTGATTCGGGAGTAGTGAACTCGGATATGGTTAATTCGGATACAGTGAACTCGGAAGTAATGTACTCAAATATGGTTGATTCGGGAGTAGTGAACTCTGATATGGTTGACTCGGGTACAGGGAACTCGGAAGTAATGTACTCAAATATGGTTGATTCGGGAGTAGTGAACTCGGATATGGTTAATTCGGATACAGTGAACTCGGAAGTAATGTACTCAAATATGGTTGATTCGGGAGTAGTGAACTCTGATATGGTTGACTCGGGTACAGGGAACTCGGAAGTAATGTACTCAAATATGGTTGATTCGGGAGTAGTGAACTCGGATATGGTTAATTCGGATACAGTGAACTCGGAAGTAATGTACTCAAATATGGTTGATTCGGGAGTAGTGAACTCGGATATGGTTAATTCGGATACAGTGAACTCGGAAGTAATGTACTCAAATATGGTTGATTCGGGAGTAGTGAACTCTGATATGGTTAATTCGGATACAGTGAACTCGGAAGTAATGTACTCAAATATGGTTGATTCGGGAGTAGTGAACTCTGATATGGTTGACTCGGGTACAGGGAACTCGGCTATCGTTAACTTTCGGTTATAATGAACTTTTTTAATTAAACGTTTATTTGCCATCTGTTCAAACATGAGAACAGAAAGTAAATGTATTGACTACGTAATTGGCTTTGATTGAAAAAGATACTCATTAGTATCTGTCCATTAATATAGTTGATTACATGTATAACTACACTTCAAAATCTGTGAGGCAAATCCAGAGGTTGAATTCTTTAAGACATCTTATTTCTACAGTCATGTAACGAATTTATGACTAAACTATTAGAATGGCATTCTGATTTTTTAATATATTTACAAGTATAATTTTTTTATTTCTTCATTAACTAGTGGCTCAGAATTTCTTCATTGGCAACTGGTATTTCTTTATTAACTGTTGGTTATAGTGAACTGAAGTCACAATTCCTATCCACTTCAATATCTTTGAGATTGCACTATGTGCCATGGGAGTAGTTTGTGAATAGAGAAAACTCAACAACGGAATAGTGAACATAGTAATCAAAACTTCCAGGGAAAGTAAGTAGCCTTGGCCGCGAATTCATACGACTCTAAGGGTCTGCAGGTAGAAGTTTTCGAGAGAGAACATCCTTTTCGTTTTATCAAAATAATTGTGATGTTAAATAGAAAAAAATAAGAAATCAGTGGCCTGGATTCTTATGTAATTAATACCATGTCTTTCTACATTCAGTTCTGAAAATTCTAATATTAGCGAATCATGGCACGCCTAACACAATTTCCAAATTTTTCGTTACAAACTTTTACATATTTTACCTGTATTATATTTTTGCAAAACCTTATATTATCCTACCAATTTTCTGAAAATTGTTTTCGCAAAAAATATTTATTAAAAATCCTCATATTTTTTCTTACACAAGTTCATAATCGCTTCATGTATTGAAAGTATTATTGATACGTATACTGCGATCGCATACTGATGACAGCTCCCTATGTGAAGATCCGATCAGATGGGACGCAGCCATTTGGGTTTACGTCCGTGTGCATGCCATATACCGTATATTGTTGCCCATGTTGAATAGATTGCCTTTAGATGTGGAAAGTCGGAGTGTGTCGGAGACTGGGAAGACAATGCTGTAGAGATTGTTTGCCGGTCATTGAATTCCCACGTTTACACCATGGCTATTATTGTTCTCATAGGTCAAAGTGTAAAAAAAAAGTTACAAAAATTAATCTAATAGGCCGAGGAATATTTTTTAAAATAGTTTAATAAAAGTGAGATTAATATATTAAGTTGGCTGTCCGGGTGACGCCGCGTCCATGGCAAAGGTGCCGACGTTTCGGTCGCCATTCTGCGACCTTCCTCAGGGCGTAATTAATATAATTCCAAATTGTGTAAATTTGTGTTGTTTGGTTCTATTCATTTGATAATACGTAATATATCCCTTTTTACTTTCTCACTACCGCTACCACGGTAGAATGTTCTGTAAAGATGGTCGAAAAAAACTGCGAATTTTCGGCAGAAAAATTCTTATTACCTGGGCCCTGGTAACGAAAAAGTGGGTAAATCCAGTCGCTAAATTTAGAAAAAAAATCCTCTAACACGTGATGTTGCCAGAATCCATGTTTTGTGGGTCCTTGATACCGAAAAATAGATTGACGGCAAAACATCCGTCCGTCTGTGAACAACGCTAGCGGCTAAACCGTTCAGTCGATTTTCTCCACTTGAATTGGTTGAAAATTGATTTTCCCCAATTGGTTTGGTTGATGTCGCGGCCCCTTGAATATGAAACCGATATTTTGGGGGATACTTTAGATGGAACACCTGGAATATTTTCCAAATTTAAAAAAAAGACTCCATCTTTTTTCATTAAATTTTGTTGTTGAGTAGTGTGAAAGGCGTTTAAGAGAATGGTGCACATAAATATTTTGTTTTTAATTAAAACATTTCTGGGTGTATTTTAAAATACACATATTTTTTTATTTTGGCTTGGGAATGGGACCATCTACATTGTCCAGATATCACCATCTCTAGCTACTCCACTCCACATTTGTTGTTATCATGAAATCTGTAAGTAGCATGTTTTATCTTCCATTGTCTGCACTGGCCGGCTTCTTAAGTTTTCAACAAATATTGCACGTTATCGGGTTGTTGGCGGTCAGTTTATCAAAGACTCGTAAGAATCGCAAAACATTAACAATGCAGATGCGTCCCTTGTTGAAATGCAAATAATTGCTTTTGTCATGATCGTTATGTTACAGAATATGAGTATGAGTAAGTAATGGAACAATTTGACAAAAACTCTTCATAAACTATTCGAATACCAGGGTATTATACTAAATCCTAAACATGTTTGAATCTTTACTTTCTAAGGTAAATAAAATGTATTTGTTCAACTTTTGCGAACACTTATTCTTCTTCGTCAAAGTGTGATCTAGACATTTGATTTTCCAATGCCAAAGTTCATACAATATCATTGCTTTTCCGCTTACAAACTTTAATTGAGCTAGTTTCTGAACAGAAACACCGTACACAAATGAATAATTCTTTATCTATTCTACGATACCATCCCAGCTACCAGACACCTGCACGCTGATTTTTTTATCGCGCTGATTTGTTTTATCGCTTTTGTCGGTCTATATAACAAGGTCACGCTATTACGTCATTAAAAAAGGCCATATGTTGAAGCGAAGAGCTCGAAGATAACAGACTTATGTGCTTCGTTACATAACTCAAAATACGTTAATTACGTACTAAGCATATGAGAACGGGAAATCCAAAATTTGTAGTGGTTTGTTTGGGGAGAGGGGTACAATTTTAATTATCAATCAAAATGTTTGAACGGCTCACAATGTTGTAATTTTCACCTTCAGGATTGACACGCAAAACGTAACTTATGAACCTATTTCTGACATTACAGTGCCCAGGTTTGTACGCAGATATAGTGGTACATAGCACTGGTTTAATACTCCTACGTTAATCGCGTTTAAAAATAAATTGTTGTATTTGCTAAAATTAACATTCAGCCCAACATTTGGACTGAATTAAATAGTTAAAGCAATAGTTTCATTTAATAGATTACTCGATGTTTATCGACACATCTCGACATGAAATATGACATTGTTGTCTTTAGTGTGAAAATTTAGAAGTATGGTCACAAATATCTGTTCAAATGTGGTGTAAAACCTTACACATCAACCGTAAACAAGGTGTGCCGCCATTCTTGCTCACGTATTGGAATATCTGGCGCTTACCTGCATAATGTGAAATTATGAACAGCAGATTTGAAGATCTAGGTTTATAGCCCGGTTGTTGCCAAAAATAAAATCCCTGATGTGACTGATGGCGTTTACATTTTTCATTAATTATAAGAGTATTTTTAGATATTTGCCGCCAATATTTTGCGTATACTTAGAACATGGTCCAGTGCAACTGATGGCGTCCATATCTCATTTTTTTCAAAAATGGCGCTTGGCCGCTTGATGCATAAAACCGTCCTAAACATTCTTATCAGACACCGGCCGTTAAGAGAAGCTTTTCGTTCCTCTGGTAGCGTTAAAACGATCGATTGATTTGTGTTTCCGGGCGCGTCAACCGCTAAGGTCTTCAGTCCCGTAAATGTATTGCATTTTTGTATCGCGGAAGGGGGCGGTGATGTTCCTCCGCTGGATGGCGAGATCCGGCGCCGACATACATGTCGGCTTGCGAGATTTTCCTCAACCAGGTATCTCCCACCGGCGGGTCACCGCCCCAGCCGGGACGAACTCTAACAGCTCTTGACTGTTCTCCCGCCACCATGTGTGGTAGTGCGGTGCATGTAAGTGTAAGTGTGTGTAAGTAAGGGGTGAAGATAGGACACGGAAGAGGAAGGAAAGATCGCGCGCGGCCCGTGACCCGTTTGTTAGGGTACTGCTCCGGCATTCACCTGGTGTTGATCGGAGAAACCACGGAAAACTACCGACCAGAGCAGCCGGCCGCGACAATTCTCCTCCAGACAGCGGCTGAATTCAACCTACCTGACAAGCTAGTGTTGAAAATCCTGCCGTCGTCGGGACTCGCAACTAGGGTCTCCCGGTCAGAGGGACTGCAATGCCATCAGTTGATGCACTGAGCCATCTCTCCCGGTCCGCCCTCGGGGTTCGAGTCTCGACGGCGCCGGCAGGATTTTCGACACTCGCTAGACAGCTAGGTCGAATTCAGACGCTGTCTTCAGGAGAATTCTAGCGGCCGGCTGCGCTGATCGGTAGTTTTCCGTGGTTTCTCCGATCAACACCAGGTGAACGCCAGAGCAGTGCTCTAACAAACGGGGCACGGACCGCGCGTGATCTTTCCATCCTCTTCCTTGTCCTATCCTCACCCCTTACACACACATTTACACTAACATTCACTACGCTACCACACGCCGGGAGACCGGTCGAGGGCTTAGAGTTTGTCCCGGCTGGGGCGGTGCCTCGCTGGTGGGAGATACCTTGTTGGGAGAAAACCCCGCTACTCGACGGTAGGTCGGCGCCGGATCCCGCCATCCAGCGGGGAAAGGATCACCGCCACCTCCCGAGAAAAAACACGCACTACACTAAAGGGACTAATGACCTCTATAGTTGACGCGCCCGGAATCACGAACAATCAATCAATCAATGAAGCCCGAGGGCGGACCCGCTGCGCCCAAAACGGACCGGTGGCGCCCGGCACTGGCTCCTGACGCGGCGCGGGGCGTCGCGTCGCGGGGCGATGGGACGTTGATGGGGGCGACAGGTCGGAGCGAGTCAAGTGGTCGCGGCGCCCCTCGCCCCGCGATCGATATCACCGTTCGACCACCGCTCGCCGCACGCGCCTCAGCAGGGTTGTCCACCTGGCCACTTATTGTGGCCCGCGTAAGGTTATTAGTAGGGAGCTGATTTTAATGAAATGCCATTGTATCAAGAAAGGTTCCATTAATTATAGACAATCATATCTTGTTAAAATAAAATATATTTAATACAAAATTGAAGAAAAACGAAGTTGAAGTTTTACAGTTGGAGTTTCACAACGTTTCGGAGATATTTTGTGTCCAACATCAGGTACATTTTGACTAAAATCAAATTTATTCCATAAATATGAGTAAATAAAATGAAATATTTTACTCATTCCATTAATTCCACATTCCATAAATATGAGTAAATAAAATGAAACATTTTACTCATATTTATGGAATAAATTTGATTTTAGTCAAAATGTACCTGATGATGGAGACAAAATATCTCCGAAACGTTGTGGAACTCCAACTGTAAAATTTCAACTTCGTTCTTCAATTTTGTATTAAATATATTTTATTTTAACAAGATATGATTGTCTATAATTAATGGAACCTTTCTCGATACAATGAAGAATAGACAATCAATAAAAACGTATTGAAATGTGATTTTGTTTCTTTTCACTTTAGAACAATGCTCTTTGGTATAGAAAGTCATTTTATGTTATGACAAAACGAAATGACCCATTTATATAGGTCATTTCTTTGCATTTTTCGTCGATTTCGACTAATAAGTCATTTTTTACCTTTTACGTCATTTTTAAAACATTTTTTCAATGATTTCATCGATTTTAATATCATTTTCATGGTACTTGCTTCAAACAATATTTACGAGATGCAATAAATGTTCACAACAGAATTTCTGAGTGGCCTATTCGATTTCTTCACTCGTATGTCACTGTTCACTGTTCACTCGTGTGTACTTGTAATGTCAGCCGTTGTGAGTACTATGTAATCTAAGGTTCGTGTGACGCGTATCGGCCCCCATTGTCAGTTCGGCCGATTTCGCGATAAATAAAGGCAGAGATTTTCTTTTCATGAACAGTCCAAACCAAACGTTTGCAGACTTGAGTTCACTTAAACAAAAAAAAGAAGTCTCGATTATTTCAGTAATATATCTAACAGCTTCAGTTGTTCAGGTCAAGTGGTTTTGATCAAATTTTTTTACGTCCTTTTTCTTTGTTTTTTTAGGGCATTTTTGAAACATTTTAAGAGCATTCAATTGATCATTTTTGGCAATCTTTTAAATCATCAGAATCCGCCCCCTAGTTATTAGTCGTTAAAAGTTGAAGTCCCTTGCATCCATGTCGGGCGAGAAGATTGCAGGCCTAGCACGCATTATCTGGGTCGAGGTTTAGTTTAGTTTAGATTTAAGAATTTTATAATAAAGGGGTCGCTCATAAATTACATAACGCTAAAGAGGGAGAGGGGTTTCGAGGCAGCTTTATGCAGCGTTACTTGGGAGTAGGGGGTGTTAGTTTAGTGTTATGTAACATGATACTTATTTTCAATTTTTCGACATCCGGTGAAAAAGTTACTTTTTTCTCTCTCATACCAAAAACATCAAAATATTAATTACTTTAAAAAATAATTTAAAGTTATTGCGTAATTTGTTACAATAAAAGTAAGTATTTTTTCATAACTTTTATTTAATCTATAAGTTTACGAAGAAAATATTCAAAACAGATCTATCGTATTCTAGAATCCAATTAAATTTGTGCAGTAATTGTCGCTCATGCGTCATCCATGACGTTTGCACGGCTTGTAAGAACTTTCCGTCTGTGCGACCTTCCTTCACACAGTACATGTTCCCAATGCTATGTTACGTAAGTCAGCATCACAAATTAATTCTGACTTTAATTATCATAAATTTTAAAGTAGAACACAAAATAAAATTAATACGATTTGCTTTTTCTATGATATAATTTATTTTTCTACTCCCATTGTTGCTCCCATTACGCTGTCACTGGATGACTGCAACCAGTTGCATAATGATAGTCATTTCGATACAGTTTTCATTATGATACAGGTTCTTGACCAATCACAGAGACGCTTACAAACCGAGTATTGTCACTTCATTAATCATTGAGAATCGTTGCAGTAAATGTTTCGTTAGTGTGTATTAAAATTACGTTTAATATTATATTATGCTTTTCAGTTTTAATTTCTTATATTAATAGTAATTTTTACGTGAAATATTATTTAAAATAATTAGATCGTAATTTCACTTTGATTCTATTTGACTAGCGCAATGGTTGTTATTACAGAGAACATTTGAGTGACATTACGATCTGAACACGAGACATTTTGTGTTATTTGCTGCTGCTGTGTGGTTGTTCTTAAAAAACGGCCAATTCTTTAGTTTAAAATATTTAGTGAATGGTGGGTCTTCAGGTGGTGTTGACGTTTCCCGAAATGAGAGAAAAATGCGAAAATGGTGACGTCGGAATATTATTGTCGCATCTTTTCCTCGCAGGCGCTCTGGTAAAACAAAGCCACCTGCGGGTATAGGGGAGAGAGGTTCCGCTAGGTAGCCTTGGCTGAATCTTGCATGTCGACTGCCACGAAACTATGCAGTGAAAAAGTTTTACTTATAAACGTTACAATAACTCGTAGAAAAAAACGTATGAAACTCGATGTAATGGGTATTAATACACTCGTGTGAAGGTTACGATACTCGCTCTTATCGTAATATTACACTCTTGTATTAATACCCATCATTAAATCATCGTTTCATAATGTACTATTTCTTGTAAATGGGGGGTCTCAAACGTTACGTAATTATTTAGGGGGAGTTTAAGCGCGCGTTACAGGTGCGTTACAGTGGGGGGGAGGTATTCAAAATGCTCCAAATTTGCGTTACGTAATTTATGGGTTCAGACATTCAAAATTATCCTAATGTGTTTCCCTGCGTTATGCTTCACACGGCCAGATATCCCCCATACATGATACCATCCCCCCTCCGTTTAAGGGCAGCCGGGCAAACTGCGGATGTAAACAATACGGAGAAGTTAGGTGTGGGTCTCTGGCTCGCAACCATATTGAAAGTTTTTGTGGTGGCGCTTGGGGCTTTGCAAGTTGGGAATTCCTTCACTACTGCCATGCGCTCGAGACGAAGCACGCTCCCTTCGAGTGGCAACAAATGAAGCCATTCGCATAAAGCAGCTTCTGCTGACTGCTCAGCCGGACGCCATTACTTGATCCCGTTCGTCTTTTGACTGTCCCTAACAAACAGACCGCGTGACGATTTCCTTCCCCTTCGTTGTTCTATCCTCACTCCTTGCCTGCACACACATACTTACGTGCACTACATTACCACACATGCCGGGAGACCGGTCGGCAGCTTAGAGCTTGTCCCTGCTGGGGCGGTGCCCTGCTGGTGGGAGGTACCTGTTGGGGAAAACCCCGCTCGCCGACGGTAGGTCGGCGCCGGATCTCCCCTTCCAGCGGAGGAAAATAACTGGCACCTCCAATAATAAAAACATGTACTACACTTACGTGACTAATGACGCGCCCGGAAAAGCCAAACAATTAGTCTAAGAGCATTTCAAGCAAGTGACTGGTATCTTGCTGCGTAGTTGTCATTGCAGATAATTTATCACGGGGAAAAGAATTATGGATTACATGGGAGGGCTGCGAAAAGTGATGAATCGGATTGGTAAATGAGTCATCTCTAACCGGTTTTATACTTTTTGTTTGACAATTAGCTAAAGCAGCTTAGTAAGTAGTTAATTAGTAGTCCCGAAGCTCAAGTCTTGAGCACAGGTAATGTTTTCAATAGGAACACACTGCATGTGACCCTGAGAGGATAATGAAAAATTAAAATCTAATGAATATATGTGTAAATGTGAAGACCATGTCGACCTGCTCCCGATTAGAATATAGAACCACAGCCTTGGCCCACTCGTTGAACTACGTTGAATTTGTGTCATCACTGGAGTGGACACACCAATTTTACCAATGAAATCTAATTCGTATTTCAGAGAAGACTCTTCCGACTATACTACCACTCACATCAGTCAACACACGCATTTACGAACCTACAGAGCATTAGACATTTTTTGAATCGTATTATTTCAGAGATCGTCTCATGCAGTTTGTCTCCTTTGAAAAAACATCCTTTAAATTACAGTCAGGTGACCTGAGCGTTAGAACTGCTGATTGACAATATGCCTCTTGCTGCTTCAGCTTTTTTGTCAAAAAATGCTCATACCAGAGTAGAGATTACATAGACACGAATCGCATACCAAATTGCATATCTTTAAGTGCGTTACATATCCTTGTGTTTACAGTAATTTTCCTCGTTATCATTGTATGCAAATACAACTACTAAGCGTTCTGACAAAACTCCTTTGAGTGTATGCAGTGTGCCACGGATATTATGAAGAAGAATATCTTTTATAATTCATCTCAAACCTGTCAGACTCGTTTCGTATGTCGAAACGGCAGGTTACCAGGAAACCCTAGCTTTCGTGCTTAACGATGATTATATAACATCCTTGAGAACTGCAGGCTTTTTCTTCCAGAACCGGCTGGAACCCAACCGCGACCATATCCACGACGCTGTAAGCCAGGGGCGTCCAACATGCAAGGCATCAAGGGCCACAGCGTAAACTTTTAATATGGCTGCGGGCCATATTTTCATTACTCGAGATCCTCACGTGACCCCATATTGTTGATCTCGGTGATTTGCCCAGCTCCTCTGGATCGGGGGGGAGGGGAACGATGCATGATATCAGACCGTATCATGCATAAGTAAAGCACATTAGGATGCTTTTGAATTTCTGAATTTACTTGAATAAAAATCGTTATAGTACGATTTTTCTAACTCTGCCCCTCAAGGCCACGATGGAATATCACAAGGCTTTTCGCGTCTTTCTCCGTCATGCCGCTAGAAGTCGCACAATCTCAAGCAGTGCTTGATACGGTCGCGATCATGCGGTATCTGGCGGCACGACTGAAAACGTCGCAAAATACAGGGACATATTTCATCGTGAAGACAGGCCTTGAGTGGCAAAGTTAGAAAAATTGCAGTATAAATCAAACGTATCGTAGTTTTGCATTTAAGCGGCTGTTGAGCCCGAGAAGGCATGTGTGCTAAGCGCAATATTCTCGCACGACATCGATGCAAGGAACTTTCACATTTGTCTAGTAACATTTCGCGAGCCACAATAAATGTCGAGTGGAATTCTCAAAGATGTTAAGCGTCAACATACAAAAAATAGAGATTTTTATTCAGAAAGGGGCTTTAAGACTAGGCCAGTTTCCGCTCAAAAGCGCTATGTTTCTGTTCGTCACCTTCGAGTCCAAACATATGTCGATAAGTGGTACAGGTTGCCATTGCCATTGTCATATGAAATGTATTAACTGCCACATTCATTAGTGTTGGTACATTGAACTCTGTAGGGAAGAACAGTGAAATATGTTCAAGTTTCATACTGTTTAAGATTACCCACAGTTTGTAAAGACGTTAATAGTTTCATTTCCTTAAAATGTTTTTGTAAGGTGTGTGACATAACACCATTTAGAGGAAATCCATTTGTCAGTTTACCACCTTTCCCAAATTCAGATTTAAATATTGATTTATATTATTTTCAGGTCAATAATATTTGCATATGCTTAATATGGTAAATAGCCTGGGAAGAATTTTTTTTGACATAGTTCATTGTATAAGAATCAAAGAAAATACTTAAGAAATACAAAAATTGCAGATAACTAAAACGTGTTTTGTCACTTAACACCTTTGAGAACAGTTCTCAAATGTAACCGCAGGCCTCATGCGGCTCGCGGGCCGCCAGTGGGACACCCCTGCTGTTAGCGGTATAAGGGAATGGTAGAACAGTACCGTGGGGTTTGGAGATGTAAATTAACGCATTGTGTTGATAAACATTAATATTTCAGATATTTGATGTCAGTTCATGCAAAACGAGACATGCCTTCATTGAAGCGTGATTCAACAACGACTAGCACCCCAAATTTTGATCGTGCCGTTTAAGATAACGAAATGCTTTTGTCGTTCCAGTTAAGATGCCGAAATGCATTTTGGGCATTCGTTGCCGAAGGGACAAAAACGATTTTACGCGCCAGTACTTGTAGATTATTTTCGTATTTACTGTACGGTTTGAAATTTCTGGAAGAGTGGTTGTATTTAGATAGATAGATAGATAAGGTTCATTCTACAATTGGGCTGAATTTGCCCGGTGGCTGAATACAGAAACACAAAAGTACATTAAAATTACAAAACACAATTAACTATAAAAACAAAGGAACACTCGCATACACACCATCCTACACGTATTCACTCACAATCATATTCAGACAAATATGGATAATCACTTTTACCTACAACATAATAATATACAATATTTATAATAATTTTTGCATTTCTAACACGTAAAACACTCGTTAACATCAATCAATAAATACCAACTTTTGTCAGAATAGCCTATAAAAGACGCTTAAGATTAGCGAAAAAAAGACGCTTAAGATTAGCGATTAGCGATTTATGAAGCTAAAAATTTCAACAAGGCCATCGTCGGATGTTCTCGGTGAAGAACTTCGAGCTGATGGTGATGAGTGGGGAGAGGATTTTTGTGCCCTAAAATTTTTGAAAGATGCTTTTAAAAATATTCATTTACGACCTAAAAGTTGTGAACTATGCATTTTAATATTCGTCTTTTGACGAACGCGCGCATGCGTACAACGGCTCTTCCAGTGGCGGATTCAGAGGAGGCTATTGGAGCCACGCTCCCCCCCTCCCCAAAGACCTAGGGTTTTTGTTTGTTACCTTCCTTTATTTGGCACAATTGATTTAAATATTTATTTATATTAAACTTATGTAATTAGTTAAACAATAATAATATTGTATATTATCATTCATATACTACAAAAATGGACGGTGTTATGCATCAACCGGCTAAGCGCCATTTTCGAAAAAAATGAGACATAGACGTCATCAGTTGCATTGGACCATGTTCTAAGTATACGCAAAATTTTCGCGCTCAATCTTTAAAAATTGCCTTATAATTAATGAAAAATGTAAACGCCATCAGTCACATCAGGGATTTTACGTTTCGCAACATCTGGTTATAAACCTAGATCTTCGAATCTGCTGTCCTTAATTTTACATTAAGCAGGTAAGCGCCAGATATTCCACTCATGTTTGTGTAGTTTGGCGCTTCGATGAATTAAATAACTAAATTACAGTTTTGAGAGCTGAAAATGTAATAAAACCTTTGAACACGATAATCTCAAAACTTGTATGACGGTGTCGCATAGCAGGTTGATACATAACACCGTCCAAATGATATACAATTTTAATAAATATGTTTATTATTTAACGAAAATCAATGATCCCCCCCAATGTTCGGCTGGATCCGTCCCTGGGCTCTTGGACCGCCGAACCTCTGGAACGTCGTTGGTCGAAAGGCAACGTGTTGATGGGGCGTTGGGAGCGCAAGGCAATGCCGTACAAAAAGGGGCGGGGGCCGAAGTTCAGCGCCTCCGCCGCAGCGCCCGCCGCCTCGCCTCTGGGAGGAGGCGGCGGCTGTTTCGTCATCCGCTGCGGCGCGGCGAGGCGCGGAGCGGCGCCCGGCCGCTGTCCCTGCGACGGCCGCTCGGCGCCGCTGGAAGCCTCACGCGCCCGCCAATTAAGCCCTTCCCGCCCCCCCACGCCACCCCACCCCGCCGCCACCGCCTCTCCTTGCACCGCCCCCACCGCCACTGCCTCTGATGGCACCGCCCCCATCGCCACCGCCACCGCCTCTGCTTGCGCCGCCCCCACGGCCATCGCCACCGCCACCGCCTCTCCTTGCACCGCCCCCAACGCCACCGCCTCCGCCTCTGATGGCACCGCCCCCACCGCCGTAAGCGCCACCACCGCCTCTGCTTGCACCGCCCCCACCGCCACCGCCTTTGATGGCACCGCCCCTACCGCCATCGCCACCGCCATCGCCCCTGATGGCACCGCCCCCACCGCCACTGCCTCTGATGGCAGCGCCCCCATCGTCATAGCCACCGCCACCGCCTCCGCTTGCACCGCCCCCACCGCCATCGCCACCGCCTCCGCTTGCACCGCCCCCACCGCCGTAGGCACCACCACCGCCACCGCCTCTGCTTGCACCGCCATCGCCACCTCTGTTGGCGCCGCAACTTGCCCTCCGCCATCACCCCCGCTGTCGGTGTCACCGCTTGCACCGCCGCCATCGCCACCACCACCGTCTCCGCCGCCTCTGTTGGCGCCGCCACTTCCACCTCCGCTGCCGTCGCCGCCATAACCACCGCCTCCGATTGCATCGCCGCCACCGCCATCGTCACCACTCCATCTCCGCCGCCTTCACTGTCGCTGTCTCTACCGCCACCTCCACCGCCGCCTCTGCCACCGCCACCACGTCGCCACCAATGCCGCCGCTACCGACCCGACCTACCCCGCCACCGCCACCGCCACTGCCTGCACCGCCGCTCCCGTCGACCCCGACACCATCGCCTGTACTACCGCCCCCGCCACTGCCGCCTCTGTCACCGCCTGCGCAGCCGCCTGCACCGTTACTATCAATGCCACCGCCAATGCCTCCGTGTCCGACATCCCCATTACCGCAACCGCCTCCATTACCCACACCGCAACCGCCTCCACCTGCGCCTCTGCCACCGCAAACCGCTGTTGCCGTCACTGAGGCCACGGCCGCCACCGCCATCGCCGTCTTTTCCACCGCCGATGCTGCCACCGCGGTAAACTGCCGCGCCAGCTTCCACCGCTACCACCGCCTCCTCCGTTGCGCTGTCGGTGCCACCGCCACTTCTGCTTCCAACGCCGTCACCGCCATCGCGCTCTCCCTCACTGCTTCCGCCACCGCCGACGCCACTGCCACCACCGCCACCGCTACCGCCACCGCCTCCACCGCCACCGCCACCACCGCCACCACCGCCACCACCATCACCACCACCACCACCGCCACCACCACCGCCACTGCCGCAGCCGCCACCACTGCCACTGCCTCCACCGCCTCCATCGCCACCACCGCTGCCACAACCGCTACCTCCTCCACCGCCACCGCTACCGCCACCGCCTCCACCACCACCTCCGCCGCCGCCGCCTCTACCGCTGACATCGTCGTCCTCCTCCTCCTCCGCCACCATCGCTGCCACCAGCTCCCCCACCGCAGCCACCACCGCCTGCACCGTTAGCGCCTATGCCACCGCCGTCGCCACCGCCGCCTCCATCGCTGACATCGCCGCAACCTCCTCCTCCTCCTCTTCCGCCGCCGGCCGCTTTCGCCCGATAACCCGTCAGTGGTGCGTCGGCGGCGGCGCGCGGGGCTTCAGTCGCGCGTGGAGGACGCACCGAGCCACTCCGCTCCGCTCCGCCACGCTCCGCCCCTCTCCGCGCAGCTCCACATCGTCGTACACCGCGCCGCAGCTCTCCGCACGCGTCTCAGCGAACGTCGACTTCGCTCCGCGAAACTTCACAGCATTTCACGTCGCTGTACTCCGCTCCGCGAAATTTCACAGCACTTCACGCCACTGTACACCGCTCCGCGAAACTTCACAACACTATACATCGCTCCGCGAAACTTTACAGCACTTTACGTCACTGTACTCCGCTCCACGAAACTTCACAGCACTGTACACCGCTCCGCGAAACTTCACAGCACTTCACCTCACTGTACACCGCTCAGAGAAACTTTACAGCACTTCACCTCACTGTACACCGCTCAGAGAAACTTTACAGCATTTCACGTCACTGTACTCCGCTCGCGAAACTTCACAGCATTTCACGTCGCTGTACACCGCTCCGCGAAACTCCACACACACACACACACACGCTCCACGGCTTGTCTCGCGAAATTCCACGGCGTTCTGTGACTCGGTCCGCCGCTCCGTGTTTACGTACACGCCGAAATGTCGTTTCCCGGTGAACGTGCTGGCCACGGCTCACTTCCTCTTCGGCATCTACTACGCCATGGCGTTCGTCGTCTTCCCCGACGGCATCATGCCCGACGCACTGCGGGGCATCGGCTGGAAGAAGTACCTCACCTTCTGGAACATGGTGAGCCCCCGTGGCCGATGCTCGCTTCCGTCACTAGTCGCGCACTCGTTCTCTGTTGTGTTGTGTGGCAAGGGCTGACCTAGAGAACAAATGTTGGGGGGGGGGGGGGATTAAAAATGTTTTGGTCCAATGCAGGGGCGAATCCAGGGACGAATTTTGGGAGGGGACATTTTTGTATTCAAATTGCTTTTGGTCGAATGTGTCATTTTATAGATTATGTAGAATGACGCGAGCTAATCTCTGCTCATGTTACAGATCAATGTTATTCGATTTTAGTTTTTGTACGTAAATAGTTCTGCTTGAAAGTTTCGTGAAAAGTTGTAACTAGTAGTTACAAAACAAATTTTTGGAGGGAAATTTCCCTCATTTCCCTCCCCGTGATCCGCGCCTGGTCCAATGTGTCTTATTACTAGGGAGCGGATTTCTATGATTTTGCATATTTTTCTCCATTGGTTCAGGACATAGCTAAGAGTAATTTCTTGACATTTGGTTATAATTGGATGCTTTGTAGATTCATTTGTTAGTGCATATGTGTGCATATTTGATAGATTTTTTCCGGTTGGTGCATATTCGTGTAATTATGGGAGCATATTTTGCATATTTCGTTAAATTAGAGAAAATGTTTCGTGTTTTCGTAGAATCTATTTGTGAGCGTTCATTTTATTTAAAAAGCTTGTCACATTTTTTTCCCCTTTTTTTTCTTTTCTATAGATGATAAAAGACTTTTGCAAATGTAGAATATTTCTTGATATATTTTTTAAACCAGGCAGAAAAAATGAAAGACCTACAATGTAGGTTCTTCACTAAGGTGCATATTTACTTCAATTATTTCTATCGTGAAATAAGTTAGGTTATATCATGTTTGCACAATTTTTTTCAAGCATACTTCTCTTGTATTTTATCAAGAAAGGTTAATAAAGTGCATATTTCACCATTTTAGGTCATAAATGCATATTTTAAAAAAGCATATTTCAGGATTTTTTAGAGAATAAAAATCCGCTCTCTATTTATAACTGTGATATAGTTCCGATTTTCATTAAAGCTCTAACATTTAGGAAGTTGCAAAAAATGTTTATGTTCAAAACACCAAAGGTTTCGTTTAGAAAGTGTGAGCATTCTACTCATCCAAATTTCGTGATGTTTGCTTTAACTGTAAGGTAGTCACAGGTTTCAAAATATAAAAACAGTCATTTTGCATTACGTCGTTTCAAGACTATTTGCATGTAGTATTGAAGATAGTGTTAGTTGAGCGCAAGCAAGCCTGTGTGTGACAATAGATATTATTTTATATACATTCAGAGTGTCGGGGGAGGAAACGTCGAAAATTGGAAAATAAACTCTTAAGACAATTTAATTACAGTTACAATTAAGACAATATAATAAACTATTTGGATGTTCGGAACGAATGTGTTTGAAATGAATATATTTGTTCAAAAAAACTGTTGATGCATCAAAATAAGCTTAAATAAGCTCGGAGAGCTAAGATTTGGAATTTTGATACATAGGTTCTGGAATGTTTGGCCGATTTCTGCAAAACACACAATGGATCCCTTGTTGTTACAAGATATATATGCAGGAATAAGCAACCATTTAATTAATCGTTCACCTTTTTATCTGTTTCTCACGGGAAAGCAACCTCCTTTTGTTAATTTTTCTGGATGAAGTTTCGCTTGTTCCAAGAGCTCCCTTTCGCGCCGAAAATGAAAGTATTATTTGAGGAACAGCGGAGTGGCGACACTAGTACCAACTTTTGAGAGCTTAACCAGTCCCCATGGAACGTTAATACCCGCTCGTTGCAACTTATTCCATGTGCGAGAACAAAATTGCTAGGAAGTGACTGTTTCGGCGTTTGAATTTGGCGATAATGCCATTGTAGGTTAAAACGGAAATTTTCGTGCCCTTTCGTTTTAATAACGATGCAGTGCTTTGCCAGTGGTCCAGTAGGTGCTCCCATCTGGCGGACACATTTGAAGGTACTTCGCCCAAAACGGATTGGCTGTCATTCCTGTTTGAGATAGCGCTGGGCAAAATTAAGAAAAATATTACAAGTTCAACGCGGGACGTTTGAAATGTAAATTTTGAGCTGGTAATGAAGGGCAAAGATTGTTATTAATAACTAATCTCTCGGCACGGCGCCAAAATTGAATCATTTATTGGTGCCTATGTGCCAACAGAAACATTAACAGAGCTCGACCTACGGTCTCGGCAAAAAATTTTTAATCTCGACCTTGAAAGAAACGGGACTTTTACACAGCTTAATATGAAAATAATCCAGAACGATTAATGTAGAATAGTAGTACCTCTATGATTATAATTTCAACTGAACTATATTTGAAGAACAAGACAACAATGATAAACTTTTACAGATTATGCTTAGGGTTCAAATATTTGTATAAAAACACAAGTTTGGCAGCCTTGTCAGTTTCCAAATGGGGCGGGGAGTGGGGTCCGTTTCCAAATGGGGCAGAATAATTCTTTCCTCGGGGTGAATCATGCTCCTCCCGGGGTGGGGGGGAGGAAGGTGATTGCTTCACCCCTGACTTAAGTCGTGCCTACTAGCCGTCTATGGTTAAGCAATGACTTCAGTTTTTCTAAGTTCCTGAGCTATAAACCAAATATATTTTCTTACATATCACACGTATTTGAGTACATTCTGAGTTTATTTTGTCTTTTAGTATAATTTTTGAAAATTCTTTCTCATAACTCTCGATATGTTAAACGCAGTTTTCACACAACAGCACAAATTAACCATAGGATATTTACAGCCGAAACATGTAATAATGTTAAGATGTGGTCCAGAGATTCTCAGAACTGAGAATTACGAAGATTCAAAAATTCATAATTTGTCAATGATTAAATCATTTTTTAAATTTTTTTTTAATCGTGATTTTAAGAAACTCTGACTGCAACGAGACATATAAAGCGTCGCAGGCTGTCACCATAGACTGGAGACCTTCATCACCGGTTGTCTCAGAAGAGCTCGGGGGAAGGCCAGCTTTCTGTCTTCATCTAAATATCACTGCAGCTAATAATTAGAACTTAGTAAACATAATTAATAATAATAATAATAATAATAATAATAATAATAACAACAAGAGTTTGGAAATCGAGATCAGCCGAATGTGGGGCGTAAAAGCACAGGTCGTACCGATAGTTATCGGAGCTCTGGGATTTGTTCCGCAAAATTTGAGTAAGAACTTGTCTATACTCCCTGGTAATTCAAAAGACTGGGAAGTGCAAGAAATTGCTTTATTTGGAACAGCCCACATTTTGCGTAAAGTATTGTAGAGGCACTGATAGTCACCGGACCTGCTCCTTAGGGAGCTGGTTGCAGCCTGGGGTAGATTTTATATTCAGCCGACTCAAAACATCTTTAATCGTGATGTAATGGAAAAAAAAAAAATAATAATAATAATAATAATAATAATAATAATAATAATAATAATAATAATTTTTGCATTAGTTATTTAATGAATAAATTGAACAATAGTCGGAACTTTATTCACTCAATGATCACCGTTTATCTTTAAGAATAAATAAGAATTAGACATTCAAATCGTGGAACAAATATTTTAAAAATAACTGTATGAATAATGTATCTTAAAACATGGATTGTAGTAATAAAAGGAGGCCACTTGCACTGGAACGAATAAAACTAACCAAGACTTAAAATACATCATGTTATGGATTTGAATAAAAATCCGATTTTAATTAACCCTTAGTTACTCGCGCTGGCGTACTTTGTACGTCACTGGAACTATTATCTCTATAGGAGTCAGATAACATCAGCGCGCGATCTGACATGACCTAACCTCACAGAAGGTATTCAGCTGCATCCTCCTGGATACTCCTCAATACGATACAGTTGCGTAAGATTTACAGTAGGGACTAGACGACATCAAATGTAAAAATTGTACTGAAGACTAATATGTTAAATTTATTATTATTATTTAATTAAAATTGTAATAGTATAGATTTAATAAAATAATAAAAATTCTATCCAAATGTTATTCAGGCCTTTCAGAGTTAATTTTTCTAACGAAATAGGCTTGGTCTCAGCAATAAATCAATCAATAAACTTTTAATCTTGGATTTTCCTACATTTAGGTTAAATAAGAGATTGTGTTCATATTTTCAGCTTCGTATGTTGCCAAAGAATCTATCAAAAAATTGTGGTTGAATTAAAGTTATTAAAGTCCACTGATAAGAATTGATAAAAATTATTTTATCATAGTTATTTACTAATAATAAGTGTCGCAAAGCATCTTCTTACAATATGAGAATGGAGACTTATCAAACGAGTCCTTTAGGTCGAGTCTGATAAGGCACTCGAATATTGTAGTGAGATGTTACGATATAGTATCTTAGAATGTTTTATCCACTTTACAAAAATTCTAAAATACTTTTCGTTTATATTTTCTTTTCCTTTTCGTTTATGTTTTACTGTTCATCCTGCGGAAAGTAACAGACTGGCGTTAACAGGATGCTAAGAATTGAAGGTTTCAGTAGAACAAGGGCCTATCACATATTCTTTATGGAATTAGTTGTTAGCATTAAATACGTTAAATATTATCCTTTAAGTGCAATATTTAATCAAATACAGACATATTTGCAAGTGTACTGAATTATATTCTGAAAGTTTTAGTAAAACCTTCGATATCTCTGAACTAGGTCAATGTGGATAGCCCCATGTTTTACTAAGCCCTTCAATTATTAGAACATTGGAATATTTTTAGACCGAACCTTCTAAACTTGAAATAGTTCAATATGATATTTTCGTGTTTCAATTTCATAGATCCTTCTTAAAGCAGAATACAAGAGCGTACTGTTTCGTGTTTTCGAAGATATCTTGTAAACGGTAAGTAAATCGGAAATCGGCTCTGGACCTAATCTGTATCTTTTGAAAGCTGAAAGCTCTTTTGATTCCGATTCCGAAATTATACTGCGATTTCTCTAACTTTGTCCCTCAATGCAACTCAAATCCCATCTTCGCGATGGAATATATCACGGCATTTCGCGTCTTTCTCGGTCTTGCCGGTAGAAGTCGCCTGATAGCAAGCATTGCTTTATACGGTCGCGATCGTGCGAAATCTAGCGGAACGACTGAGAAAGACGCGAAATGCCGTGACATATTCCATCGCGAAGATGCGATTTGAGTGGCCGTGAGGGACAAAGTTAGAGAAATCATAGTATAGGCTCCGCGTAATTCAAGACCAGCCGACCAGTTAAAAAGTTAAATAGAATAGTTAAAAAGAAGCTAAAAAATAAGATAACACATGAAGGTCTGGTGGAAAAATTGAAAGAAATATGGCAAAACGATCCAAACATCAAAATGCCATGTATGGCACTGATAAAAAAATGCCAGAGAGGATCAGAATGCTCATAAATAAAAAAGGAATGTTCACTAAATATTAACAATAATTTCTATGTATGAAAATAAATTCATAAATTCAAACTCTACGTCTTTAGTCTTATAATTTGCACACCTCTGCATGTGTTGCCGCGGAGGGCCTCGCGTTCTGCTGACCTCAGATCAGAGGAACCCGCACGTGTGTTGGCGTCTATAGTACTAGCAGCGTATAAGCGACTCTGACAATCCAGTGCGGTGATACCACACATTGTTACACACATGGCACCACCTACATCACAGATAAATTAAATCTCAAAACATTAACACTTACTGACAAATGTTCATAACTTTCGCCAAAGATCGCCTCCGCGACATCGTGTGAGTCAGATGAGCGGCAACGCTGAACCCTGGCTGTAAGAGAGTAAACAAATCCTCGCAAGCCGATTGCTTCAGAGCAGGTCACATGGCACGTGGAGAGAGAACTGTTAGAGTCGCTTATACGCTGCCGCTACTATAGGACCTGCCGGTCACAGACGCTGCAGGGGCAACAATTGTAGCCTTGAGCCGTCTCAGCCGGTTCGACGTTGAAGGATTTTTGACGCTAGCTACGTAACTGGGTTCCATTCTACCTCTGGGTGGAGAATTCTACCAGCCGGCTGCTCCGATCTGTAGTTTTCCGATCAACACCATCCGGAGGAGTACTACCCCTAACAAACGGGCCACGGACCGCGCGCGATCTTTCTTTCCTCTTCCTTGCCCTCCTTTCCCCCTTATTTACACACACTTACTCTTGCATACACTACTCTATCACACTTGTTGAAAGACCAGTCGGGAGCTCTCAACTTAGAGCTTATCCCAGCTAGGGCGATGCCCCATTGGTGGTAGATACCTGGTTGAGGAAAATCGCAAGTACAGGTTGGCGTACAGATTTCATCATCCAGTGGGGAAAGATCACAGCCATCTCCCGTGATTAAAAGACGCACTACTCTTACGGGACAGATTACTTTAAAATTGACGCGCCCGGAATCACTAATGAAACAATTTAAAGCTGTGAGGCGTTGCCATTGCGCAGATACCAGTGTTAGCACATTGTCTCAAAATAAATGTTACCTACTTCTAGGGCATGTAGAAGAGGCGAAAATTATCACTTTGTCCCAATGGCCATCTTGTGAGATATTTCATATAACGGGGTTATATGCATTTATAATTCTGTTTTTATTTCTTAGCGCGTGGGGTCTTGTCTTCACGATGGAATATATCACGGTATATTGCGTCGTTCTCGACGTGCCGCTAGCAGTCGCATGATCGCAACTGTATCGAGCAGTGCTGGCGATCATGCGACTCCTAGCGGCACGACCGAGGACGCCAAATACCGTGTGATATTCCATCGTGAAGACAAGCCCCCAAGCGCCAAGAAATAAAAGCCCAAGTATAGTGAGAAATTTCATGTAACGGGCTTACATGCATTCATACATTTGGCATTTGCCCCTGATTTTTAGGCAATTCTGTCAGCACATATGTTCGGCAGGTCACGTTCTGTCGTAATCAACGTGACTGTAAGTACCGTCCAACATCTGTGCGTACAACTGAGTGGGAGGGAGAGGCCGGTGTAAAGCAAACGGCGTTTGGACCGCACCGAAATTGGCGGGATATATTCATGTTGTATACATGTATTTTCACTGCATGTTCCTTATATGTTACCCTGCATGATCTCAACACGATCACAGCATGTATCTGCAATTCTTGTTAATCTGTAAATTAAATCGTAAATTCTAAAATGTAATTTATGTATTTGTTATTACGAAATATTTGAATAAACGTTACGGCAGTGGATAGTGCAGTGGTTGCCCTGGCAGATGAAACAAATTTTGAATCCTAGAATACCCGTAAGAGCGGATTCTTAAAAAATGTAATAGAACGACAAAAAATTCACAAAAAATTCTTTAATCATTATTATAAAGGCGAAAATATAAGGAACTGAAACTCAGTTTCCAGAATTTCTGACAACCCGTGTCACTTTGAAAAACTTAATAGAAGATTCAAAAAGGTCTGACTAAAGATTGCGGCATAAAAAGCATAAAAACGTCACTCGTATACTCGGGACACGAAAAAAATGTTTCAAAGATCCTAGATCACGTCGTTTCCAAGTTAGGTATGATAGTCAAATATGTTGCAGAGTAAAAAGTTGCGAATTGCATGAGTCCCTGATTTCTCCAATATGCCGTAATTTCTATGGTTTTCGTCTAAAATATATTTGATACAGACGGGAATATTTCCCTGCCAGCAGTAATACACTTCCGGGTTTTTGTTTATGGTTGCAAGGTTTTTTGATGTAGATGGTTGCAAGTATTTCTAAATTGCAAAAATATATCATCTTTCCTTAGCGTATTATAGAGGGGATTATTTAATTTAAAATTCAACGTAACACGAATTCACGTCGAAAATAAACGAACAACCTACAATCATCAAATATAAAACTTCCCGCGCTGATCGCATTTATCACACACTCAATTAAACTCTCAATGAACTCATTTTATTAAAGGAATAATCCATGTAAATAATATTTCTTGAAGTGGAAGTTTTGGCATGTACTTTTCTTAAATTAGAAAAGTAAATAAATAGTTTTCATGTGACTTTCCTCAGTTGGCAAAATGACAAAACAAAAGGGAGTGACGCAGCAGCCTCCCGAACAAGTATGCCAACGTTTATGAAATGAACACGAATGTTGACCGACTATGTACTCGCAGTTCGACAGGCCCGAGTGTCAAAATAATTCATCACTTGACTGAGCCGAGTATATCGTGCAAGGACACGATGAAAGTTCATCGGCCATTTGTGAATTCCCACTAGTCTACGCATTGTAGCAGCTTCCGGATGCTCTCTTTTGCTAGACGTTTCAGGGGACCTTCCGGTTAGGGATGAGACATCGATGTCGATGTTTGAAAAAAAAATCTATGTTTTAAGCATCAATGTTTTGTAGCCAATGTTTTTTAAACATCGATGTTTTGAGTTCGGTTATTTTGGCAAAAGGAATTTTACGTCGAATTTTTAGTTCGTTTTTCGGTGCAAAATCGTTTCTGTTACACCTTTCTGGTTATCGGATTTTGTCTACAACGCTCTTTGCTATCATTTATTCTTAATTCAACTATTGTTGGCAAAGGAGTGGGGGTGGGTATTCCGGAGCTCAAGAAAACGTGCTGAAGAAAGCGGCAATTTGTTCACATTATAATTTTTATGAGTACAAGTGATTTAAATAATGTCAGATGAAGTTTCTCGGAAACTCAGCAGTTTTCTGCGAAAATGAGCTCTAATTTCTATATTTTGAGAGACGTTCAAGTACCATTTTCTCAAAAATTGCTCCAAATGTTTTCTTCAAACTCTTCCAACGAATAGAGCAAATTGCACTGTTTAATAAGACGTGAAGTTCATTTTGCTGTGTTTTTTTTTCTTTTTTTTTTTTTCTTCAAAAATTACACGAATACATATTTTTTAAATATATCTCACGCATTTTCAGCAATTTGTAAACACTATTGCAATTGCGAGTTAATGTGCTCCAAACGACTTCAAATGAAGTTTTTCGAAAACTAAAATTGCCTGTGAAAAAGAGCTTCAAATTTTAAATGTACTTTGGATGGCGATAGATGGCAGCTAGCAAGAGAATGGGGCAAGACTGTAAAGCCAATCCACACCAAGGAAATTAGAAAACGTTACTACGAGAAAGTCTGTGCCATTCTGTAACACCAGAAGTTTATTTTGTGTGCATGTGTAATTTAAAAGGAGGGGCCTCAATATTTTGATTGCCTAGGGATCTAGATGTCCAACCCTGTTGACAGTAGAGCCTGTTGGCTACTGGCACTTTCAATCCGTGTGCGAAAGGTGCATGCGGTCGAATGTAACAGGGCGGAGGAAAGTGGGTTAGCCGGCGAAACGGCTGGAAACGGCCAGTATCACGTGCGTCTCTAACGAGAGAAACGCCCCTCGCCCATCAGTAG
>JAHLJT010002630.1:105264036-105291503 GCA_031308135.1 Acheta domesticus | reverse complement strand
TTAAATTCTCATTCATTTTTACTTTCTCGCTGCGGAGTGGAGAGAAAGTTATGTGATGCTGCGCGAAAAAAGGCGAATTTTCGGCAGAAAAACTCTCATTACAACGAAAAAGTGGATATATCCACTTGCTAAATTTAGGAAGAAAATCCTCTATCACGTGGTGTAGACAGAATCCATGTTTGAGGAAATCGGTTACCTCTGCGATTACTTCAAGAAGCCTCCAAATGTGCCTCAGATCCGAGGCTCCAAAACTGAAACACATTAAGTGAATCTGACTTCAACGAATAACATTCGAAGTCAGCAGTGGCGTAGCGTCAGGGGACGCTGAAATGCTGAGCATCCCCGTCTATAATATTAATAAAGAACCCTAAATACTGTATTGATAATCTTACAAGTGATCTATTGAGCGAAACACGTTTTGTATTAATTTTAAATTGATTTCCTATGATTGAATTCGGCGGGTTGTTCAAAAAGGCCTGTGATTACTTAAATGCTTCTAGCGTCTGCCGCGAGATTGCGACGAGCAATGACGCATGCGCAGATGGCGAGGTTCCCCTCTCCCCTCTTCACCACTGGCCCAGGGAAACCCGACTGCTTTACGCTAGCATCCACTGCGGAAAGAAACTCGTTTGTGCACGAGAGCGCAGCACACTTCAGGCGGTCAGTAAATTATCTCTTTCTCTGTCACACGGGAGTCCCCGCTTGGTCAAGGGCACAAACTGTAGAAATGGTGCCTGTCTACTATTTATTTATTTACGTCCAAAACAGTTAAAAACTGCGTATGACGAGCTATGGGGAGAAGTGAATTTTGTGCACGTTTTCATAATTCTGTGGTCTCTATCCTAAACCATATTCTAGTCGAATTTTGAATACAGAAAAGAGAGGTTTTTTCGAGTTTTGTTGACAAAATATTCGCTCCTATATAATAAAATATATTTTCAAAGGTAAATTAGCTATAAATTTCTGCCCTGAACCCTCATGTTCTTCATGAAAGAATAATACTTTTTGCCGCGATAATATGAAAAACGATAATTTGAATAACTATATTTCCCACTGAAATTCAGAAGACGTGCACAAATAATGCAGTTACATTTATGTCCAGAAGCAAAACAAGGGACCATCTCAGCATTTGCTCAAGGATCAGGGAAACTGGACGAAAAACCTGATCGAGATGGGGGCCATCAACCCAGAAACTGTGGTACAATACTTGTTACAGGTTCTTTAGAATTATACAGTCCAAATGATAAATAATTACATTAACTATCATTGTTAAAATTAATTCTACTTTCCTTTTTGATGCTCGGTATAGTCTCGAATTGTATAGAAACAGTTATGCAGCAGAAAAGATTTTACTTGGGACTTAAACTTTTCTATGGAATTTAATCGTTTAATGTCTTCTGGCAAAGTGTTGTAGAGTAATGTACATGAATTGTATGTGAATTTTTTGTAGTGAGCTGTTGATACTGCCACCTGGTGAATATGATTACTACGTCGTGTGTTATACTTATAGACATCGGCGTTTGCTGAAAATATATTCCCGTCCTTAAGTAAGTCATTTTTGACAAAAACTACTGATTCGTAAATCAGGAGACAAGGTAATGGTAAAATTCCTAGATTAATAAAGAGTGACTTACAAGAATCACGTGGGTTGGATTTGCTTATTATTCGTACAATTCTTTTTTGTAATCTGAAAGTCTGTGAACTATAAGATGTGTTTCCCCAAAATATTATGCCATATCTCAGGCGGGAGTGAACATTGGCAAAATATACACAACGAGCTGTATGAAGGCTGACGGAATTTGAAAGAATTCTGAACGCGTAGCATAATGAGCTTAATTTTGTGTTCAATTCATTTAAGTGGGCATTCCATTTGAGGTTTGACTGAATTGATAGACCTAAAAATTTTGTTACATTAACATCAGTCAATGGCACACCGTTCATTTTCAATGGAGTACAGAATTTTTTATTTGATATGGAAAACTGCATTGAAACTGTTTTATTTTCATTTACTTTTAATTTGTTATTACGGAACCAATTTGAAACGTCTGATATTGTACTATTTACGGTTTCTTTGTTGCAAAGAATATTTGTATCATCCGCAAAGAGAACTGTTCTTCCGTTTCGAATCGCTAAGGGCATGTCATTTACGTATAATAGGAAGAGAATAGGGCCTAAAATCGATCCTTGCGGGACTCCACGTACAATTGGCAAAGAACCGGAAAGGTGTGTACATAAAGTTCCATCATTCCAGTAAGGTATTTCTACTCTCTGAGATCGTTGTTTAAGGTACGAACATAGCCAATCTAGAGCAATACCACGGATTCCATACGAAGGTAATTTTGAAAGTAAAATGTTATGATCAATGACGTCAAAAGCTTTTGAAAGATCTAAAAATATTCCAATAGTTGCTTCGTTTTGATCCAATGATGAGGCAACATCCTTAAGAAAAGAAAAAATGGCTGTTTCCGTAGATTTTGATTTCCGGAATCCATGTTGGCAATTTGAAAACGCGTCGTGTTTATTCAGAAAGGTTTCCATTCGCACATAAAAAAGTCTCTCTAATATTTTTGAAAAAACTGACAAAAGAGAAATTGGCCGATAATTTTGAACTTCATTTTTGTTGCCTTTTTTGAAGAGCGGCTTAATCTTAGCTGTTTTAAAAATATCTGGAAAAATTCCGGTGCATAAGGATGCATTAAATATGTGAGTTAACGGGTGTATAATGGCTGGCGCGCACGTCTTTAACAAACAATCCGGAAATTCATCTAAACCGGCCGAATATTTATTTTTAATTTACCGATTATTTTGAGAATTTCATAGGAAGAGGTTTCGGAAACGATTACATATTATTTTAGTCTGCAATGTATTAACAAGTGGTTTCTTTGCCAGTCGCGTATAAGAATTAAAGCTGAGCCATTGTATAATTTGCTTTCAAGACATCGGCAGTCCTGACTGCTGTGAGGATGTTGTGGGCAGCGCCTACACCGTCGTAAGCAATCGAGATCGTGGAAGTAGTTCCAGTGTGTCTGCCTTGTGTTGCGTTCGTCTGTTAGATAAAGTAGTTGATAGTAACATTTTGTGTCTTGTTGAGCATCCCCAAACGTGCGAGTCACACTACGCCACTGGAAGTCAGGCCTGGCGCATAATGTGGCTATGATGGATAGCTACACCACCCACACGAAAAATTTCAGTGCCTGTGAAATATCCACTCGTAATTTGGGGTGAGGGAAATATTCCATAAACGTCAAGTTCCAGAAATATCCGAAGTTTCTGGATATTGCGTCGATTCAATACGTATATGCGATCGCGTTGCAAGATCGGCTCAGCAGGATTGAGATTTTACACGTTTATAGCGGCATGACCGACAAAATCGATTCGCAAAAATTGTTAAATGAGTTTATATAAAAAATACAAAGCGCTGCGCTGTTGTTCATTGCAAAAATGAACTCTGCTTTAGTTACATAAAATAAATATATGATAAATAAATATGATGACGATGTAATGATAAACATGACAATTTGAAAAAAAATCTTTTTTTCAATTGTCCCTTCATATACATTTTCGGTATGGGGAAAGGGGAGGGGGGACCCCCACCCGGACCAACTACCCACTCGGACTTAACACCAATCGCTTGCCCTGTTCGCAGCAAGTGTTGTGGAGCTTTCTTGAATACAAAATTCTCTTTTAAATATCGTAACCCATTAGCTGAAAAATATTTAATCAATTATCACTAATTATTATGTATACTAGCTGGTACCCGGCGCGTTTCTGCCGCAGAAGAAATAATTGTGGAAATATTCCTCTCCCCTCTCCTTCCCTCTTTCCCCACACTTTCCCTCTGTCTCTCTTTTCCCCCGTGTCTCTTTTTCCCTCTCTTTTTCCCCATGTGTATCTTTTCCCCTCTGTTTCTCTTTATCACCCTATCTTATTCCGTCTGTGTCTCTTATTCCCTGTGTCCTTTTTTCCCCTCTGTGTCTCTTTTCCCTGTGTGTCTCTTTTTCTCTCTTTTTTCCTCTGTGTTTCTTTTTCCCCTCTCTCTCTCTCTTTTTCCTTCTCTCTCTTGTTCCCCCTCTCTTTCCTTCTTTCTTTTTCCCTCTCTATTTCCCTATCTTTTTTCTCTCTATTTTCTCATCTCTTCATTTCCCCTCCCTTTTTACCTTTCTCTTTTCTCCTCTCATTAATTTGCTCTGCCCTCTCCCCCTGACCTCCTCGACCTTGCCCTACGTCACACGGCAACGTCCAGCAACAATGAAGCTCAGATGGGTTGGGAATAGCACTTAACGTTTCATTTAACTGAAGCTCCATCTTGTGCTGCAACGCTACCTAGTGGAGTAACAATAATTAAACTAAGCCTATGTTCTTCCCGCAAGTGCAAGCGATAATAAGACAAAGTTTTATCGCAATCAGATGAACGGTACGGCAGCGCATAAAATACAAATCTACAAATATTGATTTTTATGTATTAGATTTTTTTAATTGTTCGATTTTTTAAAAATTTTCTTTTACACCAACCATGTCCTGACAATAACGAACACACACACACACACACACACACACACACACACACACACACACACACACAAAGAATTATCCAATTTGGTGCAGTCATTCGGAAGTTATGCGCGTACATACATTTCGGCGATTCATGTTTATTTATATAGATTTCAGCAGTTGGCAAATAAAAAGAGGACTGTGAGGAAATGTTTTTTAAATACCTTCTGAACTTGAGCATACGCGCAAATTGCCCCATCTGTATGTGAGGTTTATCAATTCTATAATTGATATTCTCGGTTCATCAGGGCAGCGTACAAATTATGATCCATTACGCCGAATTGACAATTCACTATAGACTATATTTAACTTAAATACTCCTTACTTTACATTTCGTAACATTCTCTGAATGACTTCAGTAAACAATACTTAACATGAATATTGTTCATGGATGAAGAGGAACTAGTTGCGCTAAAACATCACGTATTTCTCGCCCGTACTTTCACGCAAAATTACGCGAAAAGTACTCAGATTTTCGAAAAATTTTACATGACTATTTCAAAATTTATCTTTATGGAGCAGAAATCATTAAGGACAAAATCTTTATTTTCATAATTGTAGTTGTAGGAAGACGCCGAAAAAACTGAATTTTTGCGATTTTTGAAAAATCAGAGTTTTTAACGAAACTTAGACCTGCGCCATTCTCTTAAACGTCCTTCACACTATCCAACAACAAAATTTAATAAAAAAGGATGAAGCCATTATTTTGAAAATGTCCCAGAGACTTTGTGTCAAGTACCCCCCCCCCCAAAAAAGACAATTAAAATATCGGTTTCAAATCCAAGGGGCCGCGACAACAGCCAGATCGATTGGGGAATATCAGTTTTGGAGAAAATCGGCTGAACGGTTTAGCTGCTAGCTTTGTTCACAGACGAATGGGCGAACAGACGTTTTGTGGTCATTCGATTTTTTGGCATCAAGGATGGATTCTGGCTACCCCACGTGTTAAAGATTTTCTTCCCAAATTTAGCAAAGAGCACTTCACTTTCATGAAATACAAGTTCACCTGCTAGTTGTGAATGTTAGGCCAAAATGCACACTTCTCCCCATATATACTCTCTGCTTCTCCCTGTTCCTCGGTAGCACATGGCCATGGAGCTTCTGCTTTTTCGTCCGTGCTTCAGGACACTGTCTGTCTATAATGTTAATTCAACTTTATAGAATGGACTGCTGAATTAGGGAAATATTGTTGTTATTCACGGACTGGTGTATTTTAATGCACAAGTAAATAATTCGTAGTCTAATTGAAGCGTTTTAAAAGGCCCGGAAAGGCATTTGTTTTTGGCACGGAATTTAAACCTTGTTGCCAACTATCCATGCAAAATTAATGGTGGGTGCCAATGAGACATCCGCAGAAAACGAAATGTTGATTGATTTTTGCCGTGTTATGAAGTTATTAACGCGCCTAATTATCCTCAATTTTTTTCATTGTTGAAATAAAAGATGGAATAGATATTTTCTTCGTATATTTACTCGATCAAGTTGTTTAGTGACGTGGTGATCTGGTGGTGACAGCGACATTCGGGAGTGGGAAGAGGTGGGAAGTCTCGCTATTATTATGAGCGCGCAGGTATTACGGCTTGCCGCATTATTATTAGTTGGGGCAAGAGAGAGTAGAGTGGTTGGGGTTGCAGTGTCGTAGGGCTGCAAAGGCAGCTGTTGAGGTTAAGGAGAAACATTTTTATAAGACATACATTCTGAGAATGGCAAGCACTCGAGAGAATCGTCAGGAATCGAAAGATGATCTCGTTCGCCTTTTGAGAACTAGTGCACATATCATCGGTGCAATACAATTTTCTTTTAGCGTATATTATGACTGGAATCATGTGAAAATACCCAGGGAAGCTAGTCCAATGGGTTCTGGCTTTGGTGGCAAACTGAAGTTTTTGACGTTCTGGGATGCGGTCGGTATATCAACGGCATTTTTGTGTAATTTGTGCCCATGTGTTTTCGACCGATTGTTGTCATTAATCTTCACTTCTGTTTCAGTGCTTGCAATCGCTGTACTTCACAATTTGTGTTTTAAATGACATTGCCGGAAGCAATGAAATTGCACCGAAGAACCCGCCACTTATTAGAAGAATCAAAGATTATATGCTCTGCACGGTCGCGTTTCCTGTGTCAATGGTTTGTAAACATTTTCTAGTCTGTAAATATAAAAACTGTGAGTGGACTAGTATCTGACAAATGTTTCTGGCTAATCTGTTTCAGTTTGTTGGTTTGACGTTTTGGGGCCTTTATGCAATTGATCGAGAGCTAGTATTCCCCAAAGCTCTAGATCCTTATTTTCCTACTTGGCTGAATCATGTGATGCACACCAATATAATGATTTTTATAGTTCTTGAAATGGTGTTGTCCTTCCGCAAATATCCTACACGAGGGAATGGAACTGGGGGACTCACTGCCTTCATGTGTGTTTATCTCGTGTGGTAAGTAACCCTAGGGATATATTCATTTAAAAGTTGCCAGCAAATACGGTAAACTAGTCTTAACATAACTTATTTTTGCAGGACATTCATCATTTACTTCTACTCTGGTGCTTGGGTGTATCCTGTCTTGGAAGTACTGAACTGGGGGCAACGGGCTATGTTCTTCATTGGGTTACTTCTCTTTGTTAATTCATTGTACTTTGTGGGAGAGTATGTCAACAACACTATTTGGGGTGAGTATTTCTACTGTATTAGAAATGTGCTGACTTGATTCTGGAGATTTCATATTAATAAAGTATTAAGTAGTTTGTTTCATTTTCTTGTTTGTTTGCATACCAGTATTATGTAGAAATAAAAGTTGGGATCGTGAGATTGCCCTAAATGGCACTTGTGACACAATCCAATTAGGCTCGTTTGTGACACCCGAGTGTGTGCATTCACTGCCAATTGGTGGAGATCCCCCCCTCACTTGAGTCAAGTGGTTAGGGGGAAGGGAGGGACAGCTGCCTCAAATGCTCTTCACTTGCATTACGTAATGAACAACTGCCCCACTCGCTCTATAATTAGCTGAACGACCCTATTGGAATGACAGGTGCATGTGGGTGGCACCAGGAGAGTAGGCAGTCAAATCATGCAAAATATAAATTTTAGAAATCTTATGAAACTTCCAGTTTTGTTCGAAACTTCATATTTGAAGAATGCACCATTCATTGCAGAATATTTTTAATTATTGATGTACCAAAATTCCTTCAGGAATATGAGGCCTGAGTTTGAAATTGTTGTTTAAAATATTTTGTTAAATTGTGATCGCTTGTTTCACAAATTATTGCAGTTTTTCTCATATTCATTTTTGATTTTCTTGCCCTTTTATGTTCAGTTAGATGAAAAGTTCATAGGTCACCTAATTGTATAATCTTGGCAGAAGATCAAGGTCATCTTCCATGCTTAAATGATATTCCTTGTTGAAGTTACCCTTTAATCTTGCTTTCATTGATTTTGATATCTGGATATAAATTAGAATTATCATTAAAAGTACATTACATTTTATGTACTTCTGAGTATTAAGAGACTTTTGATACATTATTATGTTATTCATATTTGGTCAATTACTTGAATAAAATTTTAATTATTTTAACATTTCATTTTCAGGAAAAGAATTGCGGCAACTGGAAAGAGCTGGTTCACATAAAAGGAGCAACTAAAGTGCAGTTTTTAATCTGTGGTATTATACATATCACATATTTTTAAGTACAAGAATATTTCTTAAATTGTTTATATTTTATAAACAGTGTGTGCAGAATGAAGTGTACTCTTTGTTGTGTATATGACATTTACTTTTACAAGAATTTGTTTTATGTATGCAGGGTTATATAATTTCGTTGTGCACAAGAAAACTGCCTAAAATGTTATGTTACTTCTTTTATTTTCCACAGTGTGGAAGTAAAATGTTTTTTTAACTGCCTGCATCTGTTGTATCTAATTCCTGAAGCAATAAGTCTTGTACCTTATATTTAGGTCAACTGAAGTCCAAAGATTCAAACAACATGACCTATGAATGTGATAAAACTGATCATTTTTGTCACTTCTTTTAAAGTTTGTTGCAAGTGTATAGAAATTAGCGATTAGGGTTAATATTTGAAAATTTTTAGGAGACAACTTGCTAATTTATTGTTCAGACCAGTTTTTCCTAACAATTTCATATAGAAACTTAAGAATCCTGGTACCTGCCATAGGCTGAGTGGCCTTTTAAATTCAGACTTGCCTTTACATCAAGTTGCGAGTGTTTAATAGTTACTGCTAGTATTAAGCTATGCTATAATATAATGGCATAAGAAGTATTTATAATCCTAAAATTTAATATTATATTGGTTTTGTTGAACATTTATCTCTACTCAAATTCTGTAGATAAAATGCAATTTTTGTTGTCTCTTCACTTTCAGAGTAAAATTCACATCATATATTAACCTTTAAAGTATAAAAAAAGTTAGATCTCATTACATTTTTCTGTAGAAGAAAATGGTATTTCAACTTTCTTACAAAAGTTTGCAATTTAGAAAAATGTTTAATATGTACTATCAAAAATCATACTGTTTTTGACCACTTTTTCCTGTGAATCTGTAACTATGTTCATAACTGAATAGGCTTTCAATAGTTTTTTTTTTTTTTATTTGATATCTAATACATTTTGGCCTAATTGTTAAAAAGTAGTCGGTTGAAAAAATTGCAGCCTACACTACAGTAGTACTTAGGTATTGATACTATGAAATTGTTTACAAAATTCATGGCATTTTTACTAGTGTGGCATATATGGAATAAAAATCTTTAAAGTTAAAAAAAAATTTGCACTTGATTAGTGAACATGTTTGAAATGATATGACAATCATGGTAGCTTTGCGTTTTCTTATATGTTGAAGACAATAAGTATTTTATATGTTGTTTTTATGTAGTTGTTAACAAAGTGTATTATGAGAGTGCCCTGCAGGATTCAGGAGGTAGCTATCATTTATGTCAGTGGCAAACAGGCTGTTCTGTATCTTTAAATGAAGAGTTTAACTGTTAATACACTTACTGTGAAAGTTCAGAAACAAGTTAGAAATTTCTGCCTTTATGAGCCAAGAGAGTGAAAATGTAAATAACAAACTTGAGCAAATGATGTGACAAACTGGTTTATTCACAAGAATAATTTGACAATTATTCACATCTATTGCTACATAGTCCAGAAACTGATGTATATGTAAGTTAAGCATCAATTGTGTAGAAATAAGTACATTTATTTTGTTATTGCTATGTATATTGCAGAACTGTATTGTTAATAAGTTTTGTAAATAAGAATATTTGTGTTTTTGATGTTGAATCAGTAAACATCAGTCAACAAATGAAAGTATGTTTCATTTTTTAACTGCTCAAAAATGTTTCCATAGCAGTCTGTGAAAGCATGACATGCTATTTAAGTTATGACTAACTCTTCAACCAATAAAGCCTCATTATAAAATATAATCTTACTGAAAGTTTACAAGGATATTAAAATTTACTTGTCAAAATGCAAAAATCACACATACATCTCAAATTAACTAGAAGACATTCATATCAATGCAATGCCTATGAAAACAGTCTGATCATAATTCTAGAAACTGCACTGAGGAGTACAACAGGATCATTCCACATTAACTCAACAGTTTTAATTAAAATTTTACCTTGCCATTTTAGATTCAGATGAAATTTGACATGTAGGTAGTATGAATGAAGAATAAGAAAACTACACATTTTGAGTAAAATGTTTCCACCTGTTTGTGAAATACAGCCATGTAAAATTTTATAAAATTGGGTTCCGGAATATTTTTAAATTTATGTAGAACCTCTCCAAGTTAAGACAGAGCTGGAAAAGATGTCATTTTGCAGCTTGCTTTATGCCCTTTTATACGATATACAATGTAACGGGTTAGGTTTCAAAAGTTTTTTCGAATTTTAATTTAAAATGTTGATTTTGAGATTTTTTTAGATGCTCATCTTCAAAAATTTTGAAAAAATTCTAAAACAATTCTTGTGTTTTTGAACTGACCATGTAAGTATAAATTTGGGATCATTGGGTTCATATGGTAATCTTTATGTAAAATGCACAATATTTACTTACGCTAGGTTTCACTGATTTACAATGCATTTCATGTCAAATTATAAGCCTTAATATAAACAAATTATTAACTTCGTGTTTTTTTTGTTGGTGAGTGTAGTGTTTTATTATTGTAATTATTGCTAACATATTTTATTTTATTGTTAATTATCAATTTAAAATAACTTCACAATAGAAGATCTCTGACACCATTGAAATAAAAATTAAATTAATTTTTTGATCGAGCAAGCAGAAGGGATATTTTCCAGGTTTGGTTTGAAACAAAGCTGCATGCTCCAATTGAAAGAATGAGTCACTTTTTCGAAAATAGTCACTGCCAGTGGCAGGCTTACGTGTAGCCACTTGCACCCAGCTTGAATCATTAATATCAATTCAATTACAAAAATTCTGAAACAATCCGTGAATGTTTCCAAAGAGATAGTGCAAGTTTAAATATGAGACTGCAGTGAGTTCAAATTAAAATCTGTATACATAATAAACCATATAATAGCGTTTCTGGTTATGACTTACTTTATAAACTAAGACGAAGTTACGAAGATGATGAACATTAGTTCATTAACAGTTTTTAAAAGCTTCAGTAGTAAGTAGTGTTTCTTCCACTGACAAATTGTAGACTCTCCCTGTTGTCACTGGATTAACTTCTTGCAGGAAAAAGTCCATCAGGAACCATATCTTGTTTTCTAGGATATGAGAAAGAATTTATTGGGCCAGCTGGTGTTAAAAAAAATGACATATTAACTTCATTCTTGCTTTCATCTTTTGCCAGAACAAACACCAACCACCAATTACTTTCGTAGATTAATGTTATGTAACCAGTAACTTCTGTGAATTGCAGTCAATCTTCAGATGCTCTTGCTCTTTCTATAGTTGACTCATTTGATTCTGAGAAGATCTCCACTCTTGGTTTTGAAATACTCAAAGGAATGGGAATAAAAAATGAAGTTTTTGAGTACCTGGCATTGTTAAAAACTAGTTTAGATGATTGTCCAAAAATTGTTCTGTTTCTGCTTACTCATTTTGGGTAACAAATATAAAATTTGCTAAAAATGGCTCCCAGTGAACTTTTTCCTATGAAAAGTTAATCCAGTGACAATAGGGAGAGTCAGAATTTTTACAACTGAATTGATATAGTAAATGGTTCAAGCTGGGTGCAAGTGGCAACTTGTTAGCATGCTACTGGCAGTGACCATATTTTCGAAAAAACAAACTCATTCTTTGAAGTTGGAGCATGCAGCTTTGATTCAAACCCCCGTCTGCTTGCTCGATCACAAAATAAATTTAATTTTTATTTCAATGGTGTCAGAGACCTTCTATTGTGAAGTTATTTTAAATTGATGATTGACAATAAAATATGTTAGTAATAATAATAATGAAACACCACACACTTGCCAACAAAAACATTAAATTAATAATTTGTTTATATCAAGGCTTATAATTTGAAATGAAATGCATTTTTAATCTGTGAAATCTAGTGTAAGTAAATATTGTGCATTTTATATAAAGATTACCATATGAACCCATAATGATCCTGAATTTATACTTACATGGTCAGTTCAAAAACATATAAGAATTGTTTTAGAACTTTTTCAAATTTTTGAAGATGAGCATTTTGAAAAATCTCAAAACCAACATTTTAAATTCAAAAAACGTTTGAAACATAACCCCTCTTGAGTTGTATATCATAAAAAAGGCCATAAACAAAGCTGCAAAATGACACCTTTTCCAGCTCTCTATTTTAATTTGGAGAGATTCTACATCAATTTAAAAATTTTTGAGAACCCAATTTTATAAAATTTTACATGGCTGCATTTCACAAACGGGTGGAAATATTTTACTCAAAATTGGTTGTTTTCTTATTCTTCGTTCATACTACCTATGTGTCGAATTTTATCTGAATCTGAGATGGTGATGTAAAATGACTACGTTGATTTAACGTGGAATGACCCAACACTGACTTGCCATAACATTCTTCAATAAGGAATATGGTTGTTTCTCTTTTTGGCTGTTTATGTTTTCAATACAAGACTTCAATGAAAGTACCATTAAAAATAATTTACAACAGCAAGTATTGAACAATTTGAGATTAAATTAAGAGTGCATGATTTCAAAGGCTTGGATGTTTTGTTAATGAAGAGTAGGGATTGGCAAACAATGGAGATCACACAGATGAGATTTCTATGCTATCCTGCAGGACCATTAAAGGATCAGAAAAGAAGTAAAGGTATGAGAAAAAAGGCTTAAAACAAAGAATGAAGTAGAAAAAATAAAAGATGAGATGAAATGGTTTCTCACATCAACAGGCAAGAAAAATCATACTGACTGCATTGAAGCATAATCTATGGGGGTTTCCACTGTGATCTTTTAATAAAATCCAATGGCAAAGCTCAATTCTAGTCCACAAAAGAAACGATTAGATTAGGAACACTTGGAGAACAAAAAACCCACCAGGACTATGGGAAACACGAACAGACAATATGTCCAGCAACCTGCAGTAGATTATGGATTTTTAATTTTTAACAAAAACAAAAAAGGAACACCTATCCTTGATTTTACCTGAATTTTTCAAATGATGTGCAAGTGTTATCAATCAAAGAATGAAAGATACAAGTTAAATGTAATAATTTCAATGACTGAAATTGTTTAAAAACATTTCCCTAATCTGTAGCAAAATTTTGTTCACCTGTAAAACTTTTATGAAAGAAAAATCACTCCACTACAAATAAAAAATGAATACAAAATAAACAAGCTGTCAGTTGAGCTAAGGATTTCTTCAAAATATTTCTTTTTTCTGTATATTCTACTAATCCACTCAATTACAAATAGCACGGTATAGAAAAGGGTTTTGGGAGGTCTTTGGGGTTATCAGGTAAGATAAATTAGTTACTAAGAGAAGGAGAATGATCATATGACGTCAATGTTTATACTTATAAGGTGCTGACAGTCATTTTTGTCAAAGACAAAGTAGTGCAATTTTCTTATAAATTTTGCAAGAATTTCCTTTCAGAAATTGATATTCTACCAAAATCCACTTCATATAAGATAGCTTAGGTCACTTGCCATACATTCTAAGATGACATCATTAACTACATTCTAAAGTACAACTGTTCTGGCAAATAATCAAATTCAACTCCCCAATGAGTTCACTTCATGTATAAAATAAAGAATGGAAACTGAAGCCAATTAACAGAGGGTCAAAGAAGTGTAAATGAAAAAGGCTGAATGGTATTGTTTCTTGTCACAGTCAATATACCGTATTAACCCGAATATAAGTCAACCACCTAATTCTTACTATTTAGTGAAAATAAAATTGCAAATTATCTTACTGACTAGAAAATTGCCTTATTGGTGAGATTGTTAAGACTTATTGCTAAACTATTATTTTCTTTTTCCTTACAATCATCATAATCATGGTTTATGTCAATACTCTTCACATGTATCAATGTTTTTTTTTTTCTTTTTAGTCCTCCTTCCATGCAATGACATTGAGTTTTTAGGCCCCTCTGAAATATTTGCGCATTGAATTTGTGTTGTTCTTGGTCTTTCATCAAACAACACCTAACAACAATCCCTTCTGCGTCACCAGATTTTCTATCTGTCTCACACTTGTTGATAGCCTTTTTCTTTAACAGTTCAAAACACAAATTTGCTCTCGCTGGGCATTGAACTGAGATTCCTCATCGGACCCGCATTGTGTAACAAACTCTCGGCACTCATTCTCACGTTACGTTTCATTTGTCACAATGACATTCCTTTGAGATTCTCTGTTCAAAAATATTGATCAGCATTGCGCCACAAATTCACGCTGGATGCCGAGAATACGACCGCAAATATAATTATGTATGGAATAATATAGATACTTGCGATATTTTTAACTGTTTTTGTAGTTTACTGTTATCCCAACATTTACGAGTTTTGTGACAAGGAATGGCAATGTATAAACTTACACCATCAATGACTGGGCTTCATCTGAGAATATAAGATGAGCCCGCATTTTTTTGACCGAGATATTTAAGAAAAAACCTCGTCTTATATTCGGGTAAATTCGGTATTACCTGTCACTGATTTGCAAATTATTGCACTGAATTGTTGTGTTTCCTGATGCTAATACATTTCGGATTGAATAAATAGGATTGTGTAGGTACCACATTCACTTTTGAGTAATCTTTGGATTATTTTTCATATATGCAACAATAAATATTTCATTCACTGATATTTCATAAATGGTGAGAAATGAGCTCGAATTGCAAACTTCAATCGTATTAAAGTTAATGTAAAAAAATGTAAACTTCAATTATACTAAAGTTTTAAGTATTAGTGCTGAAAACAACATACATTCCAATTACAAATTACAATTCCTTTTGTTTATCCTCATGAGATTAAATAAAGTGCAACAACATTGCAACAAATTGTGTGATGAGAGTTCAAATAATAGAATATGACAAATAAGTCAATAAATACATATAAAAAATAAAAGTTGGCCTGAAAAGTAGGTAAACAGGAAATCTCAAAGGCACATTTAAAAAGGCAAAAAACTTTCACAATTGAACCCACTAATAAATTAAAATGAGAAGACGCATGTCAAAGCTAATTAAAAAGAGTATTTAAAAACTTGGCAGGAGGTACAGCAAGGCAATTTTTTAACAGTTGCTCACCCACTTAAGTAGACATAAATACTGTAAAAAATATTTCAGTACAAGAACACATATTCTTCCTTACAAACTATATCTATGAGTCTATTTTATAAAGTATAAGGTACTTGATTCTGTTTGATACACAAAAATATATACACAAAATGCATATCATAAAAGATAATATACGTTTTAAAGGCATTCATAACCTCACTACATCAAAATCGTATGAACTTACAGTCTTAAAGGAGTATTGAAGTTATGAAAGAGTGCAGCTGCCAAAGACATTAAGCTGCCTAAGATAATAAAATCTTTTTGGTCACAGACAACACAATCTGAATTGCCTTATAATAAATGCTGTATAAATTCTACAAAAGATGGCACCGAATAATAAAATCACATATATATATACAATTTTCCTCTTGTCTTACACAATATAAATCACTATGCAGGTACAAAATATCCCTCTATTTTGTCTTCCGCACTCCTACTTCTGTATCCATTTCGTTTCAAAGCTGCATTTCGTTGTTGGGCTTGTACTGGAACAAAATTCAAACGACCATGCCCTTCTGTCAATTCCTCTACCAGTTTCTGTAAGGTGTACTGGTAATCAAAACCAGGCACATTTAATTTCTCGTTGTAAGGTGCTGCACTATATATGAACGGTCTTTCAAGGTTCGATGGTGCTAAAAGTGATGGTGAAACCTGCACTCCTTGGCTCACAAATTGTGGAGCTTTGGGTTGTGTGAGGAGTTCTTCTGCCTCTAGATCTTCTAAGCTCGCTGAAGTCTGTGTTGCTATTTCTTGCGGACTGACCTGTACTGCAACATCGCTACATTCAAAGTGTGGCCCAACTCCTACAGTACGAACTCGGCCACCACCGAGAGTGTGATGAGTAAACACTGATGCCCCTGAATTGGCACCCATTAGTCGCATGAGTTCAGGGCAAAAAGATGATGACTCGGACAAGGCTGTGATATCCACAGAGAAATCTTTGGAACATTGCAGAGAGCATTCTTTTGTACACTTATTATCTTCTTCGATTTCAGAATCTTCTGACTGGTAATTGTGAATTTCTTCAAGTTTTCGCTTATAGCCACTTCTCCTACCTTCGCTTTCTGCATTCCTACTAAGCTTTTCCTCAGGGTTCTCAGGCCTCTGAATCGCTTGCTTGCTGCTTCTATGTTCAGCACTATTTCTACTTTGGCTTTTCTCGCTAGTTCTGCTTTTCCTACTGCCTTCACGCACCTGACATGTTTTGTGACCACTATCGTTCCTGGCCGAAGGGATACTCTTCTGTAAGGTCTCTTTCTCCATGGGTAGCTGAATAACTTCTGGTAAAAAGCAGTCGTCTTCTTTTGGCTCAGCAGCTATTTCTTCTTCATCTTCTTCTCCCTCTTTATTTTTGGGTTCATGATGGTGAGTAATTTGCTTTAATTCAGTCATCTCTTGAGCAGGCTTATTAGCTTCATTATTACTGTCATCACTAAGGTCTAAGCTGTGGCCAGGAAACATAAAAGGTACAGGAAAATTTAATCCATTTGTACCAGTTATTCCAGTCCGACGTGACAAGTTGGGTATATTTGGTATGCTGGGTGTCAGAGATGGAAAAAGTGGCATGTTGAAAGGCAATGCGTTGGAAATCTGAAATGGCACAAGTAAATAATAATATTAGCAAGATCCATGGTATTTAACTAAACATGTCTTGAGCAATATTTATTAAAACTACATCACAAAAAAAATGATTACTTCTAAAATCTTCTTACTTCTAACAATAAAATAGTTCAATCCCTGCAATTACACTGCACAAAATGAAGAGCTAGAAAAATGTCACAACTGAAAATTACTACTTCTGCATAGTACAGAAACACAAAATCACCAAAAACGTTCTTGTTCAGTACTTACTTTCTCCACAACTAATGAAACGAGAGAGGTTTACAAATTCTGGAGCAATATCATTGTGAAAACAGAATTAAAAATATTTTTGAAAATAAAATTGTAATTTTTTATATTTACTGTATTTTTCAAGATCTGTTAATTAAAATCTGTACTTAAAAATGTCACACATCACAAATAATTTATGATAACTGAAAATTTTTCATAAAGGGACACATATGTCAGATGATTGCCAGACATGGTATTTATTCAGACCCACAAATATTTGCATTTAAAGACAATCTTAGAACTTAAAAAAAAAATTCATCTTTGCTTTGCAAACTATATATTCATGGTGCACTGATATCCTACCAAGACCAAATGAAATTGTACTGAAAATGGTGTAATGAACAAAGGATGGCAGATATGCATTCGTTCTATTAATTTTAAAATATTACTAAAATTTTGTGTTTTTACTATAACATCAGTACTACCTTTCATTACAGAAAAAAAACTATGAAATTTCTTTTTAAATGAAACTCTCAATGTCTTAAACACATTTAGCACAACAGCACAAATTTAGTAAAACCTCACACACAAAATTGGAAATTAATTTCAAGCTAGGTTAAATCATCTCTGAGAAGGGATTATTTAAGTCTCTGCTACTGCTTAATATTCATTAATGGAACAGTTCATTTCAGTAAAATGAACAATTTTTTCTAATACACCTTATTCATTAAATATTTTCTCTTGCAATAATTGAAACAGCTAATGAGGAAAAGTGGCATATCCTGAGGGAGGCCACATTGGCCAATTATTAAGTGAAAGGTCTAAAAATAATGGCATAAATAGAGCTAGAAGGACTTATTATGAGTATATAAAAATTGAAAAACTGAAATTAATTATTATCACAATTTACTCCACAATTCTGATATGATTGCCATGCAGGGAATTAAAAAAATGTTTTATTTTGGTACAGTAAAACCTGTTTAAGACGGAAACCTACCATCCCAGACAAAAATCTCGGAACTCAAATGATTTTATAAGTGAATTCATCTCTATAAACCAGAAACATGTCTAAAGTGGAAACGGAAAGCTTTTTAGAGATCATAAAGTGATTATTACCTGGCTAAAAACCTGGCTTTCTTTTCTTTTTTTTTCTGGCACTCTCTTTGGAAAGGTATACTGCAAAGTGAAGTGTCCTGAGACAATACAATGAACAATGAGTTTTTCCTCTTATACCTTCTGTAAGGGAACATTGGGAAACTCGGCGACTATTTCATCGCTAGTTCACATGCTTTGGTGTGATTTTCAAGGTTGTAACTAACGGTCTTTGTTGCGGTCACTCTGAATCCTAAATGTTGATCAACTACATCCCTTTTAATTCTCAAAAGAGAGCCATGTTTCCTTGAATTCCAAAAAGGCTCTCTTGTCATCCCAGCCTAGCAGTCATAGAGCTGATGAGATGCTTATCACATAATTTAGTGAATGCTCGCAGTATAGTGTAGGAAAGCTGTGCGCGAGTGTGTAAAAATGTCTTTACAGAGTACATGCAAAACCCTTCTGCTTCGGAAGAAAATGTGGAATAAATGTTTCTCCTATATTTTCCCTGTTTCACTGTTGTTATTTTATTTCCTGCAATATTTTTATTGATAAATTATGCTTTGTTTTCTTAATGTGGTTTCACTAACAAAATTATATCGAAAATACTGCACTTACGTCATAAGGTGAATTTTTGGCAACCCACTATAAGATGGAAACCTGCTAAAATGGAAATGTTATGAAGGAACTGTCAGGTTCCATCTTAGGCAGGTTTTACTGTACATGTTATGATGGAGTTATCAATTTACCTGGCCAAAATGACTGTCCTGAGATGTTGAGCTCTCTGTCCGAGAGAAAGGCATGACAAGTGAACAATATTTTCTTCCAGAATCCTTCCGGCGGCGCTTTGGCTTATTCCGCCATCCAGACCTTGTAGATGTCACGGCCGATATCTTCACTGACACTTGAGAATCTATTGATGTGCGCCGAGATGAGAATCTGAAATCACAATTAAGAGGATAACCTTACATTATTTTGCAGAGTGATACTAATGTTGTGGTAGAATTTTACTGAGATGTGGAAGTGGAGCAGATGTATTAATATGGGCCCTCCAGCATGTTATGTGTTATTTCTGCAGTTTGTGTTTCTACTTCAATGATTGTTGTGTCTCAATGCTAATTTCATGCCTGGAGCAATACTTCAAGAATATGAGCTGGTTGTTATAACTCCAGGAATGCAATTATAAATTTGCATTCCTGTCCATATTATTAACTTACTTCTCTATTTCACTCCTAGAGTTAGTCATTACATATCTACATTAAACAACAGATGAAATATTTCAAATAATTTCTAAATTCCTCAGAATTCTAAACTACTAGAAACAATGAAGTATTAAACTATTTTTCCATTTAACAATTGTATTTATTATTGTTTTATTTTTGTTGTATTTGTGTTGTTTGCGTTTCAAGCGTATAGAATGTTTGGGTTTGTAGTTACTGTACACATATGAATTGATTCCTATACTTTTGTGTTAAAGTTCACTGGTAAACACTGGCCTCAGTGATTATCTCCGAATCTTTTATTAAAACCAGTATATTCAGTTCATTTTGTTTGTTGAACAGAATAAGAAATTATGCTGTCATCAATAGGGCCCTTTACATGAGCATTCTTAGCCATGCATTTGAGTGGGACATTCCTGACTACGAGCTAGACCACACGCAATTGCGCGGGCAGGAACCTGGTGCGCAGAAGTGTGGTCCAATGCCTGACAACTGTGCACCACTCAGCACACGCTGAAGTCAATTTGAGTAAAATCGTCCATGTAAAGATCCCAGCAGCATTCTAGAGCACGCTCTTGTGCGGCGCATGGAATTTCGGAGATCCAACAGTCTCGCATACTCACAGCCCTCGCTGCTGCTATTCTGTGCTGATTGTGTTGCGTGCTGTAGTTGGAAGACCATGTGTGTAATATCCTGTATTTTAGTGAACCTAGATTAGTTAATTAGTGTTTTTAACATTTATTAAATCAGAAATGTTGACTGACCAAATTAACTATAAACACAAAATGATTGCAGTGCGAGGTATTTATGCTACAGCATTGTACAGTGAGAAGTAAATTGCATGAAAAACGTGTGAAAAATTATCGAGAAAAAATTACCATACCCATTATTAAATGAATCAAAGGAAAATCATAAATTCACTGCACAGACCCTAGAATATATTTACCGCAGCACCACTATTCTTTCTTTCACCTTTCTCAATTCTTTATGGAAAGCCCCACGCACACTTTTAACACTTACATGGAAACATGATTTTTATAACGCAAAGAGAAACACTAGTCTCAGAGACCACCATTTGTTATGGGCGTTGAATGTGGGATGTTAAGGTAAAATAATATTATAGACCTGTTTCAATCAATTATTATATTTCTTTAGAGTATTCTAAAACATGAAAATATTTGAAAGATATTGAAATTGTTGAAAATCATTGATATTGTTAAAAAATGTTTTAATTGTTGTAAAACATTGAAATTGCATCTAAATCCGTACAGCCTCCTCCATTCTGTAAGTCCGTTCAATGTTGATCCAACTGGTTTTTGTGGGCTAGCAAGGAGTTCTTCAGGAATCATTTTTGTCCTTTTTTTTTATGTCCCATCAAGTTAATTTTCTCTTCATCTGTTCAACAATAACTTCTGCAGAATTAAATCAATTGTCTAAAGTGACATTCCTGTTAGAACCTTCAATACGTTTGCATACAAGAAGCATAGCTTGAGTAGAATACTAAATTTTTCTCTTCTTGAGCTGGGATTGGCTTAACAAATTGAGCGATCCATTGCAATATTTTGAAAGTAAAAATATTAAATAAATATTTGAGAAAGTTGCCCAAGAGTGTTTATGGAAACACCCGTCTCACAGACCACTTACACACTAAGAGAAACCAACAGTCTCACATACTGCTACGAAAAATACGGAAAGAGAAACTACCAGTCTCACAGACCGCCACGATATCCAAAAATGCCCCTTAAATGCCAACCGCTTCAGCAGAACTAAACAAAACCCTGCCGAGTGATAGAAGTGGGTTAGGGAGGTAGCTACTATGACTGTCAATACTCTCACCCACTCATATTGGCCATTATCGCATAAACCAATTACACATGGTGCTTGTCAGACCAATGTTTCCACATGAGTGTTAATTTTTTTTAAATATAAAATACCAATTTACTTGGGGGGAAAATCTTTTGTACATCTTTATTACTTTCCCCTACCCCTCAGATTTTAAGTTTTTGTTCATATACACTGAACTCTTTAATTTCCATAAGCTATGGCACTCTATGAACTGAAATAAACTTCCTCTCCATATCCTGGCTCCAACGAGTATCCGAGATTTCCAAATGCCATCTGGCTCGTCACTACGTCTACACAATAAGATTCCACTTATAAATGCAACCCATGCTCTTCTGCGCAACGCTCCAGACTGCATGCCCCCACACGCGGACTGGAACTTCCCATTACAAATGCATTCTGAAACAACTACCTGAGTGGCTCGCTGCTTGGTGAGTGTCTAAGAACGATCGTGTAAAGCCACCTAATGTACAGGTCCAAATACTTTTAGAAAACTTCTGAATATTACTTAATTGTGTTTTTGTGATTACTGACTGTAAAGACATGATAGTTGATTGTAAAAGACAAGTGTCAGATCATTTTTGTCCTTGTCGCAGATCATCTTGGAGTTGGCTGCAGAATATTAGGGGGTTCACAAAATAATTTTGTATCATCCAAATAGCAATTCCATCCAATTTAAGCTGGTCTCCAAAGTCAGCTGTGTACAAAATAAATAACAGGGTACTCATAACCCTTCCCTGCAGCACTCTACTGGGAACTCATCTAGGTGTCACCTGAAGAGTTTTTTTTTAAATATTCCCTATTCTCAGCTAAAAATTGTTCACTCAAACCTACGGGCTCTAATTTCCAAAGCTGATGTGGAAAATTATCAAATACTTTTGTGAAATCAAGCTGTATGATACCTATTGTTTCCCTGTTATTCATAGCTCTCATCCAGATCTTTAGAAATCAAGTAAGGTTTGATACAGTGGAACGACCTCAGGTGAATATGTGCTGGGAAGACATTACTTCATAGTTTATCCAAGGCTTACTGAGTTTTGGTTCTCATTTTCAGCAATGTTGCTTGTAGAATTGACATCAGCTCATCCATGAGATCATTGCTAGTGTTCATCAATGTCCATTGTTTTTCACCATTCTTTCATATAATAATTGGCATTCCAATTCAACATTTATAATTTCATAATTGCCTCTGAATTAGTTGAGCAATAATATAACTCACTTAATTAGTGATTCACTCTAATTAACTCGAAACTGCATTCCAGTTGAGATCACTACGTCCAATTGCAGATCTTAGGATAAGTGGTGTGATATCATTTTTTATTTACCATGACCAGGATAGCTGGAGTTTGTCCCTCTCTCTAGCTTGTTCTGTAGCTCTTCCATCTTCTAATTAGGGTTGGTATTAGTGAACATTCTCACAAACTCCTGTTGAATTTTTATTTTAGTCATTGGGCCTCCCTCATTCCGATTAACTGTGGGTAAGTTAAACCATATAGTCTCCAAATATCACTGTGGGTTCCTTCCTTGTACTAATTGTTTCAAGTATCTCAAAAAATTTGATATTGGTCTTTTGTGGTCTTAAACCCAAAATGGGTGGTCTTTAGATGTTACCAACAATGAAATCAGTCCCTAGAGTAATTCTAAGCCACAATGCTTCTATCTCAGGATCTGCGAACTCCTCAACATGGGCAAATTGGGAGGCAAAACCTTTGACTCCATTCACAATATACATCACACCCTTCACCTCTTTTTTGCATACAATCTCTTTGGTAGACGGAGTAACATGGAATCGGTACAAAGGAGTCCAGAATGTCATCTAGTACACAAGACTCTGTGATAATCACAATGTTTGAATTGACTCGTATTTCAAAAAGAAACAGATCATGTTTATCCATTATAGATACATTGTTGACATAACTCCCCTGATGAACTTAACTATTAAGTTTGGGCTTGTTTGCTCAAAAGTATCATTTTCAATGGACTGAGGAGTCCAGTTTCTGCATTTCTTTCACCAAACCTAACCATATACTTGATATAGCCTTTTGAGTTTAGATTCAAATTTTTGAAAGTAGATGTAATTGTATTGAGGTATTGAGTCTGTCTTGCTCCTGCCTTCTTCCCTTTCCTTGATTCTACATATAACAATATTTTATTTTCATTTCTGTCTATCATTAAACTTCTGGAAAATATCCTCATTTCAATAAATTTTCTATTTTACTATACTTATCTCTTTGCAAGTATGTTAGTTTGGGATCACTTTCAGATTACTGATTCTCAATTATCTCACATTTCTTTTTTGTCTCATCTGCAACCTTTTCAAATTTTTTTTAGATTAATTGAAATGTCACATAAGGTCTTATTTAGTTCACTAACCTCTTCTATAACAGAGTTTAAACCATTCTTCTGATTCTCAGAGTTTTCTCTACTCTCTGCATCTGTATCCCACATTTTGGCTGGTCATTCTGCTTGACAATTTGGGGTGGCACTATACTTGAATTTAAACATAGCTGCACTTGACCAGCTGTTATGGTGTCATCCAATTGGGAGGTTGAATATCACCATAGTGACATGTAAGCTCCCGACTGGATGACACCATAACAGCAGATTTACCTCAAGTGCAGCTCTAAATAAACTGAATTATAGATGGTCTGTCACAACAATGAAATATGTCAAAATTTCCTTTCTTGAATTTCTTTCAATTTTTCGAGGTTTTATTCATTCAGTTACCACATCTCTCATGATAAATTTTACGACAGAGTGGGCAATCAGCATATACTGTTCTCCAGACCAACATCATTGGGAAATATAAAGTGAACAAGTAAAGTTTTCACTTTCAGCAGGTGTCATCTGCAAGATTGAATGCAACTCACCTTTTAGTTTCCGAGCGGAAAATGTGGGTACTAATTTCTGAGTCAATGGAGTTGCCATGGTGACTGGAGGCAGAAGTGTTAGTGCTGGTGGCAGATCCTCCAATGATGGCTCCTCTTCGGGTCATCAGAGTGGGGAGAGCTGCCGCCCAGGTGGAGCTGAAATCTAAGGACGCAATGCTGTTTACATCCAAGTTCAGCCCTGCAAAGAGAAGATAGAGCAGACTCAGGTATTTATTGTCATTACTCAAACATTCATTTACGAGGCATGTCCAGAAAATAAAGTTTTAATGACTAGTGTTCATTCAGAAAAATATGTATGAAAGAACTATACAAAATCACTTGTTCTCCCTAACAAAACAAGGGGATATTTTTAACGTGGTTTATCAATGTCAAAATGAGGGTGTTGACTTCAACTGACGTTAACAGGAGTGTTTTTCTATTCACCTTCAGATTTAGCAGAGTTAAGTAATTAACCAACCTACTCAACCAAACCCACAGTTAATTCAAAAAGGAAAACAACTGTCCAAACAAAGTTGATCAATTATTACAAAATCACTCACTCTCCCTAACAAAGCAAGGGGATATTTTTAATGTGGTGCATCAATGTCAAAGTGAGGTGTTGACATCAACCGAAGTTAACAGGATGTGTTTTTCTATTCACATTCAGATTTAGCAGAGTTAACATACTAAACCAAACCCACAGTTAATTCAAATAGGAAAACAACTGTCCAAACAAAGTTGATCAATTATTAATATCCAATAAAATGTGGTAAAAGTAAGGTAAACTAGTTATTACTGTTGTAAAGTAAGTTAAGTTATTGTAAAAATTGTCTTGGACACCAACTTTCCAAAAAACAGTAATTTCCCCATACAGGAAGTGCAGGTAGCTTATTACTATTCATATGCTATTAACTTATTCATATGCGTGAGCATAGATTCTTAATAAATAAGAGTAAGACTTTGTGATTGTACTTGGCTAATACCATCAATTGAGTTTCAAATCTGGGAGAATTACAGGATGATAAAAAACATGTTATTGCCTAAAGTTTGCTTATCACGGACACAAGACTACTTGTGTCTTTCTACAAGAGGCAATTTAACAGTGAATAATCTAGTAATAGACCAGGCCACTAGCGACATGTGCGACAAAACTTTATCGCACAAAGAGCAAATGAAGTTGATTTCTGTTGATACCATTTTCTAATAAACCTGACTGACAATATTGTACTAAGATACATGTTTGAGGACATGAAAATAACTTTGTGGCTTATATTTCTCACTATAACCAGTCAAAAATTGACCACAATTTTTTAGAATATGGTCACACTATAAAAAATTGACTTAACCATTATTCTCAGTGCCTACAGATATATACACACACATTTAATCTAGAAACACAATTTAATAAATTCTTAATGAAGAACCTTAATATAAAAATATCAAATATGAAGTATATACATATATCAATCTCAATGCAAAGTGTTCACAGTACATACCTACAGGATCTTCATGAGAACTATGAAAACTAATAGAGAGTCGTCCATCATTATTAAAAGTCTTCCAGTTGGCAAAAGCCTGGGCAATTGCTTTGTGTTTTTTCATTCGAACAGGCTCTTCCTTTTGGCTACATATGTTCCTGAATCAGGAAGAGGAACTATTGTTAAAGAACCACATAAGAAAAAGGAAACAAATTGCACAATATAGAAATAAAAAAGGAATCAATTTACTTGTAATATATGTATTAAAAAATATAAAGGAATGTTTGTCCACTTATGTTTTCTATACAGAAGACATAATATTTCTTTATTGACTAGCTTAATTTATGGAAAATAATATGATGCCATATGGTCACTTTCATATTTGTAACACTCTACCTATAATAGAGCTTCATTTCTCAAATTTGGTATTGAAAATTAATACTCTCTCGTCATTGCAAATTGCCAATAATTTATAAATGTTGACAATAATAAATCTTGATAAACAATCCATACATAATGTTTCAGCAAGAATTTAAACAATGCCATTAATTATTCAAAGATAATCTGGTTCTTTCTCTATTACTTATCTCAGTTAACTAACAAAACTTTAAAAAGTTACCTTCTCAAAAACCTCCTCCATGTTCGCAAAGTCGATCCTGTCCACACCCAGGAAGACATAACAATACAGCACAAAAGAACACAAGAAGGTGCAGTTGGAACACGGGATACACTAGGTCTCGCATCCAACCGGCATTGACGTGGATCCATGTGTGTGCTGCTCAGTCCACTGCTTGCAGTAACCTTACATCTGCATAATGAGGTAGCAGGCTTAAAAACAAGACTAAGGGCCGTATTCATAGTCGACATTTATTTTTGAGGAACACTTAAGTGTTTACTTATTTGTATTTTCAATTCATAGATGTCACTTAGGTGTTTGCTTAAGCATTAACTTATTCTTATAAGTGAGCTCATCTGTACCCTTAAGTGAAAGCTTATTTTTCAAACATGGATAACATAAATGATTTTGATGAGTTTTTGGAGTATATTGAAAAATCAATATGGAAGATTGTATACCAAAGCGATATCTGAGAGACATATAAAATCTTTTAGAAATCCAAAGTCAACAAGAATTTAAGAAGAGATATCGTTTTGAAAAAGGATACTGGACAATATTTTGTAGATTATCTTACAATGACGATCACAATGCACCATATGAAAAATGTTTTTATTATTCCATACAGTAGTATCCTTCTCATATTACAATCAAAACAATATTTTTTAGGTTTATGTTTATGATTAGGTTATGTTTATTTTTATCTTGCATGTAAAAAATAGGCAAGATAATTGCATATAGGCATAGAATAATAGGCAATGTAGATAAAAATGAACATATGTAACCTAAAAAAGAATTCTTTTGATTGTCTGTAATATGAGGAAGATACCACTCTATGGAATAATATGAAATGAGATAGACAATCAGTTTTGGTCTCCTCTGTTTAACAAGAAAATTCCTGAAATATCTTCATGATTTGAATTATATTCTGCAGCAATTATTTCCCATGTGTTTTTTTCTTACATGCAGAAACAGCATCTGATCGTTTTCAAAGTTTTTGTATTTCAATACAATTTCCCGCAGTTCACAGCACATTCCTTCACTGAATAAATTTTCCTTTAGGCATTTTACTAAATATGCAAAATCAGAAGAATGCTGCCAAAACCAATTATCCACACCAAACAACACAGCGAAACGAAATTTATAATTTCTTTACTGTTGGCACGTCTGTCGATGAAACTGGATGTTATTCATATACTTAAAAGAACTGCCAAAATTTTAAATGATATTGA
>JAHLJT010002630.1:105111232-105263036 GCA_031308135.1 Acheta domesticus | reverse complement strand
AATTTTTGAAAGAATTCTGAACGCGTAGCATAATGAGCTTAATTTTGTGTTCAATTCATTTAAGTGGGCATTCCATTTGAGGTTTGACTGAATTGATAGACCTAAAAATTTTGTTACATTAACATCAGTCAATGGCACACCGTTCATTTTCAATGGAGTACAGAATTTTTTATTTGATATGGAAAACTGCATTGAAACTGTTTTATTTCATTTACTTTTAATTTGTTATTACGGAACCAATTTGAAACGTCTGATATTGTACTATTTACGGTTTCTTTGTTGCAAAGAATATTTGTATCATCCGCAAAGAGAACTGTTCTTCCGTTTCGAATCGCTAAGGGCATGTCATTTACGTATAATAGGAAGAGAATAGGGCCTAAAATCGATCCTTGCGGGACTCCACGTACATTGGCAAAGAACCGAAAGGTGTGTACATAAAGTTCCATCATTCCAGTAAGGTATTTCTACTCTCTGAGATCGTTGTTTAAGGTACGAACATAGCCATTCTAGAGCAATACCACGGATTCCATACGAAGGTAATTTTGAAAGTAAAATGTTATGATCAATGACGTCAAAAGCTTTTGAAAGATCAAAAATATTCCAATAGTTGCTTCGTTTTGATCCAATGATGAGGCAACATCCTTAGAAAAGAAAAATGGCTGTTTCCGTAGATTTTGATTTCCGGAATCCATGTTGGCAATTGAAAACGCGTCGTGTTTATTCAGAAAGGTTTCCATTCGCACATAAAAAAGTCTCTCTAATATTTTTTGAAAAACTGACAAAAGAAAATTGGCCGATAATTTTGAACTTCATTTTTGTTGCCTTTTTTGAAGAGCGGCTTAATCTTAGCTGTTTTAAAAATATCTGGAAAAATTCCGGTGCATAAGGATGCATTAAATATGTGAGTTAACGGGTGTATAATGGCTGGCGCGCACGTCTTTAACAAACAATCCGGAAATTCATCTAAACCGGCCGAATATTTATTTTTTAATTTACCGATTATTTTGAGAATTTCATAGGAAGAGGTTTCGGAAACGATTACATATTATTTTAGTCTGCAATGTATTAACAAGTGGTTTCTTTGCCAGTCGCGTATAAGAATTAAAGCTGAGCCATTGTATAATTTGCTTTCAAGACATCGGCAGTCCTGACTGCTGTGAGGATGTTGTGGGCAGCGCCTACACCGTCGTAAGCAATCGAGATCGTGGAAGTAGTTCCAGTGTGTCTGCCTTGTGTTGCGTTCGTCTGTTAGATAAAGTAGTTGATAGTAACATTTTGTGTCTTGTTGAGCATCCCCAAACGTGCGAGTCACACTACGCCACTGGAAGTCAGGCCTGGCGCATAATGTGGCTATGATGGATAGCTACACACCCACACGAAAAATTTCAGTGCCTGTGAAATATCCACTCGTAATTTGGGGTGAGGGAAATATTCCATAAACGTCAAGTTCCAGAAATATCCGAAGTTTCTGGATATTGCGTCGATTCAATACGTATATGCGATCGCGTTGCAAGATCGGCTCAGCAGGATTGAGATTTTACACGTTTATAGCGGCATGACCGACAAAATCGATTCGCAAAATTGTTAAATGAGTTTATATAAAAAATACAAAGCGCTGCGCTGTTGTTCATTGCAAAAATGAACTCTGCTTTAGTTACATAAAATAAATATATGATAAATAAATATGATGACGATGTAATGATAAACATGACAATTTGAAAAAAAATCTTTTTTTCAATTGTCCCTTCATATACATTTTCGGTATGGGGAAAGGGGAGGGGGACCCCCACCCGGACCAACTACCCACTCGGACTTAACACCAATCGCTTGCCCTGTTCGCAGCAAGTGTTGTGGAGCTTTCTTGAATACAAATTCTCTTTTTAATATCGTAACCCATTAGCTGAAAAATATTTAATCAATTATCACTAATTATTATGTATACTAGCTGGTACCCGGCGCGTTTCTGCCGCAGAAGAAATAATTGTGGAAATATTCCTCTCCCCTCTCCTTCCCTCTTTCCCCACACTTTCCCTCTGTCTCTCTTTTCCCCCGTGTCTCTTTTTCCCTCTCTTTTCCCATGTGTATCTTTTCCCCTCTGTTTCTCTTTATCACCCTATCTTATTCCGTCTGTGTCTCTTATTCCCTGTGTCCTTTTTTCCCCTCTGTGTCTCTTTTCCCTGTGTGTCTCTTTTTCTCTCTTTTTTCCTCTGTGTTTCTTTTTCCCCTCTCTCTCTCTCTTTTTCCTTCTCTCTCTTGTTCCCCCTCTCTTTCCTTCTTTCTTTTTCCCTCTCTATTTCCCTATCTTTTTTCTCTCTATTTTCTCATCTCTTCATTTCCCCTCCCTTTTTACCTTTCTCTTTTCTCCTCTCATTAATTTGCTCTGCCCTCTCCCCCTGACCTCCTCGACCTTGCCCTACGTCACACGGCAACGTCCAGCAACAATGAAGCTCAGATGGGTTGGGAATAGCACTTAACGTTTCATTTAACTGAACTCCATCTTGTGCTGCAACGCTACCTAGTGGAGTAACAATAATTAAACTAAGCCTATGTTCTTCCCGCAAGTGCAAGCGATAATAAGACAAAGTTTTATCGCAATCAGATGAACGGTACGGCAGCGCATAAAATACAAATCTACAAATATTGATTTTTATGTATTAGATTTTTTTAATTGTTCGATTTTTTTAAAAATTTTCTTTTACACCAACCATGTCCTGACATAACGAACACACACACACACACACACACACACACACACACACACACACACAAGAATTATCCAATTTTGTGCAGTCATTCGGAAGTTATGCGCGTACATACATTTCGGCGATTCATGTTTATTTATATAGATTTCAGCAGTTGGCAAATAAAAAGAGGACTGTGAGGAAATGTTTTTTAAATACCTTCTGAACTTGAGCATACGCGCAAATTGCCCCATCTGTATGTGAGGTTTATCAATTCTATAATTGATATTCTCGGTTCATCAGGGCAGCGTACAAATTATGATCCATTACGCCGAATTGACAATTCACTATAGACTATATTTAACTTAAATACTCCTTACTTTACATTTCGTAACATTCTCTGAATGACTTCAGTAAACAATACTTAACATGAATATTGTTCATGGATGAAGAGGAACTAGTTGCGCTAAAACATCACGTATTTCTCGCCCGTACTTTCACGCAAAATTACGCGAAAAGTACTCAGATTTTCGAAAATTTTACATGACTATTTCAAAATTTATCTTTATGGAGCAGAAATCATTAAGGACAAAATCTTTATTTTCATAATTGTAGTTGTAGGAAGACGCCGAAAAAACTGAATTTTTGCGATTTTTGAAAATCAGAGTTTTTAACGAAACTTAGACCTGCGCCATTCTCTTAAACGTCCTTCACACTATCCAACAACAAATTTAATAAAAAAGGATGAAGCCATTATTTTGAAAATGTCCCAGAGACTTTGTGTCAAGTACCCCCCCCCCAAAAAAGACAATTAAAATATCGGTTTCAAATCCAAGGGGCCGCGACAACAGCCAGATCGATTGGGGAATATCAGTTTTGGAGAAAATCGGCTGAACGGTTTAGCTGCTAGCTTTGTTCACAGACGAATGGGCGAACAGACGTTTTGTGGTCATTCGATTTTTTGGCATCAAGGATGGATTCTGGCTACCCCACGTGTTAAAGATTTTCTTCCCAAATTTAGCAAAGAGCACTTCACTTTCATGAAATACAAGTTCACCTGCTAGTTGTGAATGTTAGGCCAAAATGCACACTTCTCCCCATATATACTCTCTGCTTCTCCCTGTTCCTCGGTAGCACATGGCCATGGAGCTTCTGCTTTTTCGTCCGTGCTTCAGGACACTGTCTGTCTATAATGTTAATTCAACTTTATAGAATGGACTGCTGAATTAGGGAAATATTGTTGTTATTCACGGACTGGTGTATTTTAATGCACAAGTAATAATTCGTAGTCTAATTGAAGCGTTTAAAAGGCCCGGAAAGGCATTTGTTTTTGGCACGGAATTTAAACCTTGTTGCCAACTATCCATGCAAAATTATGGTGGGTGCCAATGAGACATCCGCAGAAAACGAAATGTTGATTGATTTTTGCCGTGTTATGAAGTTATTAACGCGCCTAATTATCCTCAATTTTTTTCATTGTTGAAATAAAAGATGGAATAGATATTTTCTTCGTATATTTACTCGATCAAGTTGTTTAGTGACGTGGTGATCTGGTGGTGACAGCGACATTCGGGAGTGGGAAGAGGTGGGAAGTCTCGCTATTATTATGAGCGCGCAGGTATTACGGCTTGCCGCATTATTATTAGTTGGGGCAAGAGAGAGTAGAGTGGTTGGGGTTGCAGTGTCGTAGGGCTGCAAAGGCAGCTGTTGAGGTTAAGGAGAAACATTTTTATAAGACATACATTCTGAGAATGGCAAGCACTCGAGAGAATCGTCAGGAATCGAAAGATGATCTCGTTCGCCTTTTGAGAACTAGTGCACATATCATCGGTGCAATACAATTTTCTTTTAGCGTATATTATGACTGGAATCATGTGAAAATACCCAGGGAAGCTAGTCCAATGGTTCTGGCTTTGGTGGCAAACTGAAGTTTTTGACGTTCTGGGATGCGGTCGGTATATCAACGGCATTTTTGTGTAATTTGTGCCCATGTGTTTTCGACCGATTGTTGTCATTAATCTTCACTTCTGTTTCAGTGCTTGCAATCGCTGTACTTCACAATTTGTGTTTTAAATGACATTGCCGGAAGCAATGAAATTGCACCGAAGAACCCGCCACTTATTAGAAGAATCAAAGATTATATGCTCTGCACGGTCGCGTTTCCTGTGTCAATGGTTTGTAAACATTTTCTAGTCTGTAAATATAAAAACTGTGAGTGGACTAGTATCTGACAAATGTTTCTGGCTAATCTGTTTCAGTTTGTTGGTTTGACGTTTTGGGGCCTTTATGCAATTGATCGAGAGCTAGTATTCCCCAAAGCTCTAGATCCTTATTTTCCTACTTGGCTGAATCATGTGATGCACACCAATATAATGATTTTTATAGTTCTTGAAATGGTGTTGTCCTTCCGCAAATATCCTACACGAGGAATGGAACTGGGGACTCACTGCCTTCATGTGTGTTTATCTCGTGTGGTAAGTAACCCTAGGGATATATTCATTTAAAAGTTGCCAGCAAATACGGTAAACTAGTCTTAACATAACTTATTTTTGCAGGACATTCATCATTTACTTCTACTCTGGTGCTTGGGTGTATCCTGTCTTGGAAGTACTGAACTGGGGGCAACGGGCTATGTTCTTCATTGGGTTACTTCTCTTTGTTAATTCATTGTACTTTGTGGGAGAGTATGTCAACAACACTATTTGGGGTGAGTATTTCTACTGTATTAGAAATGTGCTGACTTGATTCTGGAGATTTCATATTAATAAAGTATTAAGTAGTTTGTTTCATTTTCTTGTTTGTTTGCATACCAGTATTATGTAGAAATAAAAGTTGGGATCGTGAGATTGCCCTAAATGGCACTTGTGACACAATCCAATTAGGCTCGTTTGTGACACCCGAGTGTGTGCATTCACTGCCAATTGGTGGAGATCCCCCCCTCACTTGAGTCAAGTGGTTGGGGGAAGGGAGGGACAGCTGCCTCAAATGCTCTTCACTTGCATTACGTAATGAACAACTGCCCCACTCGCTCTATAATTAGCTGAACGACCCTATTGGAATGACAGGTGCATGTGGGTGGCACCAGGAGAGTAGGCAGTCAAATCATGCAAAATATAAATTTTAGAAATCTTATGAACTTCCAGTTTTGTTCGAAACTTCATATTTGAAGAATGCACCATTCATTGCAGAATATTTTTAATTATTGATGTACCAAAATTCCTTCAGGAATATGAGGCCTGAGTTTGAAATTGTTGTTTAAAATATTTTGTTAAATTGTGATCGCTTGTTTCACAAATTATTGCAGTTTTTCTCATATTCATTTTTGATTTTCTTGCCCTTTTATGTTCAGTTAGATGAAAAGTTCATAGGTCACCTAATTGTATAATCTTGGCAGAAGATCAAGGTCATCTTCCATGCTTAAATGATATTCCTTGTTGAAGTTACCCTTTAATCTTGCTTTCATTGATTTTGATATCTGGATATAAATTAGAATTATCATTAAAAGTACATTACATTTTATGTACTTCTGAGTATTAAGAGACTTTTGATACATTATTATGTTATTCATATTTGGTCAATTACTTGAATAAAATTTTAATTATTTTAACATTTCATTTTCAGGAAAATTGCGGCAACTGGAAAGAGCTGGTTCACATAAAAGGAGCAACTAAAGTGCAGTTTTTAATCTGTGGTATTATACATATCACATATTTTTAAGTACAAGAATATTTCTTAAATTGTTTATATTTTATAAACAGTGTGTGCAGAATGAAGTGTACTCTTTGTTGTGTATATGACATTTACTTTTACAAGAATTTGTTTTATGTATGCAGGGTTATATAATTTCGTTGTGCACAAGAAAACTGCCTAAAATGTTATGTTACTTCTTTTATTTTCCACAGTGTGGAAGTAAAATGTTTTTTTAACTGCCTGCATCTGTTGTATCTAATTCCTGAAGCAATAAGTCTTGTACCTTATATTTAGGTCAACTGAAGTCCAAAGATTCAAACAACATGACCTATGAATGTGATAAAACTGATCATTTTTGTCACTTCTTTTAAAGTTTGTTGCAAGTGTATAGAAATTAGCGATTAGGGTTAATATTTGAAAATTTTTAGGAGACAACTTGCTAATTTATTGTTCAGACCAGTTTTTCCTAACAATTTCATATAGAAACTTAAGAATCCTGGTACCTGCCATAGGCTGAGTGGCCTTTTAAATTCAGACTTGCCTTTACATCAAGTTGCGAGTGTTTAATAGTTACTGCTAGTATTAAGCTATGCTATAATATAATGGCATAAGAAGTATTTATAATCCTAAAATTTAATATTATATTGGTTTTGTTGAACATTTATCTCTACTCAAATTCTGTAGATAAAATGCAATTTTTGTTGTCTCTTCACTTTCAGAGTAAAATTCACATCATATATTAACCTTTAAAGTATAAAAAAAGTTAGATCTCATTACATTTTTCTGTAGAAGAAAATGGTATTTCAACTTTCTTACAAAAGTTTGCAATTTAGAAAAATGTTTAATATGTACTATCAAAAATCATACTGTTTTTGACCACTTTTTCCTGTGAATCTGTAACTATGTTCATAACTGAATAGGCTTTCAATAGTTTTTTTTTTTTTTATTTGATATCTAATACATTTTGGCCTAATTGTTAAAAAGTAGTCGGTTGAAAAAATTGCAGCCTACACTACAGTAGTACTTAGGTATTGATACTATGAAATTGTTTACAAAATTCATGGCATTTTTACTAGTGTGGCATATATGGAATAAAAATCTTTAAAGTTAAAAAAAAATTTGCACTTGATTAGTGAACATGTTTGAAATGATATGACAATCATGGTAGCTTTGCGTTTTCTTATATGTTGAAGACAATAAGTATTTTATATGTTGTTTTTATGTAGTTGTTAACAAAGTGTATTATGAGAGTGCCCTGCAGGATTCAGGAGGTAGCTATCATTTATGTCAGTGGCAAACAGGCTGTTCTGTATCTTTAAATGAAGAGTTTAACTGTTAATACACTTACTGTGAAAGTTCAGAAACAAGTTAGAAATTTCTGCCTTTATGAGCCAAGAGAGTGAAAATGTAAATAACAAACTGAGCAAATGATGTGACAAACTGGTTTATTCACAAGAATAATTTGACAATTATTCACATCTATTGCTACATAGTCCAGAAACTGATGTATATGTAAGTTAAGCATCAATTGTGTAGAAATAAGTACATTTATTTTGTTATTGCTATGTATATTGCAGAACTGTATTGTTAATAAGTTTTGTAAATAAGAATATTTGTGTTTTTGATGTTGAATCAGTAAACATCAGTCAACAAATGAAAGTATGTTTCATTTTTTAACTGCTCAAAAATGTTTCCATAGCAGTCTGTGAAAGCATGACATGCTATTTAAGTTATGACTAACTCTTCAACCAATAAAGCCTCATTATAAAATATAATCTTACTGAAAGTTTACAAGGATATTAAAATTTACTTGTCAAAATGCAAAAATCACACATACATCTCAAATTAACTAGAAGACATTCATATCAATGCAATGCCTATGAAAACAGTCTGATCATAATTCTAGAAACTGCACTGAGGAGTACAACAGGATCATTCCACATTAACTCAACAGTTTTAATTAAAATTTTACCTTGCCATTTTAGATTCAGATGAAATTTGACATGTAGGTAGTATGAATGAAGAATAAGAAAACTACACATTTTGAGTAAAATGTTTCCACCTGTTTGTGAAATACAGCCATGTAAAATTTTATAAAATTGGGTTCCGGAATATTTTTAAATTTATGTAGAACCTCTCCAAGTTAAGACAGAGCTGGAAAGATGTCATTTTGCAGCTTGCTTTATGCCCTTTTATACGATATACAATGTAACGGGTTAGGTTTCAAAAGTTTTTTCGAATTTTAATTTAAAATGTTGATTTTGAGATTTTTTAGATGCTCATCTTCAAAAATTTTGAAAAAATTCTAAAACAATTCTTGTGTTTTTGAACTGACCATGTAAGTATAAATTTGGGATCATTGGGTTCATATGGTAATCTTTATGTAAAATGCACAATATTTACTTACGCTAGGTTTCACTGATTTACAATGCATTTCATGTCAAATTATAAGCCTTAATATAAACAAATTATTAACTTCGTGTTTTTTTTTGTTGGTGAGTGTAGTGTTTTATTATTGTAATTATTGCTAACATATTTTATTTTATTGTTAATTATCAATTTAAAATAACTTCACAATAGAAGATCTCTGACACCATTGAAATAAAAATTAAATTAATTTTTTGATCGAGCAAGCAGAAGGGATATTTTCCAGGTTTGGTTTGAAACAAAGCTGCATGCTCCAATTGAAAGAATGAGTCACTTTTTCGAAAATAGTCACTGCCAGTGGCAGGCTTACGTGTAGCCACTTGCACCCAGCTTGAATCATTAATATCAATTCAATTACAAAAATTCTGAAACAATCCGTGAATGTTTCCAAAGAGATAGTGCAAGTTTAAATATGAGACTGCAGTGAGTTTCAAATTAAAATCTGTATACATAATAAACCATATAATAGCGTTTCTGGTTATGACTTACTTTATAAACTAAGACGAAGTTACGAAGATGATGAACATTAGTTCATTAACAGTTTTTAAAAGCTTCAGTAGTAAGTAGTGTTTCTTCCACTGACAAATTGTAGACTCTCCCTGTTGTCACTGGATTAACTTCTTGCAGGAAAAAGTCCATCAGGAACCATATCTTGTTTTCTAGGATATGAGAAAGAATTTATTGGGCCAGCTGGTGTTAAAAAAAATGACATATTAACTTCATTCTTGCTTTCATCTTTTGCCAGAACAAACACCAACCACCAATTACTTTCGTAGATTAATGTTATGTAACCAGTAACTTCTGTGAATTGCAGTCAATCTTCAGATGCTCTTGCTCTTTCTATAGTTGACTCATTTGATTCTGAGAAGATCTCCACTCTTGGTTTTGAAATACTCAAAGGAATGGGAATAAAAAATGAAGTTTTTGAGTACCTGGCATTGTTAAAAACTAGTTTAGATGATTGTCCAAAAATTGTTCTGTTTCTGCTTACTCATTTTGGGTAACAAATATAAAATTTGCTAAAAATGGCTCCCAGTGAACTTTTTCCTATGAAAAGTTAATCCAGTGACAATAGGGAGAGTCAGAATTTTTACAACTGAATTGATATAGTAAATGGTTCAAGCTGGGTGCAAGTGGCAACTTGTTAGCATGCTACTGGCAGTGACCATATTTTCGAAAAAACAAACTCATTCTTTGAAGTTGGAGCATGCAGCTTTGATTCAAACCCCCGTCTGCTTGCTCGATCACAAAATAAATTTAATTTTTATTTCAATGGTGTCAGAGACCTTCTATTGTGAAGTTATTTTAAATTGATGATTGACAATAAAATATGTTAGTAATAATAATAATGAAACACCACACACTTGCCAACAAAAACATTAAATTAATAATTTGTTTATATCAAGGCTTATAATTTGAAATGAAATGCATTTTTAATCTGTGAAATCTAGTGTAAGTAAATATTGTGCATTTTATATAAAGATTACCATATGAACCCATAATGATCCTGAATTTATACTTACATGGTCAGTTCAAAAACATATAAGAATTGTTTTAGAACTTTTTCAAATTTTTGAAGATGAGCATTTTGAAAAATCTCAAAACCAACATTTTAAATTCAAAAAACGTTTGAAACATAACCCCTCTTGAGTTGTATATCATAAAAAAGGCCATAAACAAAGCTGCAAAATGACACCTTTTCCAGCTCTCTATTTTAATTTGGAGAGATTCTACATCAATTTAAAAATTTTTGAGAACCCAATTTTATAAATTTTACATGGCTGCATTTCACAAACGGGTGGAAATATTTTACTCAAAATTGGTTGTTTTCTTATTCTTCGTTCATACTACCTATGTGTCGAATTTTATCTGAATCTGAGATGGTGATGTAAAATGACTACGTTGATTTAACGTGGAATGACCCAACACTGACTTGCCATAACATTCTTCAATAAGGAATATGGTTGTTTCTCTTTTTGGCTGTTTATGTTTTCAATACAAGACTTCAATGAAAGTACCATTAAAAATAATTTACAACAGCAAGTATTGAACAATTTGAGATTAAATTAAGAGTGCATGATTTCAAAGGCTTGGATGTTTTGTTAATGAAGAGTAGGGATTGGCAAACAATGGAGATCACACAGATGAGATTTCTATGCTATCCTGCAGGACCATTAAAGGATCAGAAAAGAAGTAAAGGTATGAGAAAAAAGGCTTAAAACAAAGAATGAAGTAGAAAAAATAAAAGATGAGATGAAATGGTTTCTCACATCAACAGGCAAGAAAAATCATACTGACTGCATTGAAGCATAATCTATGGGGGTTTCCACTGTGATCTTTTAATAAAATCCAATGGCAAAGCTCAATTCTAGTCCACAAAAGAAACGATTAGATTAGGAACACTTGGAGAACAAAAAACCCACCAGGACTATGGGAAACACGAACAGACAATATGTCCAGCAACCTGCAGTAGATTATGGATTTTTAATTTTTAACAAAAACAAAAAGGAACACCTATCCTTGATTTTACCTGAATTTTTCAAATGATGTGCAAGTGTTATCAATCAAAGAATGAAAGATACAAGTTAAATGTAATAATTTCAATGACTGAAATTGTTTAAAAACATTTCCCTAATCTGTAGCAAAATTTTGTTCACCTGTAAAACTTTTATGAAAGAAAAATCACTCCACTACAAATAAAAAATGAATACAAATAAACAAGCTGTCAGTTGAGCTAAGGATTTCTTCAAAATATTTCTTTTTTCTGTATATTCTACTAATCCACTCAATTACAAATAGCACGGTATAGAAAAGGGTTTTGGGAGGTCTTTGGGGTTATCAGGTAAGATAAATTAGTTACTAAGAGAAGGAGAATGATCATATGACGTCAATGTTTATACTTATAAGGTGCTGACAGTCATTTTTGTCAAAGACAAAGTAGTGCAATTTTCTTATAAATTTTGCAAGAATTTCCTTTCAGAAATTGATATTCTACCAAAATCCACTTCATATAAGATAGCTTAGGTCACTTGCCATACATTCTAAGATGACATCATTAACTACATTCTAAAGTACAACTGTTCTGGCAAATAATCAAATTCAACTCCCCAATGAGTTCACTTCATGTATAAAATAAAGAATGGAAACTGAAGCCAATTAACAGAGGGTCAAAGAAGTGTAAATGAAAAAGGCTGAATGGTATTGTTTCTTGTCACAGTCAATATACCGTATTAACCCGAATATAAGTCAACCACCTAATTCTTACTATTTAGTGAAAATAAAATTGCAAATTATCTTACTGACTAGAAAATTGCCTATTGGTGAGATTGTTAAGACTTATTGCTAAACTATTATTTCTTTTTCCTTAGAATCATCATAATCATGGTTTATGTCAATACTCTTCACATGTATCAATGTTTTTTTTTTTCTTTTAGTCCTCCTTCCTGCAATGACATTGAGTTTTTAGGCCCCTCTGAAATTTTTGCGCATTGAATTTGTGTTGTTCTTGGTCTTTAATCAAACACACCTAACAACAATCCTTCTGCGTCACAGATTTTCTATGTCTCACACTTGTTGATAGCCTTTTTGCTTTAACAGTTCAAACACAAAATTTGCTCTCGCTGGGCATTGAACTGAGATTCCTCATCGGACCCGCATTGTGTATACAAACCTCTCGGCACTCATTCTCACGTTACGTTTCATTTGTCACAATGACATTCCTTTGAGATTCTCTGTTCAAAAATATTGATCAGTCATTGCGCCACAAATTCACGCTGGATGCGAGAATACGACCGCAAATATAATTATGTATGGACTAATATAGACACTTGCGATATTTTTAACTGTTTTTGTAGTTTACTGTTATCCCAACATTTACGAGTTTTGTGACAAGGATGGCAATGTATAAACTTAAACCGTCATGGACTGGGCTTCATCGGAGAATATAAGATGAGCCCGCATTTTTTTTGACCGAGATATTTAAGAAAAAACCTCGGTCTCTATATTCGGGTAAATTCGGTATTACCTGTCACTGATTGGCAAATTATTGCACTGAATGGTTGTGTTTCCTGATGCTAATACATTTCGGATTGAATAAATAGGATTGAGTAGGTACACATTCACTTTGAGTAATCTTTGGATTATTTTTCATATATGCTAACAATAAATATTTCATTCACTGATATTCATAAATGGTGAGAAATGAGCTCGAATTGAACTTTCAATCGTATTAAAGTTAATGTAAAAAAATGTAAACTTCAATTATACTAAAGTTTTAAGTATTAGTGCTGAAAACAACCATACATTCCAATTACAAATTACAATTCCTTTTGTTTATCCTCATGAGATTAAATAAAGGTGCAACAACATTGCAACAAATTGTGTGATGAGAGTTCAAATAATAGAATATGACAATAAGTCAATAAATACATATAAAAAATAAAAGTTGGCCTGAAAGTAGGTAAACAGGAAATCTCAAAGGCACATTTAAAAAGGCAAAAAACTTACACCAATTGAACCCACTAATAATTAAATGAGAAGACGCATGTCAAAGCTAATTAAAAAGAGTATTTAAAAACTTGGCAGGAGGTACAGCAAGGCAATTTTTTAACAGTTGCTCACCCACTTAAGTAGACATAAATACTGTAAAAAATATTTCAGTACAAGAACACATATTCTTCCTTACAAACTATATCTATGAGTCTATTTTATAAAGTATAAGGTACTTGATTCTGTTTGATACACAAAAATATATACACAAAATGCATATCATAAAAGATAATATACGTTTTAAAGGCATTCATAACCTCACTACATCAAAATCGTATGAACTTACAGTCTTAAAGGAGTATTGAAGTTATGAAAGAGTGCAGCTGCCAAAGACATTAAGCTGCCTAAGATAATAAAATCTTTTTGGTCACAGACAACACAGATCTGAATTGCCTTATAATAAATGCTGTATAAATTCTACAAAAGATGGCACCGAATAATAAAATCACATATATATATACAATTTTCCTCTTGTCTTACATCAATGTACATCACTATGCAGGTACAAAATATCCCTCTATTTTGTCTTCCGCACTCCTACTTCTGTATCCATTTCGTTTCAAAGCTGCATTTCGTTGTTGGGCTTGTACTGGAACAAAATTCAAACGACCATGCCCTTCTGTCAATTCCTCTACCAGTTTCTGTAAGGTGTACTGGTAATCAAAACCAGGCACATTTAATTTCTCGTTGTAAGGTGCTGCACTATATATGAACGGTCTTTCAAGGTTCGACGGTGCTAAAAGTGATGGTGAAACCTGCACTCCTTGGCTCACAAATTGTGGAGCTTTGGGTTGTGTGAGGAGTTCTTCTGCCTCTAGATCTTCTAAGCTCGCTGAAGTCTGTGTTGCTATTTCTTGCGGACTGACCTGTACCGCAACATCGCTACATTCAAAGTGTGGCCCAACTCCTACAGTACGAACTCGGCCACCACCGAGAGTGTGATGAGTAAACACTGATGCCCCTGAATTGGCACCCATTAGTCGCATGAGTTCAGGGCAAAAAGATGATGACTCGGACAAGGCTGTAATATCCACAGAGAAATCTTTGGAACATTGCAGAGAGCATTCTTTTGTACACTTATTATCTTCTTCGATTTCAGAATCTTCTGACTGGTAATTGTGAATTTCTTCAAGTTTTCGCTTATAGCCACTTCTCCTACCTTCGCTTTCTGCATTCCTACTAAGCTTTTCCTCAGAGTTCTCAGGCCTCTGAATCGCTTGCTTGCTGCTTCTATGTTCAGCACTATTTCTACTTTGGCTTTTCTCGCTAGTTCTGCTTTTCCTACTGCCTTCACGCACCTGACATGTTTTGTGACCACTATCGTTCCTGGCCGAAGGGATACTCTTCTGTGAGGTCTCTTTCTCCACGGGTAGCTGAATAACTTCTGGTAAAAAGCAGTCGTCTTCTTTTGGCTCAGCAGCTATTTCTTCTTCATCTTCTTCTTCCTCTTTATTTTTGGGTTCATGATGGTGAGTAATTTGCTTAATTCAGTCATCTCTTGAGCAGGCTTATTAGCTTCATTATTACTGTCATCACTAAGGTCTAAGCTGTGGCCAGGAAACATAAAAGGTACAGGAAAATTTAATCCATTTGTACCAGTTATTCCAGTCCGACGTGACAAGTTGGGTATATTTGGTATGCTGGGTGTCAGAGATGGAAAAAGTGGCATGTTGAAAGGCAATGCGTTGGAAATCTGAAATGGCACAAGTAAATAATAATATTAGCAAGATCCATGGTATTTAACTAAACATGTCTTGAGCAATACTTATTAAAACTACATCACAAAAAAAATGATTACTTCTAAAATCTTCTTACTTCTAACAATAAATAGTTCAATCCTGCAATTACACTGCACAAAATGAAGAGCTAGAAAAATGTCACAACTGAAAATTCACTACTTCTGCATAGTACAGAAACACAAAATCACCAAAAACGTTTCTTGTTCAGTACTTACTTTCTCCACAACTAATGAAACGAGAGAGGTTTACAAATTCTGGAGCAATATCATTGTGAAAACAGAATTAAAAATATTTTTGAAAATAAAATTGTAATTTTTTATATTTACTGTATTTTTCAAGATCTGTTAATTAAAATCTGTACTTAAAATGTCACGCATCACAAATAATTTATGATAACTGAAAATTTTTCATAAAGGGACGCATATGTCAGATGATTGCCAGACATGGTATTTATTCAGACCCACAAATATTTGCATTTAAAGACAATCTTAGAACTTTAAAAAAAAAATTCATCTTTGCTTTGCAAACTATATATTCATGGTGCACTGATATACTACCAAGACCAAATGAAATTGTACTGAAAATGGTGTAATGAACAAAGGATGGCAGATATGCATTCGTTCTATTAATTTTAAAATATTACTAAAATTTTGTGTTTTTACTATAACATCAGTACTACCTTTCATTTAAAGAAAAAAACTATGAAATTTCTTTTTAAATGAAACTCTCAATGTCTTAAACACATTTAGCACAATAGCACAAATTTAGTAAAACCTCACACACAAAATTGGAAATTAATTTCAAGCTAGGTTAAATCATCTCTGAGAAGGGGATTATTTAAGTCTCTGCTACTGCTTAATATTCATTAATGGAACAGTTAATTTCAGTAAAATGAACAATTTTTTCTAATACACCTTATTCATTAAATATTTTCTCCTGCAATAATTGAAACAGCTAATGAGGAAAAGTGGCATATTCTGAGGGAGGCCACATTGGCCAATTATTAAATAAAAGGTCTAAAAATAATGGCATAAATAGAGCTAGAAGGACTTATTATGAGTATATAAAAATTGAAAAACTGAAATTAATTATTATCACAATTTACTCCACAATTCTGATATGATTGCCATGCAGGGAATTAAAGAATGTTTTATTTTGGTACAGTAAAACCTGTTTAAGACGGAAACCTATCATCCCACACAAAAATCTCGGAACTCAAATGATTTTATAAGTGAATTCATCTCTATAAACCAGAAACATGTCTAAAGTGGAAATGGAAAGCTTTTAGAGATCATAAAGTGATTATTACCTGGCTAAAAACCTGGCTTTCTTTTTTTTTCTGGCACTCTCTTTGGAAAGGTATACTGCAAAGTGAAGTGTCCTGAGACAATACAATGAACAATGAGTTTTTCCTCTTATGCCTTCTGTAAGGGAACATTGGGAAAATCGGCGACTATTTCATCGCTAGTTCACATGCTTTGGTGTGATTTTCAAGGTTGTAACTAACGGTCTTTGTTGCGGTCACTCCGAATCCTAAATGTTGATCAACTACATCCCTTTTAATTCTCAAAAGAGAGCACTGTTTCCTTGAATTCCAAAAAGGCTCTCTTGTCATCCCAGCCTAGCAGTCATAGAGCTGATGAGATGCTTATCACATAATTTAGTGAATGCTCGCAGTATAGTGTAGGAAAGCTGTGCGCGAGTGTGTAAAAATGTCTTTACAGAGTGCATGCAAAACCCTTCTGCTTCGGAAGAAAATGTGGAATAAATGTTTCTCCTATATTTTCCCTTTTCACTGTTGTTATTTATTTCCTGCAATATTTTTATTGATAAATTATGCTTTGTTTTCTTAATGTGGTTTCACTAACAAAATTATATCGAAAATACTGCACTTACGTCATAAGGTGAATTTTTGGCAACCCACTATAAGATGGAAACCTGCTAAAATGGAAATGTTACGAAGGAACTGTCAGGTTCCATCTTAGGCAGGTTTTACTGTACATGTTATGATGGAGTTATCAATTTACCTGGCCAAAATGACTGTCCTGAGATGTTGAGCTCTCTGTCCGAGAGAAAGGCATGACAAGTGAACAATATTTTCTTCCAGAATCCTTCCGGCGGCGCTTTGGCTTATTCCGCCATCCAGACCTTGTAGATGTCACGGCCGATATCTTCACTGACACTTGAGAATCTATTGATGTGCGCCGAGATGAGAATCTGAAATCACAATTAAGAGGATTTTGCAGAGTGATACTAATGTTGTGGCAGAATTTTACTGAGATGTGGAAGTGGAGCAGATGTATTAATATGGGCCCTCCAGCATGTTATGTGTTATTTCTGCAGTTTGTGTTTGTACTTCAATGATTGTTGTGTCTCAATGCTAATTTCATGCCTGGAGCAATACTTCAAGAATATGAGCTGGTTGTTATAACTCCAGGAATGCAATTATAAATTTGCATTCCTGTCCATATTATTAACTTACTTCTCTATTTCACTCCTAGTCATTACATATCTACATTAAACAACAGATCAAATATTTCAAATAATTTCTTAATTCCTCAGAATTCTAAACTATTAGAAACAATGAAGTATTAAACTATTTTTCCATTTAACAATTGTATTTATTATTGTTGTATTTTTGTTGTGATTTTTGTTGTATTTGTGTTGTTTGCGTTTCAAGCATATAGAACGTTTGGCTTTGTAGTTACTGTACACATATGAATTGATTCCTATACTTTTGTGTTAAAGTTCACTGGTAAACACTGGCCTCAGTGATTATCTCTGAATCTTTCATTAAAACCAGTATATTCAGTTCATTTTGTTTGTTGAACAGAATAAGAAATTATGCTGTCATCAATAGGGCCCTTTACATGAGCATTCTTAGCCATGCATCTGAGTGGGACATTCCTGACTACGAGCTAGACCACACGCAATTGCGCGGGCAGGAACGTGGTGCGCAGAAGTGTGGTCCATTGTCTGACAACCGTGTGCCACTCAGCACACGCTGAAGTACGATTTGAGTAAAATCGTCCATGTAAAGATCCCAGCAGCATTCTAGAGCACGCTCTTGTGCAGCGCATGGAATTTCGGAGATCCAACAGTCTTGCATACTCACAGCCCTCGCTGCTGCTATTCTGTGCTGATTGTGTTGCATGCTGTAGTTGGGAGACCATGTGTGTAATATCCTGTATTTTAGTGAACCTAGATTAGTTAATTAGTATTTTTACCATTTATTAAATCAGAAATGTTGACTGTCCAAATTAACTATAAACACAAAATGATTGCAGTGTGAGGTATTTATGCTACAGCATTGTACGGCAAGAAGTAAATTGCATGAAAAACGTGTGAAAAATTATCAAGAAAAAATTACCATATGCAATTATTAAATGAATCAAATCATAAATTCACTGCACAGGCCCTAGAATATATTTACCGCAGCACCATTATACTTTCTTTCACCTTTCTCAATTCTTTATGGAAAGCCCCACGCACACTTTTAACACTTACATGGAAACATGATTTTTATAACACAAAGAGAAACACTAGTCTCAGAGATCACCATTTGTTATTGGGTGTTGAATGTGGGATGTTAAGGTAAAATAATATTATAGACCTGTTTCAATCAATTATTATATTTCTTTAGAGTATTCTAAAACATGAAAATATTTGAAAGATATTGAAATTGTTGAAAATCATTGATACTGTTGAAAAACGTTTTAATTGTTGTAAAACATTGAAATTGCATCTAAATCCGTACAGCCTCCTCTGTTCTGTAAGTCCGTTCAATGTTGATCCAACTGTTTTTGTGGGCTAGCAAGGAATTCTTCAGGAATCATTTTTGTCCTTTTTTTTATGTCCCAAGAAGTTAATTTTCTCTTCATCTGTTCAACAATAACTTCTGCAGAATTAAATCAATTGTCTAAAGTGACATTTCTGTTTGAACCTTCAATACGTTTGCATACACGAAGCATAGCTTGAGTAGAATACTAAATTTTTCACTTCTTGAGCTGGGATCGGCTTAACAAATTGAGTTAAGCCGATAAGCCATAATCCATTGCAATATTTTGAAAGTAAAAATATTAAATGAATATTTGAGAAAGTCGCCCAAGAGCGTTTATGGAAATACCCGTCTCACAGACCACTTACACACTAAGAGAAACCAACAGTCTCACATACCGCTACGAAAAATACGGAAAGAGAAACTACCAGTCTCAAAGACCGACACGATATCCAAAAACGTCCCTTAAATGCCGACCGCTTCAGCAGAAGTAAACAAAACCTTGCGGAGTGATAGAAGTGGGTTAGGGAGGAAGCTACTATGACTGTCAATACTCTCACCCTACTCATATTGGCCATTATTGCATAAACCAATTACACATGGTGCCTGTCAGACCAATGTTTTCATTTGAGTGTTAATTTTTTTAAATATAAAATACCAATTTACTTGGGAGGAAAATCTTTTGTACATCTTTATTACTTTCCCCTAGCCCTCAGATTTTAAGTTTTTGTTCATATACACTGAACTCTTTAATTTCCATACGCTATGGCACTCTATGAACCGAAAGAAACTTCCTCTCCTTATCCTGGCTCCAACGAGTATCCGAGATTTCCAAATGCCATCTGGCTCGTCACTACGTCTACACAATAAGATTCCACTTATAAATGCAACCCATGCTCTTCTGCGCAACGCTCCAGACTGCATGCCCCCACACGCGGACTGGAACTTCCCATTACAAATGCATTCTGAAACAAATACCTGAGTGGCTCGCTGCTCGGTGAGTGTCTAAGAACGATCGTGTAAAGCCACCTAATGTACAGGTCCAAATACTTTTAGAAAACTTCTGAATATTACTTAATTGTGTTTTTGTGTTTACTGACTGTAAAGACATGATAGTTGATTGTAAAAGTCAAGTGTCAGATCACTTTTGTCCTTGTCGCAGATCATCTTGGAGTTGGCTGCAGAATATTAGGGGGTTTACAAAATAATTTTGTATCATCCAAATAGCAATTCCATCCAATTTAAGCTGCTCTCCAAAGTCAGCTGTGTACAAAATAAATAACAGGGTACTCATAACCCTCCCCTGCAGCACTCTTACTGGTAACTCATCTAGGTGTCACCTGAAGAGTTTATTTTTAAAATATTCCCTATTCTCAGCTAAAAATTGTTCACTCAAACCTACGGGCTCTAATTTCCAAAGCTGATGTGGAAAATTATCAAATACTTTTGCGAAATCAAGCTGTATGATACCTATTGTTTCCCTGTTATTCATAGCTCTCATCCAAATCTTTAGAAATCAAGTAAGGTTTGATACAGTGGAACGACCTCAGGTGAATTTGTGCTGGGAAGACATTACTTCATAGTTTATCCAAGGCTTACTGAGTTTTGGTTCTCATTTTCAGCAATGTTGCTTGTAGAATTGACATCAGCTCATCCATGAGATCATTGCTAGTGTTCATCAATGTCCATTGTTTTTCACCTTTCTTTCATATAATAATTGGCATTCCAATTCAACATTTATAATTTCATAATTGCCTCTGAATTAGTTGAGCAATAATATAACTGGCTTAATTAGTGATTCACTCTAATTAACTCGAAACTGCATTCCAGTTGAGATCACTACGTCCAATTGCAGATCTTAGGATAAGTGGTGTGATATCATTTTTTATTTACCATGACATAATCCAGGATAGCTGGAGTTTGTCCCTCTCTCTAGCTTGTTCTGTAGCTCTTCCATCTTCTAATTAGGGTTGGTATTAGTGAACATTCTCACAAACTCCTGTTGAATTTTTATTTTAGTCATTGGGCCTCCCTCATTCCGATTAACTGTGGGTAAGTTAAACCATGTAGTCTCCAAATATCACTGTGGGTTCCTTCCTTGTACTAATTGTTTCAAGTATCTCAAAAAATTTGATATTGGTCTTTTGTGGTCTTAAACCCAAAATGGGTGGTCTTTAGATGTTACCAACAATGAAATCAGTCCCTAGAGTAATTCTAAGCCACAATGCTTCTATCTCAGGATCTGCGAACTCCTCAACATGGGCAAATTGGGAGGCAAAACCTTTGACTCCATTCACAATATACATCAGACCCTTCACCTCTTTTTGCATACAATCTCTTTGGTAGACGGAGTAACATGGAATCGGTACAAAGGAGTCCAGAATGTCATCTAGTACACAAGACTCTGAGATAATCACAATGTTTGAATTGACTCGTATTTCAAAAAGAAACAGATCATGTTTATCCATTATAGATACATTGTTGACATAACTCCCCTGATGAACTTAACTATTAAGTTTGGGCTTGTTTGCTCAAAAGTATCATTTTCAATGGACTGAGGAGTCCAGTTTCTGCATTTCTTTCACCAAACCTAACCATATACTTGATATAGCCTTTTGAGTTTAGATTCAAATTTTTGAAAGTAGATGTAATTGTATTGAGGTATTGAGTCTGTCTTGCTCCTGTCTTCTTCCCTTTCCTTGATTCTACATATAACAATATTTTATTTTCATTTCTATCATTAAACTTCTGGAAAATATCCTCATTTCAATAAATTTTCTATTTTACTATACTTATCTCTTTGCAAGTATGTTAGTTTGGGATCACTTTCAGATTACTGATTCTCAATTATCTCACGTTTCTTTTTTGTCTCATCTGCAACCTTTTCAAATTTTTTTAGATTAATTGAAATGTCACGTAAGGTCTTATTTAGTTCACTAACCTCTTCTATAACAGAGTTTAAACCATTCTTCTGATTCTCAGAGTTTTCTCTACTCTCTGCATCTGTATCCCACATTTTGGCTGGTCATTCTGCTTGACAATTTGGGGTGGCACTATACTTAAATTTAAACATAGCTGCACTTGACCAGCTGTTATGGTGTCATCCAATTGGGAGGTTGAATATCACCACAGTGACATGTAAGCTCCCGACTGGATGACACCATAACAGCAGATTTACCTCAAGTGCAGCTCTAAATAAACTGAATTATAGATGGTCTGTCACAACAATGAAATATGTCAAAATTTCCTTTCTTGAATTTCTTTCAATTTTTCAAGGTTTTATTCATTCAGTTACCACATCTCTCATGATAAATTTTACGACAGAGTGGGCAATCAGCATATACTGTTCTCCAGACCAACATCGTTGGGAAATATAAAGTGAACAAGTAAAGTTTTCACTTTCAGCAGGTGTCATCTGCAAGATTGAATGCAACTCACCTTTTAGTTTCCGAGCGGAAAATGTGGGTACTAATTTCTGAGTCAATGGAGTTGCCATGGTGACTGGAGGCAGAAGTGTTAGTGCTGGTGGCAGATCCTCCAATGATGGCTCCTCTTCGGGTCATCAGAGTGGGGAGCGCTGCCGCCCAGGTGGAGCTGAAATCTAAGGACGCAATGCTGTTTACATCCAAGTTCAGCCCTGCAAAGAGAAGATAAGAGCAGACTCAGGTATTTATTGTCATTACTCAAACATTCATTTACGAGGCATGTCCAGAAAATAAAGTTTTAATGACTAGTGTTCATTCAGAAAAATATGTATGAAAGAACTATACAAAATCACTTGTTCTCCCTAACAAAACAAGGGGATATTTTTAACGTGGTTTATCAATGTCAAAATGAGGTGTTGACTTCAACTGACGTTAACAGGATGCGTTTTTCTATTCACCTTCAGATTTAGCAGAGTTAAGTAATTAACCAACCTACTCAACCAAACCCACAGTTAATTCAAAAAGGAAAACAACTGTCCAAACAAAGTTGATCAATTATTACAAAATCACTCACTCTCCCTAACAAAGCAAGGGGATATTTTTAATGTGGTGCATCAATGTCAAAGTGAGGTGTTGACATCAACCGAAGTTAACAGGATGTGTTTTTCTATTCACATTCAGATTTAGCAGAGTTAACATACTAAACCAAACCCACAGTTAATTCAAATAGGAAAACAACTGTCCAAACAAAGTTGATCAATTATTAATATCCAATAAAATGTGGTAAAAGTAAGGTAAACTAGTTATTACTGTTGTAAAGTAAGTTAAGTTATTGTAAAAATTGTCTTGGACACCAACTTTCCAAAAACAGTAATTTCCCCATACAGGAAGTGCAGGTAGCTACTTATTCATATGCGTGAGCATAGATTCTTAATAAATAAGAGTAAGACTTTGTGATTGTACTTGGCTAATACCATCAATTGAGTTTCAAATCTGGGAGAATTACAGGATGATAAAAAACATGTTATTGCCTAAAGTTTGCTTATCACGGACACAAGACTACTTGTGTCTTTCTACAAGAGGCAATTTAACAGTGAATAATCTAGTAATAGACCAGGCCACTAGCGACATGTGCGACAAAACTTTGTCGCACAAAGAGCAAATGAAGTTGATTTCTGTTGATACCATTTTCTAATAAACCTGACTGACAATATTGTACTAAGATACATGTTGAGGACATGAAAATAACTTTGTGGCTTATATTTCTCACTATAACCAGTCAAAAATTGACCACAATTTTTTAGAATATGGTCACACTATAAAAAATTGACTTAACCATTATTCTCAGTGCCTACAGATATATACACACACATTTAATCTAAAACACCATTTAATAAATTCTTTAATGAAGAACCTTAATATAAAAATATCAAATATGAAGTATATACGTATATCAATCTCAATGCAAAGTGTTCACAGTACATACCTACAGGATCTTCATGAGAACTATGAAAACTAATAGAGAGTCGTCCATCATTATTAAAAGTCTTCCAGTTGGCAAAAGCCTGGGCAATTGCTTTGTGTTTTTTCATTCGAACAGGCTCTTCCTTTTGGCTACATATGTTCCTGAATCAGGAAGAGGAACTATTGTTAAAGAACCACATAAGAAAAAGGAAACAAATTGCACAATATAGAAATAAAAAAGGAATCAATTTACTTGTAATATATGTATTAAAAAATTATAAAGGAATGTTTGTCCACTTATGTTTTCTATACAGAAGACATAATATTTCTTTATTGACTAGCTTAATTTATGGAAAATAACTATGATGCCATAATGGTCACTTTCATATTTGTAACACTCTACCTATAATAGAGCTTCATTTTCTCAAATTTGGTATTGAAAATTAATACTCTCTCGTCATTGCAAATTGCCAATAATTTATAAATGTTGACAATAATAAATCTTGATAAACAATCCATACAATAATGTTTCAGCAAGAATTTAAACAATGACATTAATTATTCAAAGATAATCTGGTTCTTTCTCTATTACTTATCTCAGTTAACTAACAAAACTTTAAAAAGTTACCTTCTCAAAAACCTCCTCCATGTTCGCAAAGTCGATCCTGTCCACACCCAGGAAGACATAACAATACCAGCACAAAAGAACACAAGAAGGTGCAGTTGGAACACGGATACACTAGGTCTCGCATCCAACCGGCATTGACGTGGATCCATGTGTGTGCTGCTCAGTCCACTGCTTGCAGTAACCTTACATCTGCATAATGAGGTAGCAGGCTTAAAAACAAGACTAAGGGCTGTATTCATAGTCGACATTTATTTTTGAGGAACACTTAAGTGTTTACTTATTTGTATTTTCAATTCATAGATGTCACTTAGGTGTTTGCTTAAGCATTAACTTATTCTTATAAGTGAGCTCATCTGTACCCTTAAGTGAAAGCTTATTTTTCAACATGGATAACATAAATGATTTTGATGAGTTTTTGGAGTATATTGAAATCAATATGGAAGATTGTATACCAAAGTGATATCTGAGAGACATATAAAATCTTTTAGAAATCCAAAGTCAACAAGAATTTAAGAAGAGATATCGTTTTGAAAAGGATACTGGACAATATTTTGTAGATTATCTTACGGGGACCTTATTTTATAGGTTATCCTACAATGACGATCACAATGCACCATATGAAAATGTTTTTATTATTCCATACAGTAGTATCCTTCTCATATTACAATCAAAACAATATTTTTTTAGGTTTATGTTTATGATTAGGTTATGTTTATTTTTATCTTGCATGTAAAAAATAGGCAAGATAATTGCATATAGGCATAGAATAATAGGCAATGTAGATAAAAATGAACATATGTAACCTAAAAAAGAATTCTTTTGATTGTCTGTAATATGAGGAAGATACCACTCTATGGAATAATATGAAATGAGATAGACAATCAGTTTTGGTCTCCTCTGTTTAACAAGAAAATTCCTGGAAATATCTTCATGATTTGAATTATATTCTGCAGCAATTATTTCCCATGTGTTTTTTTCTTACATGCAGAAACAGCATCTGATCGTTTTCAAAGTTTTTGTATTTCAATACAATTTCCCGCAGTTCAGCACATTCCTTCACTGAATAAATTTTCCTTTAGGCATTTTACTAAATATGCAAAATCAGAAGAATGCTGCCAAAACCAATTATCCACACCAAACAACACAGCGAAACGAAATTTATAATTTCTTTACTGTTGGCACGTCTGTCGATGAAACTGGATGTTATTCATATACTTAAAAGAACTGCCAAAATTTTAAATGATATTGACACGGCCTCCTTAATTCGCATTTAGTAACCCATAAATCAATGTTGTCAAATATTATACAACGAAATATTGCCTGAGTGCGACTCTGGAATAAGCAGGGTCTATGAGTACGAAACTGTCATAAGGGTCCACTTATTTTAAGTAAACCCTTATTACTGAAGCGTTTACTTATCGTATAAGTGTCGACAATAAATATGGCCCTAAAAGGATTACAAGAAACACACAACCTTGAATATTTATCAACTTTCATAAAATTACCCATTTTCCCTTTTTATATTATTTTACCACTAAATGGTTTCCAAACGATTTGTTAGAATTCAATTAAATGAATAATGTCAGATTGTTGCAGTAGTACCCACAGTTTTAACTATGGATTTTAACAAAATAAACAAATGTGGGAAATAGGTTTGGGAAGTAAGAAAAGAGAAGGTCTGAATTGTGGGAACAAGAGAAAGGACCTTTAAACAAGAAAATTATAATGACAACTACCTATCAATAGGTTATTTCTAACTCAACTTATGTTGTGATCTTTCTACCTCTTCTTCATATACATGAAAGCAAGACTCAAGTGTGCAACAGTAGTACCATTCCAAGAATTTGAATGGTCTGTGTCAACATGAACAAAAATGGCCACACACAAAAAAGCAAAATTAGCTAGTGACTATTTATGGTGCAACTTACATAATAAGTTTCCTGAAGCTGTCTTTCCATAGCCTGTGATTCAGAAATTCATACACGTGGCAAATGAAGCTTGTAATTCCCAGCACCAACATAAATAATGAAAATACTGCAATTCTCACAATTGTTTTCTGAATTTTTGAGGTTGCAAGCTCTGACACTATATCCTGGCTGCTTATTTTCAGCATTATCAAAGTGTACAGTACTACAACAAATAAATAATACACAAATCTGTAGATTTAGGATTCACACTATATTAAACAAAAAGTTTTATCCATACTTACAAAGTCATCCAAAAGAAGCATACAAAAAATGAGAAGATTATAAATTAATTTTACCATTTTCTATTTATCTATGAGTACTAACACACATTTTGTATTGGACGGAAATTTATAAGGAAAATCTATGTCTGTACATTCACTGAAATTGGTATCCTAAGTTAGCATAGTCACTTCCAAAATGCAGAAATCCCAAAACTTCTTTAAAAATTTGCAAATATTTAGTTTTATTTGCAAACAAAGGTAAAAGAAATATACATCTTTACAGGCTAACGAAGCTAAGCATAGAATGTCTGAGTACAATAGATCAAGCTGCTTCTAAGAATAAATAAATATCAATTACTAATTACACCATGCAAAATGTAATTAGTAATTTATTGTAGAAGTCAAAAAAGTATCTTTATCATTGAGTGTAATATTTTTTAAAATTTTATTCTGAAAGGTTTAGGAAAATACAAAACACAGAAAAGTCACATGTTATCAGTACCCCAAGGAGAGATGATCAGCAGACCACACAATAAGTTGCAATATAATTGAAGGGATATTAATATATTTAAGAACTAACGACACATCATTTAGCAATATATTACAATCCTTTTCTGTAAGTTTGTGTTAAAATACTTTCAGTTTTTGAGGTATCACAAAGGCATATACATTTTGAACATTTTCTGTACTTGTGGTCTATATCGACATTTTCTGTACTTGCGGTACTGTTATTTACATCGACAGGTTCTAAAATATAATTTTAAAGTGTTTATGGGCAGACCTGACTGAATGAGAATGGCCACAAAGCATGTGGTGACAGTTTTGAATTTATTTTGGCCAACAACTCAAAGTTGAAACTATCACTCAGGGCTCAGAAAAGTTATTGTAATAATAAAAGTCCTTAATGATGAAACAGAAACTACTTGTCTAAAAAAATAGAGGAATAATACTAAGCTGGGGTCTGTCACTGTACCTCCCCCTCTATTGATTTGCATCTTAAGGAGGTACAGTAAAATTTCACTTATATGTTTCTCAGGGGACTGAAGAGAAAAAATGTGTAAGTGATAATATGCATTACTGATATTGAATATTATAAACAAAACAAAATCTTAACATTCTGCACATTTCCTAGCTAGGAAATGTGCGTAGGCGGCACGTGTTGGCAAGTACGTACATGTACCGTTTCACACGAGATACAATGTTCATTTACGACATGCGTTACGTGACTCGTGTGGGCAGGCATCGATGCAACTAATGTCATCAGCATAAGGTGATGTGCACCAACACAACGCTCATGTGACAGGCCAAATTGTCTTTATGTCTTTGATTCTCTCAAGTTTCAATATTTCCTTTAGATACAGTGTATTCGTATTGTATAATATTGGTGCACATCATGCAACGTCACACCCGACAACACTAACTCTCCTATTTGTTCACCCTGTTGTGTTGTCCAAAACTCCAAAATGGAGAGTTGAAAAGCCCTGCGTAGCAATGAAATTAAACAACTTGAATACTGCATTCAACCCAAAACTTTGGTGGGTTCCTCTATGATAAAGTCTATGTTCTCACTTATTGGTCACCTATATCATTTTGGATGTTATACGGTCTTAAAGGGACTTTCATCATGAATGTAAAATGTATAAATTTAAAATGCAGATCTGAAATAATTTAGCATGGAAAGTATAGGAAATTATCCAGGGACTTACAGAAAACGTATAAATATGAAAAACATATATGCGAAGTATACAAATGTAGTCTGCACTGTGTCTGCAGAATAGGCCACTGCTTATCATTAACTATTGTCTCAGTATGACAGGATGAGACTCCCTTCGCAAAGCACAAGTGGCACCAGATATTTTTTTTATGTTGCTGACCTAATGAATAACTCTCACCTTTAAAAATAAAATATCCACTGATAAGAACAGCTATTAGAATTGGTCCCCATAAGAATCCAACACGATATGCATGATTTATGTAGCCAACAAAACAAATGCCTGCAACACTGCTGCCATCAATTTCACCCAGGGCCATTGTTGTAATTGTCAAAATTAATGGAATGGACCATGATGCCATGTGGAAGTAGACTCCTTTTTTATCAATGCTGTCATTCATTTTGCCTAAAAAATACATTAACAAATTAATCTTTACGAAATACAAAGATTATTCCATTAGCAAAAGTATGAATATGATTAGCTTCTAGTAAAGAAATTGTAATGATTTTACAGATAAGCAACCTTCGATAATATTGTGTGTCTCTCTCTCTGGTAAGTCCTCATTATTTACTTAAAAAGCTAGTTTCCATAATGAGAACTGAATGAGTTTAGCAAAAGTTTTTTGCTTTAATTGCCTGTAAATTGGGTATATCTAACCCATGGTACACACACTAGTCTGTAATAGCTTCAGTTACTAAGCTGAGAAGTGTAAAACCCAACAGAGGTTATGCCTGTCAATCTGCTTTAAATAAAACTACTTCAATCACAGATTTGTACACATTTGTATTTTTACATTGTTTGATATTTTTGCTTTTAATCAGCACACAATGTCTCATTTTCCCCAATGTTTCTGGCAAAAAATTATAAAAATCAAAATCAAATTTTTTTCGTCTTTTTTAAAGAGTATTTGAGCATTAAGTAATGATTAAAACAAAAAACATTGGTTTCAATTTCTTTTTCACAATTCCAATTTCGTTTAAATCAAATTTATTGCTAGAAAAATTTAGTGCACTAATATTTTTTGCATCCGAAAATATATGAATCGCTGGTTCATAGCTTTTTGACTTACTCATATTCTCTGATAGAATTTGTTATCTTTTGTTTTGATAAAGATAATTAAATTTCTGTTTTTATTGCTGATTCAGATTCTGAATTTCTGCATTACTGCTTTTCATTGAAACAATATGAAATATCATCCATGTTTCAGAGGTCTTGGATAATACCTCAGTTGTGTAAGGAGAGATATCAAAAATATAAAAAAGGCAATCCAATGCAATGTAATATGTTTCAAGACACACCTAGACTTGTACATTTCTGGATTAATGATCACAATAAATTTATTTCTGCAGCTTAGACACATTACCTCCATAGGTTTCAAGCAAAACACTGATAACTGACATGGAATTGCAAATACTTAAACTTAACTTTAAAAACAACCCTGTAAACTTACCTACAGATTGAAAGCTTATATGCCAAGCATAAGTAAGAATTACAAACCACACCAGAGCAGCAATTATGGGGTAATAAATCAACACAAAAATTATAACACATGACAAATTTTCTACAGCACTGTAACAAAAACACATGCGTTAATCAATTTTTTCCCCACTATTCTGATTCTGCCAATAAATTAGAGCCATATTTTATAAATACCTTGGTTCAGCCATTCGGAGTGTTCCATCTTTGCGACACACTATGTCTTGTCTAGCATTTGGCATAAACTGAGCTAACCAACCAATACAAGAAACAGCAAAGCAGCAATTAATGTAAAATATAATTAAGGGTGGATATTTATTAGCAGATCTCCAGTCAATCAAAAAGGTTATCTGCAATAAAAATGATATTACATGCTTTTTAAACATTCATAAAATCAAAAAATGACCACGAAGGTCTCCTTAATTTCTCTTCCTCTTTTTCACCCGCTCAAACTTTTAAATTCAAAATTATACAGTACCCTAAAAGTGTGTAGAGTTTGGCGAGTAGGTTTCTCGCATCATCAAGTATGTACACAAAATAAATTATTGGACATTTTTTCATCAGAAAGTAAAAATGACAAACAAACTTTTTTGAAGATATTGAAAACAATTTTTTTTAAATAAGTAACAAAAAACAGAGAACGAAAATCATTAAAATTCAAGTTTAAGAGAAAAATATAAGTAATGAATACAAAATGTAAATTAGATGGGAGAGAACTTACCAAAACATGTTTAAATAAGCACAATCATGAAATATTGTGATTGTGAAATAAAGACTTTTTATGAATGACTTTTTGTTGTCAAAAATATAAGTATATTTGTGTTTTATTGTTAATTTCATGTGCCAATCATATCAATTCAAGATATATCTGTGGCCCAAAAAACTTTGCTCTGTTATTTTAGTTTTTGGAATTTACAAATACTCTTCTTATTAACACACCTGTTTGGATACTCTCACTTCTATGGTACCATAGGTGACAAATTTTTAAAATATTCAGGTATTCTAGAGGAGATCTGGTTATGTGGTGCTACTCCATTGTCTATTAGAACAACATTACAGTGCAGGGTAATCAAACTTGCTAATACTGCTCAGTTACCATTGTGGGCAGACATGGTTTTTTACTTTCATACTATGATTTTGGATGGAGATTAGGGTGTTGTTTTAACACTTGACTCTTTGAGCATGTGCAGCTCACCTTAAAGGTAACTCCAAATATTTGAGGGAGGTTCTATTGCAGCTGATTGTTGAAATTGGTCACAAAAGTTTAACCCTTTCACTGCTACGCATTAGGCGCGCTGGCCGCTCCGCAGTGCTGAATACTTTTTCGTGTGGTCTTCTCTTGCGCGCGCTCTCAGTTGTTGTTAGTTATTATATATTTTCTAAGGTGCATATTTACTTTCCGTCATTCTTTTAGATCCAGGCTTACTGGCACTGACGAAATTGAAAGTATTCCATGCCTTCCACAACACCCGAAAGAACCCGAACCCGAAAGAGCAGCGCGACACACCAGTGCGTCGTTAGCAGTGGTGGCATGGCGAAGTCTGACTGCACCGGTGCGTCGTTAGCAAGTGAAAGGGTTAAACAGACTTTGAGGGGATTGAATATGTTAGAACAAGATAATTTTAGGCTAGTACTCTACTTCTCTCATAGGTGCAATTAAAGTCTCTCATAGGTGTGAATCACTGCAGTTTGTGGACAACATAATGGGAGTTCATATTAACAACACTGAGTAAAGCAAAAGAATACTTTTTGCAGAGGAATACATCACAAAGGTACAGTCATTTTATAGAATATCTTCAAAGACAAGTTTGGAAAAGACTGAATTGTGAATTTTGGAGGAAGTTATAAGGAAGTTGCATCCTGGGAATATTTAAAAATGCAATTAAAGAAGTAATATTGCAATGTCAAAATAGTTATTTAATCTCTATTCAATCCGAGTTCAATTATCCTGTACTAAGATTGGCACTTCAAGTGAGCTCAGAGATAAAGCAGATGTCATTAATCAAATGAACATTGTGTTGTGCTTGTAATCAGATCTGCACTAGAATACCAATATTTTTTTCTTTCATAAAAAAAGAATTACAACAGTGACAATCTTACAGCAGTGAAGAGATTCATAGATAAGCAGATAGATCCTCCGTATGCAATGACATTGTACAACTGCTGCTGCTCATGGCTGGTGAACAAAGGGTCCTGGCACTGGATCCCACAGCCTTCAACGCCTTCGTAAAACGCAAAGGAGTTGTCGGTCTGCACCAAAGGAGTTTGGCACTGTCCTGTGGTGTTAAACTTCAACTCCCTCACATCATTCTGGAAAATGAAATAGAGGACACATTAACCCTTAGAAACCAACACCATTTTACAAACAAACACAGACATGCCATTACACAAATAGTGTCATATTTTGATCATACTACCCACTTTTTGATTCTGCCCCTGGACAGTCTGCTTTTTCTTTCAAAATGGATTCTCTTTGTTGTTTACGGTACAAGCTACATATTTAATTACCTGGGCAAGACTTGTCCTGTCCTAGGATTTAACTAGTTTGCATTTTTCAATTATAGGGGTGTGCATGCAGGGATAATACTGTTCACTGGGCCCTGAAATTGTCAGTGCAGTGCAATGCAGGGCTTAAAGCATTAACAAACACCCTGAAATAACAAGAAGAGGTATTATGGAAAGTAACAGAAATGATGTCTTTGGTCAAATATAACCCAGTAATGCAATTTATAATCTGACGCTGATAATTTAGGATACTATTATTTTATTGAAAATTTAATTGTAGATGATTTGTTACAAATCAAGATGCAATTTTTATTCCAAAATAACAAAGCTAGTAAAAGAAACTGCTCATCAGGAATAGTTGACATTTTTATTAAAAATTTAGTAAAAAGCAGAGCTTTGATCAAGCAAATCACTAGATGGATTTATATGATGATCAAGATGTTTGAAACAGAAAATTCTCTATTCCTGTAATTTTAATCAGATTATGTAATTTTACTATTTTGTAATTTTTGAAGTCGTACAAAAACTGCACCCTGCTGCAACTTGCTCATAATGAACAGGTTCACGAACCAGCAAATTCTACTGGCTCCACAAAAAATATATTTCTATTCTTGAAGGAAATGAATAAATCATGAAGAAAGAAAGGAAGGTTCAGTGCCTCATGAGATTAGAATTACATTCAACTCTGGGTGAATTATTCACATTGGACCTACTAGTAAATATACAATACACAGTTGTACAGTTGACTGAGAATGAAAGAAGTGTATAAAAATTAATAACTGCTTGGGGGAAACATTATACATTATGTTAATAAAAGAGTAGAAACAGAAATAACTATTCACTTTATTGTAAACTAAAAACAACCTACAACCCCACAGTATATGACTTTGTGGGAAAAAAGGATAGTTACTTCTTTAGTATGGATAGTTACTCATTCAGTACCATTTTTAGATAGACTCTACTTGCAGAGAGTTGAACCTAGATTTTGGAGACTTTCCCCTTGGCATTGGGACCAAAAGTATTGATAACAAAACTTGCCGAGGGTGATCTGAAGTGTATACCTACTAACACACACAGCCCCCTAATTTTTGCCTCTGTTCGAAGCTACTGTGCCAAATCTGAACTCTGTATTGAAGGGACAAGAGCAGTAGTCAACAGCAGTGAGTGGGAAGAGATAGTAAGCAACCAATTATAATGAATACTGTTCAACTTCCTTCGTTCCTTGTTCTGTCTCTTCTCTCTCCTTCTGCCAGTTCCCCCCCTTCTTTCTCCACTCTATTCCTGCACAACACGATAAACAAATAGTTTACAGGTTTCAATCTCTATGCCCTCTCCCTTTAAAGTCGTCAAGTACTCCCAGGTGATGCACTTCTCTAGAATTATGAAGCATGTTATCTTCCGAAAGAGGCTCTTTGAACAGGATTTTGGAGGATGATTGCAACACGTTACAAATGTTGTCTTCTCTAAAATTCAATTGTCATATTCCTGTCAACAGGGAGTTAGAGAAGCCCAAAACTACTCTATTTAGTAGAAGAGAGAGAGAGAGAGGTGATCTCTTTCATGGTATCTGAGGTGAATGCAATGACTATAAACAGTTGCAGCGAAACACTTTGATAACATATCTACAGCAGCAAATCATTAGCTGGGTCAATCAATCATGGATGCTTTTGGTACTTCTGGAGGGAAGGGATAATGCACTAGGAAAGAATTATCTAGAGTATGTGTATGACTATGGATTCAGCTAGTCCACAGTCTGTAGATGGCTTTCCATGCAAGGAAGGAAAAACACTGGGAAGGAAAAATCTGTTTACAATAAGTGGAACACACAACTAAAGAGGACATGATATAATTTGAAAACAGCATCTTGCAATGAAAGAGTTTAAAGATACTTTTAATAAACAAACTCAATTATACAAAAGGAGGCCCGTGGCTTAGTGGGTAGACTGCACCCCTTCCAACGCTGATGCCTGGATTTGATATCAGGTGGTTCCTAATGGAAATTGTAGTGGAAAAGCAAGTTAGCGGTAGGCTTCCTCAAGGTGGCTCCACACATTCAGCATCCGCCGAGCAGTGAGCTACTGCTCGCCCGATCACGACCAGCTGATGCGTTCGGCGAATGTTCGCTCCCTTTGATGTGTCCGAAAGACCAACACGCGGCAGGTAGGGTGAGCGTCGAATGTTCATCATTCGACAAATAGCAAGCGACCCATTCACACTACTCGGGATTCCGCAAGCGATTGCTCGCTGTTCGCCGAATAGCGAATGTGTGGAGCCGCCTTCAGGATACTCCCATTTCCCTTGCCAAAATGCATTCCCACCAGATCACTCCATCAATCACACCCTACCCGATCTTATCATTAATCATCACTCTGCTAAAGATCTACGAATCATGGTGGCATCTAGGTGATAACTGAGGATCTAGCTGGCAAGGGCCATGGCTAGCTCAGAAAGTTATTGAAAAGTAGGGTCCTGGCCTGGGTGCATTAGAGAGAGGGGAAACGGTGAGAGTGGGTGATGCCCACTCCTAAGATCCAGGATATGGATAGAACAGAGTGGATGTAACACCAGGTGGGAGACGAGATACAGCTTGCTGACTCCTGAGGGGAAAAAACAGAGTTTAAGGTTTTACAATCACAATTCCATTTGTCAAAGGGTATTGTCATCTGAAATAGTTCTATATTGTATACTACATAATAATATATTTTCAAAAAATAATAAGTTTGAGTAAATTAAACTTATAACTACGTTTTTTCAAGAAAGAGGTGTTTAAAGATGATACACTTCTTTCAAACAGAAGGTAAGGATCTCCAAGGTGTAAAATATCAGGACATTTCTTAGCCTTTGACGATCTAGGTCTCACCTTGTCAAAATTGGTACCTCAACATTTTAACTTTACTCAAGACATTATATTTTTTTTTGGTGCTTGAATGTATCTGTCATAGTGCTCATATCATTTCATAACTGTTTATGACAAGACTAGCATTAATAACAATCTTTTTAAAATGAACTTACCCTGCACTTTGGAGGGAAAACAGTTGTGTTTTCACATTTAGGAAATGAAGGCCAATTGTTAGTTTGCAAGAGAGTCCGACATGGCCAAATTGTCATGTTACACATTTCCTAAAAGACAATATGAAAAAGTAAAATAAGATAATTTACTAGTATTAACATGAAACTGATGTACACATTGATAACCACAAAGATAACATAGAAATAGGGCCATTAAAATGATTACCTGAGAAGGTAAATCAACCATTTCATCTTCGCATCTAGGCATATAAAGAGAACACAATAACGGCTGAATTATAGCCCAACACTTTGGTATTTGTCGAAGCCCCTCTGACAATGCTGTAAGTTTTTCCTACAAAATAAAGTAATTAATTGATTATAATTTTTTTTTTAAACTCTATCTGACAATAGGGAAAACAACATGTTTGTTTGACAACAGGAAAAAGGTTTATCTGACAACAGGATTAAATGGCAATAAAAACTGATTTTGAACTCACCAAAACTTGGTCCTGAGATGTTACATCATCCACCAAATCTAGAGTTGTTGATGAATAAGGCAACTTTACGCCAAAACAGGAATTGTTGTTAAGTTTTTCACACTTGGCACGTCTTCTACAGTTAAGCCCTTTGCCATCTTCTACGGACAGATATCTACCCTTTGTTTGACCTAAAGGTTGTCTGACTGGTTCAGTCGTAATTGCTTCAAAATTTGTACTAATGAGTTGTCCCGACAGATTTGTAGAAACTGCTGACGGTATTGATGGATTGGGCGTACCCGCCAACCACATTGGAAGGTACAACAAAAACAAAGAGGTGATATAAATGTTTCTTAGTAAGTTCTTCAACATTTTCGCCATAACTCTGGAAAATAATATTAATTTATAATTTTCCAATGCTCATTTAGACCAATTTGAACATAATAGTATCAGACCAAAGTTTTCTCGACAGCTCAAACCCGATATTATTCTCTTTCACTAACTTTCATTGTACTATTGATAGGGTTGCCTATAAATAACACAACATACCTCTAAATTTCTGTAAAAGTTGTTCAAATATTCTCTCGAGGCTTGTTTTTTGTAGAATGTTTCACTTGCGAACAAAGCCTTTGCGCCTGGACCACACGCATTTTGTGTTGAGACCACCCACGACGCTGCTCCCGGCGTCCGGTCATGGCGAGTTTACAACGCAAAATGAGTAGTGTCGAATTTTATCGCTAGGTAGCGTTGCTGTTGCACCACGCAGTTGTTGCGCAGCTGTCAAGACGTGGGCGACGGTGTACGTACTCCGAGAAGCACGTCGAAATGTAGATAATAGCATTTCAAAGTTTGCTATGGAATTAATTCCGGCGTAGCTATCTTTGTTTGTGTGTTTAGATCTCTCAGCTTTGTAATATTGCCCCAATGTAAAACCCTGTATCCATTTTTTCATACTTACAAATAAATGTCAATATCCACTTGCTTTTCTTGTAATTGACAATAGTGTACTAGAACTGATAACTTGAAGAGTGACAGCTGGTAGATATGTAGCGAAACACTCCAAAATATTGAAATGTTAACGTCAGATTCATCAGTTTGCTGGTAATAATTTTTCTCTGTGTATTGATTAGTTTAGCTAGTGATTCTCGAGTCGTATTGTTTTTCCTTCGCCCCTATGTGATAGGATCAGATTATGAAGTCATTAATATGCACCCAACCAGACAGGTGAAATGAACACCTGCTTTGGATTAACCCCCAAGTGGTTCTGCAGTGATAGGAATTGTTTCCACAGTACTGAACAAAGAGCACTTGTATATGAAACTAATAATGTTCAGAGACTAAATGTGTTGAATTTACTAAAATGCAGTCATCCCATTGTTATGGCAGGTGTTTGTGCATACCATTATTTTGTTTTAGGAAATTCAGAATGGCTTGTGATTGGAAATGTGGTGCTGTCTTGTTTATGGTATTGTTAGTGAACATTATCGAGCAAAGTACTGGACAGGCTCGAGAATTAGACCCCCAATGGACATATGTTTGCCCTACAATTTATCCTACAGTTTTTACTGGGTTTGCACCTCGTGGCAATAAAACTGCTGGAGCATACAAGAAAAGAGAGAAAGTTCACACTCTAGATCAGTGCATTATGACTTGCTGTAAGGACGATTATTGCAATGTTGTCTTCATGCATGATACCTCATGTTACCACGTAAGAATTAACTTTTCTAAAGTTTTCTAAATAATGAAACCTTTCTTCTTTGAAGTAATTGAAGCCAATTTCTGCTTCAGATTTTCTGCAGCAGCAATGAAATGTGTGCTCCTGTTTTCCGTCCAGAAGCTCAGTTTGGAGAACATGTTAACATGGTTCTGGTACGGGCAACGTCACCAGGAGAGGCATGGAGTGATGTTTTGGATCTTGCTTCACCAGATGATGATGTAGTGTATGTGATAAATTATACCACACTTATGTTATTTATCAAATCTCTGTATGTAACACATTAAAGATGGTTAAAGTTTTTCGACAATTTACAAGAAACTTGCCACAAAATCCTGCATTGCTGCTGGTTAGGGGATTGCTTCCCAGACTCACTTCAAACATTTAAGATGAAAAATAGAAGTTTGCAGATTATAACCTAAGGAACAGATTACTGCAATTCAAATTGTGCATAACTTGGAAATGATGCACTATAGACCCTTAAAAGCTGGTTTTCATGTCATAAGTGGGACACAAATTTCAAGAGTACAGTTGAGCTTTGTCACGACAGATGGGCAATAGTGAGGAACAGGTGGGACCTGATTGTTTCATAAGAAGTATTCTACAAAATGAGACCTTTGAGCTTTCTATTACATTTTTTGGAGATTTAGCTCTCCTGAGGAACCGTACTCCAATGTACGGTTTAAGTAATAACTCAAAATCAATGTAAAATTGAATTAAAGGAATAGAGACAGAAATATAATTCCATGATAACATTAAAGTGACTGTTTGATTTTCTATGAAATATTTTTGTGTGTCTTGGATCTCCACCATTTTTGGAGAAACAGTAACTTTTTGAAACCCTTTGTGGGGAAACTTATGAACTTTTTTGACACCTGTATCAGAGAGCCGCTGAGTAATATTTCTTTGAAACAAACAAGGCCAGAAAGCTGATTTCAAAATTGGTAGTAGTGTGCTTCTATTTTCAGGAATTGGGTTGCATTGTTGTTCTTGCAAGCTCAGAAGAAAGAATGATTTCATACTTTATTCTCTCAAAGCTACATGTGACTACACTGTTGCTAATATGAATTCATGATTTTCTTATGTAATGACATCCGTGGTTCTGGTACTTACGAAGAAATTTAAAATTTGTATGCTTACGAGAGGATTTTTCAATGTAAAGTCAATAATTATAGAAAGTTAATGATAGAAAAAAAATTGGATAAAAATTATAATAGTTTCTAAATAATGGAGTTTTAGAATGACATTGAATGTGTGTAGAGTGAAAGAAAATTCTCAAAAGCCATTGCCACAGTATAATGGACAAAGCCATTTATAATGAGGAAGGAAAATGTAGATTGCGAAAGATGATAAGATTTTCTGTCCAGTCCTCTACATTTTTTGAATAGATAGCTTACTTTTAAAATTTTAGTTAAATCTAAAAAAAAAGTGAAAAATTTAAAGAAACAACAGTGTTTGGTGGAGGAGGACCAAGGAAGGGCTGTTAAATTTAGTTATCACAAGAAGAGACATGGATCATTGCAGCATGTGAGAGCGTAGGCTTCCGCAACCAGAGTTAGTAGCTACTTGGCTATTCGGGAGATGCCACATCCTGGGCACAGGTGGAAACATTTAGGCTGCCATTCTCCACCCTTCCGCATTTGCCCTGAGGAAGGTCTCAGAATGGCGGCCAACATATCAACACCTGTACCTAGGATGTGGTGTCCCCTAGACAGCCAGGAAGCTACATCTCAGCATTTGCTCAATGGATAATGGGAAACTAAAATCAGATGAAAAGAGTGACTGACCCAGAAAGTCTCTGCAATATTTGTTACAAGCATGCAGTATTATGCAGAATATTGTATATTACATTATAGAGGACAGCATACAATTACCAGATTTAATAATATGTGTATTAAAATGAAATGGAATCATTTTTATCTTTGATATGCATTACGATATAATTGTGTGAAATAATTATAGCACAGAGAAGTCTACTTGATGTTTGAACTTATGTAGCTACTTCAAATGTTTAATGTCAAAAGCATTGTGAAATTGTTTAGAGATGTAATAGGGGACAAAGACTATGAAAAAGTTTAATACCCTCCACTTAAAATAATAAAAACAAATAAAAATGATATCACTGTTGCTCTCTGTATTATTTTACAGCAGAGATATGTTAATGGAGGCAAGCGAGAGCCACTATCCTTTGTTTGGCGAACCCCAGGGCTGTGAAGTCGGCATTATCATTGACTGCCCAGCGCATGAAACGTGCGAGAAGGTGAACACCCATTCAAGAAACGGGAGGTGCAAGTGTGAAGTTGGGTACCAACGTAATGGAACAGGGCATTGTGTTCCTACTTTCAATTCTACACAACCCACTACCAGCCGTGAACCGCCCACACAAGATCCTGCAGTTCCAATGAAGGTTTGGGCAATTAATTTATTGCTATTATATCATTCTTTTACTTGCCAAGTTACCTGAGGGCATCAACTGATGCCATTGCAGAATCCCTGATTATGGAGGTCATAGGGTTTGAGATGGTGAATTTTTTACTCTAGCTAGATAACTAGATTAAATTCAGCCACAGTCTGGAGGAGAATTGCAGTGGAGATCAACTTGGTTCATACAATTTTGTTAATTTTTATGATTTTGGCTTTGAGATTGTTTACTGGCTGTCACAATGAAGTTCATATTTCATATATCAAAGATAATGTAGCCATCTCTCCAATTTCTGTTTAATGTTTTTTGTCATTGTTGATTGTTCTTCTTCTTCTTTCTCCATATCTTGTTCTTCTTACTTCTTTTCTCCTCCTGGTTTAATTTTTATTTTTTTTATTTCAGATGTACTCCGAGGGTGATTCTGGTGGATCCAGAACTTTGGCGGGGACAGAGGTATCTTCTGCCCAGCCTCTAAAGCAGTTGACAGTGTCTGCTATATCAAAAGTAGTACGGCTTCCTGAGAATGAAGTAACTTTGCCCACTTTCACAGTTCCTGCTGAACAGCCAGGTAAATAATAAATCCCCAAAAATGTAACAAAAGTTCTCATAAAACTCAGAAGCTCCAAAGATGTTGCAGTAAATCTGTTTAAGCCAGAATCGATGAGGATAAAATGAAACTCTGGTTTTGGGAGATTTCCATTTTATACAAGGTGGTTCATTTTATGACATTTGTGATATTGATATTTCTGTCCTGAAAGTATTCAATTATGTGACTTGATTATTATTATTATTATTATTATATTATTATTATTATTATTATTATTATTATTATTGAAATTCATTAACATCATATTTGTGGAAGAAATCACCAATAAATGAATATTAAACATTCTTCATTGACAGTTTCTCTTGCTTCTATAAGGTTTGAGCTTTTCATCTAAGGTTAGAATTTTATGGTGTTTTCAACCATTGTTAAACTGGTTGTGAAACATAAAAATACACACCTTACTGCCTATTGTCTGCATTTGGATTGCTTGATGACTCTTTCAATGCAGAATCCGAAACAACCCAGAGTACTATTACTTTCTGATATCCTTGCATGGCCTTGAGCAATGTGTGTCTGGTTGAGGGGTTGATTTTCAACACTGGACAGGGAGATGAATGAATGGGAGCCATGCCCATACACTTTCTCATGGTCAGAGTTGGGAGAGAGGGAATTTCCCTACAGACTATGCCTTGAGGGACAAGCTACCTGAAGGTGAAATTCTGTGCTGGTAGCTGAAGCCCCTGTCCTTCAATGTTGCGGTCGCGATGGCTAAATTGGTGTCACAGGGATCGAGAATGTTAAAGAGGCTTGCAGATGCATTCATTTCATTAAGAATATCTCACGTCTCTCTGCCAATTGCATTAAATTCACAGGATTTCCATTTCCTTAATTTTTTTTTCCCCGTAGGACATAAAAAACTGTTTCGTTTCAAGATTGGACAGGATCCGTTGTATAAAATGCCATTCATGGGTTGGAGAAATTCTCCAGTTAAGGCAGGTTTGGTTTAGACAGATTTTACTGTATAAAGCAGTGCGTCTCTTAGTATAGTCCTTAAACTACTAAATGTTGCTGGCAAGGATTCAGACATTCTATAGGGAGATCAGAGATATCACTGTTATTTGATGTCGTTCAAAATGTGCTTAAATTTGAAGACATGCCTGTTGCAAAGAAAGTTTCCCGAGGTAAAGGAAACAAATGTGAATATAAATATTGCATCTAAATTCAATTTTTATGTATTTTTTGGAGCTTTTTCATATTTGCTAAACAAATTTTGGGTATCAAATTGATTAAATCTAATGTCTGTGGTAGTGGTTCCAATTCCTTCCATACCCAAGTACCCCTTTGGTCTTCAGAGTTCATTTCATAAAGTAAGAAAGGTTATTGGGGTTTTCTCTTGATGCACCTGATGCGACATGAATAGTAATAACTTAACCGTCCAAGTTATGAATCATTATTTAAAAGTTAATGCATTGAACTTACAAATTAGGAACTTATTACTTTCCCATACATGTATATACAGAGTAATTTTTGTAGTAAAGAGAAAGTTATGCAAAACTGCGGAAAATCGATTTCGAGATTTCAAGGGAAATACACTGTTTTGGGGTCCCCTGATACCGAAAAAGTGTTGTTTTTTTTTTCAAAACGTCTGTCCATCCCGTATATGTGAACAACTCTAGTGCCTAAACTATGAGTAGGATTTTTCCAAACTGAATAAACCCCTGTCGATCTGACCCGAGTTGAAGCTCTGAGATTTTGAAAAACATTCATTAATTTTTGAGGGTACTTTACATGACGCCCCATGAACATTTTCACTTTTCTCAAAAATGGCTCCAAACTTTTTCTTTAAATTTGATTTCCCTCATTACTGATTATTTTTGTGAGCACTGAAAATAACAACATATTAAAAACTTACATTATAAAGAAAATAATGAGTGAGGAAATTGTTTGCATTAGCAAACTTTAAACAAAGAAATATTTTTTCCTTGTTAGGTCTTCTTGGGTATTATGGGCGCTGTCTACGCTGTATTATGGGCGCTAGTATACTGGGGCGCTGTCCTTGATGGCTCCAACAGCAAGGACCGATGACAGTACATGTACTGTCATTTGAAGACTGCTGATTTATGGGTGTACTTCTAGAGTTTGACCAAGTTTTGTAAATCTGTTCACAGGAGAGCATTACAAGTATGAATGGACTTTGCTGTCACAACCTGACGGTGTAAACAGTGGGACAATGAATGATAAAAATGGTGGGACTCTGAAGCTTAGCAACCTCATAGAAGGCCTGTACATGTTCAAAGTTAGCGTCTCTGCACCTGGTGCCTATGGAGAAACTTACGCCAATGTTACTGTTTTACCTCGTAAGTTAACATTTCTAATAATGAATGTGTATTGGGTAAGGTATGTGAGAAGATATGTGTGCAGAATGTACAGAATGTGCCAAAGGTGAAGATCATAAATGCAGCAAATCTCAAGTATTCGTGCGTCCATACTTCTAGCTGCTCAGTGTGATTGATTATAAAATCTACACGTGTATATCAAATCATCATCATCAGAATATTCTGTAGGTTGCATCTGTTCATGTTGTTCTGTAGACCCAATGACTTTTAGTCATTTAACTGTTCCTGAACTACACATTTCTGTTGTGATTTCCCCACATATCTTCACTCGTTCACAAGGGTTGCAAGTTGAAAGCTCATTTTTGATTTGGATATTTTCTTTTTGAGATTGTGATGCATAAGATAAAGGCAAACCATGATGTACACAATACAATAATCTATTCTAAACCATTATTCATCAGTTCTTAGTTGCCAAAGAAGATTAATAATGACAGCCCCTCTCTTTTCTCTCCGAAATCCTCTTATCGGTTATGGCCCTAAAAAATTATACTGCAAAAGTTCTAAGAATGTTAGGTTCTCATTAATGGTTCAGTTCATATTTTGGAGGGATGGCAAAGAAATAAATTGGATTGAAGTGGAAGGACCAATTCATATTTCATTGACAAACAGCAACATTCTCTGGAAAGTGAAGGCAACTCCAATGCATGTGACACTAATTAGTAAGGGACAGAATTTGTTATAATAAAAAAAGAAAAATATCTATATATTGCATATGTTAATTCATTTTTAAACTTTCCAATACAAAATGTTACCAATTAGGTCTTAGAATGGACTTGGAATGGCTGAAAGAAAATTCTACCTCTGTAGAAGCAATTTCACACTAGTATTCACCCCACAATACGAGTTTTAGTTGAAACAAATAATACATACGTAGTACATATACTGTTGTTGTTTATGAAGAGTTGGTGCAAAAGTTAACGTACCATTTTGCTAATGATGAATCACGGAGAGGAGGGGTGGTTAAAGGGAATATGCACCCCACCCCCAAATCCAAACATGTGATCTGTAAAAAATATTTGTCAGATTTTGATTGAATTATGCATGGGCCCTATGAAACATGAGCAAGTAGTGGTTGAGGTTACTGTTTTGCAACTGGCAGTGGCTGAGGTTACTGTCTCCTCTCATCCTTGATTCTGAGAAGATGGATTCCAAGAAGCGCACGCCTGTGTGCATGCGTGCGTGTGGGTGCATGCGTGTGTGTGTGTGTGTGCATGCGTGCGTGTGGGTGCATGTGTGGGTGTGGGGGTGTGTGGGGGGGTGTGGGGTGTGGGTGTGTGTGGGTGGGGGTGTGTGTGGGGGGTGGGTGGGGGTGTGTGGGTGTGTGTGGGTGTGGGTGTGGGGGGTGGGGGGGTGTGCGGGTGGGTGGGTGGGGGTGGGGGGTGGAGGGGTGTGTGTGGAGGTGTGTGTGTGTGTGTGTGTGTGTGTGTGTGTGTGTGCGCGCGCGTGTGCATGCAAGAAGTTTGACAATTCATGGGAAAGTTTCCAGTGGACATAGATGTACAGTAGTTTCGCATTGCTTTATAGGAAAGATAATTGCGGTAACACATTTGGCAAACACCTATATGAAATGCTCTGTACAGACATATATTTAAATATGTAAGTATATCTAAAACATGTAAAATAAAATGGTTCTAATTATTCAGAATATCTTGTAAACTCTAAAAAGCTTTTTGTACCTGTAAAAATATTTAGTTACATGAAAATCTATTCCCCACTATTTAGTAATGCCATCTTTCTGTGTGCTACTGCACTCAACTTCCATGTGAATATTGATGTAAAAAGCCTATATTGGCATTCATTGCATTGTTTGCCAGGACACTGTCGTTTGACTTTGTGTAATCTTTTGAACTTGAATGGATTTGAATTTCCTGTGTCTTCACCACTGAACTTGTTTTTTTTCAGCTAAGCGTATAAACCAGCCTCCAATTGCCATCATCACTCCTCCGTCTCAGACAGTGAAGCTCCCAAACACAGGCGCTGTCCTTGATGGCTCCAACAGCAAGGACGATGACAGCATCATCAGCTGGCACTGGGAGCTGCAACAGGGTCCTATTGGGTACCAGCCACACCTAATTGACACTCCCACCCTGCAACTGGACAACCTGCAGTTGCCTGGCAACTACACTTTTAAGTAAGCACAAAGTTGTTGGCACATATTTACCATATTTGCCCGAATATAAGTCGACCTAATTTAGAAGAGGCCTCCTGAGAATTTTTTAAAATATTTAACTAATCGTTACTATTAAGTTAAAATAAAATTGCAAATTGTCTTATTAATGAGAAAATAGCCTTGTTGCTGAGAATGCTTAGACTTATTGCTGTACTATCATTTTCTTGTTCCTTAAAATTATCATGGTTTTTGTCACTTCCCTTGTCATCTTCACATGTGTCAATGCTTCTTTATTTTTAGCCCTTCTCCCACGCTGCGACATATATTGACTTTTTAGACCCAACTGAAAGTTTTGCACATTAAATTTGCGTTGTTCTTAGTCTTTCATCTGATACGACCCAAGAACATTTCCATCTGTGTTACCAGATCATCTCTGTCCTGCATTTGTTGATGCCCTGTGTTTGTTAAGGAATTCAAAACACAGATTCAGTTTTGCCAGACATCGAACCGAGATATCTGAAACACCTCTTTGAACGCACTTCATATAACAAAATCTCGGCATTCATTTTCTTGTAATGTTTCATTTGATACAATGTCGTTCATCTGAGATCATCTCAAAAATTGCAGTCTGAATGGCCTGGCAAATTCATGGAGGATGCCGAGAATACAATTGCAAACATATTGTAGATATGTGCAATATTTTTATCTTCTTTGCAGTTTATTATGTCAACATGCAAGTTTCATGACATGGAATGGCAATATAAAAACGTAAACCCTAATCGACTAGACTTACTTCTGCGAATGTAGGACTACCCCACATATTTTTACTGAGATATTTAAGGAAAAAACTCATCTTATATTCCAGTAAATAAAGTAAAACAATTGAAGGGCTTGGGGCTGGAACAAGATAAGTCTAACTCACCACAGCAAGTCTCCAGCTTTTCATAAATGTTATTATTTCATTTTCAGTCAAAGTGTACCTGATCCTTTAACTATATTCTGCATTTTATCAAATATAGTTGCCTCTCATGCCCTATGCCTGTACAGACCCCACCACAGTATTGAATGTTTTGAAGAACTTTGTACTGATATTGTATTCGTAGAATATTCATTGCAACAATGTTGTATAAAAACTGGTAACCTCCTGCAATTTTCATCATCAGCAGGTCTTCAGAAAATTGCAGGCAGGATGTCGTAAATACAACTACCTATCCGTTTGAATCATTGTTTGCAAAATAAAAGACAGTTTTAGAAAAGTTATTTCGCATCATTTCAAGATACTTACATATTACCTTCCCCCCCCATTTTTTGTTGCCAGTTTTTGGGAAAAAAAGCTGGCCCTATGTTCAAGAAAATATGGATATCTTATTTATATTTATGAAGGGCCTTGACAGTAAGAAGATGAGACACATTTTGACCAAAGTCAAAATATTAACATTTACAACTAGCAGGAGGCTGGTAGTGGCTTATCTTATTACTTCTCCAATCTCTTCCATTTTTATAAGTCTACCTAGCAATTTTTTTAAAAAAAAGTTTAAAAAATAAAAAATCAATAGCAATGTGCATTTGTTTGACATATAGTTAATTCACTTTTATCATGATTTTATTAGATACTGTTGGTTGGTTGTTGCACTGTGCCAGATAATTAATTGAACTATTTAATTTCCTACTATATGCAATGGAAATTAAAATAATCATGCAGAAGTCTAATAACAAAAATTAAAAATTGAATTAACAAAAATTGTTTTGTTTATTTTAATAGTTAATTTTTGTAAAACCTTTGAAGAAAAATATTAGGATTTGCAGTAGATCAGGAATATAAATACTACACTACAAGCTAGAAGTGATTGAGAGGCGTGTTCTGTACTATGTGCTAATCTACAAGCTAGAGGAGTTTTGGAAGGGGCAGGAATACTATTTACCAGGTCGTGAAGAATTTGTGCCGTAAGCCTATGCCTTCACCAAAATTAAACTAGTTGAAAAGTGCAGTATTAGAATTCAATGAACTCAATTAGTTTCAAGTAGTTAGTTTGTAGCATTACATTGAGTAGAATGTAGTAATGAATGTAAATTACATTTGTACTCCTTTGGAACTGTTTTTGTATTTTTGGAATAATAATGTTTTAAGAAATTTAGAGTGAGTTACATATAATGGAAGTCCACCATTGTTAATAATCATACTAATGCGTGGAAAAATAATTTTATTGCAGATTAACTGTTGAAGATTCAGACCATGTTTCCAATTACACAACTGCCAACGTTACTGTTCTTAAGGTGACAGACTATCCTCCAGAAGCCAATGCAGGACAAGACATCATCATTTACTTGCCGCACAATAACCTTACATTAAATGGCAACCTGAGCACTGATGACCGGGGTATTGTGAGTTGGGAATGGACAAAAAGTCCCTCTGATCAAGATAAAGCTGTTGACATGCAGGTGAGATTAGGCAATCAAAGGTCTCGCCATGTGTATTGTTGTGAGAAGATTTTCAAGAGGGATCAAAACAATCTTGTCAATGCCTTTTTTTTATCAGAACACAAGGAATCCATATTTACAACTGTCTAACTTAGAAGAAGGAATGTATACATTTGTTTTGAAAGTAACGGATAATTCTGGACAGTCTTCATCTGCAGAAGTGCATGTTTTTGTAAAACCACCAACTAACAAACCTCCAGTTGGTATGTAAGATTTCATATCAGTGTATTTACTTATTTTAATCCAGTGTATATAATTAAACTTTCTGAATTTTTTGAATTCAATTTTGTCATTGTTATTTACAATATGTTGGGACATACAACAATTTTTAATAATCATTCATATCTGTGAAGTGTCAATTAGTTCATAAGTGCCCTTATAATTCAATATCAGAACCTTATAAGGTATCTGATCAAGATTACCACAGCATTAAGTTTTGTGCTTTTTAAAAAAATAAGATTAAATGCATTCTGAATCATTATTTTTGTGTCGTAATTTTGAAATGAGCAACTCTCTAAAATTTAGGTTATAGATGCACAAGGTGAGTCATTTCAGTCATGTTCTACAAATCAAGACACAGACGTTTCTGCTTTTATTTTGCTGAGAAATGTTTTATTTTTGAAAGTAGTTTGTCCCCAAATTCAGTTGTTGTAAACTCCAAAAGTGTTCGTTATAATGAGTTGAATGACTCATTCTTACCTATCAAAAATAATCAAACTCAAAAATAATATACTAGGAAACTAGTAGCGTTCCTCACCAGCATGTACTTTCTCGCATTAGCGTATTGTAATAGGATATGAACCTGCAAAAGAGTTTTCAACCAGTGAAAGTTTTCTCTCTGTATATTGTCTAGCTCCATTACTGCTTCCCATTATACACATTTTGTGACAGATTGCCTTATCTCTTTTGTGACAGATTGCCTTGCCTCTCTCCATTTTTTAATGATTTCTCTCCTCTCATTTTTGGGCATGAATAATAATATTTTTTTAAGGTCTATATGCAGTGTTATAATCACATCAGAGCATTAATGAGAAATGTTTGTAAAATTTTGTATGCTGCAGCCAATGCTGGAACAGATATTGTTGTATCTTTACCTCAAATTCAGCTCTATTGGATGGATCACAGAGTTCTGATGATATCAAACTCAAAGCATTCCAGTGGGATCAATTAAGGTAACTTAATTAATCTTAATTTCTATTGTCACTTTTGTTAAGTTTTGGCTGCTATCTTTAGTTATGTCATCAATTAAGTGATCTGTTTAATGGCATTTTTCTAATATTACTGTAGAATATTTATTGCTAATAAGTAAATTACTTAAAGCATGAGTCCTTCAACCGGAAATTCAACCTGTGACTCCCAATTTATGTCCAGAGCTTTCATCACGAAGCTACCGAGACAACCAATGATCTAAACAGATTCATAAGATTGAAGCCCCCTGTTTGGTTTATTTATTGTAAATATTACATTTTTATGAGTTTGTGAAATGGCATTTTATTATGTTGGTTGTGAAAATTGTTTTGTTATTTGCGGAGTTACTTATATTATTATCATCATCATCATCATCATCATCATCATCATTATTATTATTATTATTATTATTATTATTATTATTATTATTCCATTACATCACGACTAAAGATGTTATGAGTTGGTTTAATATAAAATCTACTCCAGGCTGCAAATTTATTATTATTATTATTATTATTATTATTATTATTATTATTATTATTATTTTTGTTGAAAAATACCTTATTTTTTGGACATTGCTTATTTGTTTAAGGATTTTGCTTATTTTGTAAAGTGTATTTTTAAAGTAGTATTTAAAAAAATCTGCTATTAGAAAGGAAAGTAATTGGTGGGATCCCACAATCCTTGGCATATTCTCACTGCAGTAGAATGCTAATGAGGAACTCTGAAATATAAGGATAGTGACAAGTGCGATGGTTTATCTTCATTCTCTTTAAGCAGAGAAGCTTTGTGTCCTGATTACAAACAATGATCTTTGACACTGAGCTCTTCCTACAAGATAACTATGTATTACAGCCTAATGCACATTACTCTTTGTGAAAGGTAGGGAAGTAAATCAGCCTGAAATTCGTTTCGTATTGTCAAAAGAAAGGAATTGCAGATATGAAGTTAGTCGTAAAGAGCCAGTCATGTTATGGAACAAGAAAGATTTCAAATAAATGTAGCCAAGCATTGACAGACTTTGTCTGTGTGAAATATTCTCAAGTGTTTTTTTTTTTTTAAGGAGTATTAAGGACAAGACTCTTGATAATTATGTTGCATTGCAGATTAGTTCTTTTCAATCAGAATTCATAAGGTGCCTGTTGCACTGAGATGGGTGGACAGGGCCTGGCTCTTAGTGGACCCTTAAATAAACCTGGGCAGAATGTCCTCTCCGAGTGCATGCTTAAAATAGGACTTCCTTGCACAAAGCTAATGTACAGACAGCAAAGCTATTATCAAACAAATTTAACTTCCTTGAGATAAACTAATTTTTTTCAGCGCTAATTACAATTTTCTTCTTCTTCTTTCAGTGGCCCTAATAAAGCTGTTTTCTCCAATGCCAATGAGTCTCGTACAAATGTCAGTGAACTGACGAAAGGTCAATATGAGTTTCAGTTGACTGTTACTGATGAAAACAACAACAAAGCTAGTGATTCTGTGTTGGTAACAGTAACTCAGAGTTAGTATCATTAAATTAATTCTGTGTGATGTTCTGAGACCAAATGTTTGGGCAAAATTACTATTTGTTTTTACAGACTATGACTTTAATATTTCAAACATACTTATTTCTGATTTTAAAAGTGATAAAATTATTGTAATTTGGTCTTTTTAACTAGTAATGCTTTTGGATGATGTAAAGGAAGAACCTTACCTCATTTGACTTGTTTTTTCAATAGATAAAAATGCTCCTCCAAAAGCAAATGGGGGAGGTGACCAAACTATTATCCTGCCTATCAGTGCTGTGAAGTTGAACGGATCACAGTCAAGTGACGACCTGGGAATCGTTCAGTGGTTGTGGACAAGAGAACCTAATAGTCTTGCGCTGGGTAAAGTGATTGGAGAAACAGATCGAACTCCTATACTTATGGTAAGGATAGTTAGATTCTCCTGAATGGTTACAATGAAATAAGTGCTACTACAAAATGACTTTCTTGTACTACTTAAGTTCCTATTCTTTTGGGTTGGAACTGGCTTTTCCTTGTTCCCTCACCTCCTTCCTGGCTGCCATTTATCGGCATCTGAAAGACCTACCAGGTCCTTATGCAGTTACTACTGATTTCCTGGGGATAATTCTCAGTGAAGAGTTTCCTTTTGTTCTCCATAAGTGCCAAGATAGCCATTAGACCCTTCTCACTCGTGAACCATCATACTGCGATTTTTCTTACTCTGCCCCTCAAGCCCCTATGGCCACGATGGAATAATACACGGCATTTCGCATCTTTTTCCTTTATGCCACTGCTTGATACGGTCACTATCATGCGATATCTGGCAGCACTCTCTGAACGTTGCAAAATACTGTGACTTATTCTATCGTAATACTGTGATTTTTGTAACTTTACCCCTCAAGGCCCATCATTATGATATATATATATATATATATATATATATATATATATATATATATATATATATATATATATATATATATATATATATATATATATATATAGAGGTGGCTCAGCACATCAGTTGATATCTCTGATGGGCAGATCTTAGGGTTCAAGACCCCGACCGTGGCAGGATTTTTGACACTAGCTAAATGGTTGGGTTGAATTCAGCCGCTGTCTGGAGGAGAATTCTAGTGGCCAGCCGCTCTCATTGGTAGTTTTCTTTGGTTTCTCTGATCAACGCCAGGTGAATGCCAGAGCAGTATCCTAAAAAACAGGCCACTGGCTGCCAATCTTTCTTCCCTCTTCCGTGTTGTACCCTCACCCCTTACTTACACACTTACACTAACATGCACTACACATGCTGGGAGATCAGCCAGAGTTTAGAGCTTGTCTTGGCTGGGACAGTGCCTTTCTGGTGAAACTGGTTGTGAAAAACCCCATGAGCCGAAGGGCAGATCAGTGCCTGATCTCGCCATCCAGCAAGGGAAGATCACCGCCACCTCTTGCAATAAAAACATGCACTACACTTATGGGTCTAATGACCTTAGCAGTTGACGCACCCGGAATCGCTATTCAATCAGTCATGTATGCCCTTGCTAGTCCATGGCCTGACTGCCATTGTGGTGGGTTTGAAGATCCAATTTCTCATTTACCTGCCCGTAATTAAATTTGTTCATAGAATATTCTTTGAACAAATTTAATTATTAAAACGCATTGTTACCCAGTTCCCCCTTTCCCCTTTTTGTTCAAAGAATATTCTTTGAACAAATTTAATTATTAAAATGCATTGTTACGCACTAACATGGTCACAATTTGGATTCTACAAGACTGCGGAACATATTCTCTGAGCATAATGGCTTCCAACAAGGTGACGGGAAAGGTGACAATTATATATATGCATACAAGGAGCGATAATGTGCTCGTGAGCACTGTTCAAAGGGTTGGTTAACTTGGTAGCTTAGTGGTCAGAGCAGCTGGGTGTTAACCCGAAGGCTTGGGTTTGAATCCCAGTCAGGCCAACCAATTCTTTGAACAAATTTAATTAATAATAATTTGATAAATAAAATTATAGGAACAAAATAATTTTTTTATGCAGCCTATAATGTGCTTTACAACATTGAATCTATGTATCTCGATGACATTGACACCATTCGTTTCCATAGCAACATTGCAAACAAGGTTAATTTAGCTTTAAAATCTCTGAAAATCCCACTCATTAATGAACAAATTTTTCAAAATTATATAACTTTACAAATTAACATCTCAATTGTCACAATGGTTGAGTTTTCTTTCCAGTAATATTTATATGTAGGGGACTGACATTTTTTCACATTTCCTCAGTTTTTCCTTCACTATCGCTTTTATGGAAATAAGAATCTAAGAATATCATATAAGAGCAAAACTTCTTTAAATGTACATCTTTGGTAGAAATTTTAAGCCATTTTTGTGAAAATGTTGTTTAATCGTTTCTGAAAATGCTGTTTTTATCTAAAAAATTTTGAGACTGAAAAACTTCACATCATTTGAAGAACTTGTGTTAGGATAATATTTTATGCAAATTATTTCATTCACTTGTTAATAATAACTACATGAGGGGTTTTGAAAAACGTTATATATGAAAAATTAACATATTTAATCAAAATAGCCCTTGTATCATGTGATGCAATGCTCGAATCTCTACAAATACGCTTACATTAGTGCTTGCATCTCGTACCAAAAAGATGAAGGAACAAATTTGGAGCTGTTTTTGAGAAAATTTTGTTTACGTACTTTTTTAATTCCCCCTTGTAACCCAAAATTGCATGAAATTACTTATATTTTGAAAACTATGAAATCGTGATTTCATTGCATTGTTTGTCAATGCATTTGATTGATTGCATTGTCATGTCAGTCGATGACATTTATTAAAGATTGAGTTATGAAGAAAAATGTTATTAAAAAAATCTGTATATCCGTTATGAGGATCTCCAAAAAATGTTATGATAGTGATTAAAATTCTGAAGTAATAGTGAAAATCAGATCCCTGTTAGCTTATCAGCATGTTTGCTCTATATTAGCAAAATATGTAAAGAAAAAATTTTAAGGCCATTGTGAGAAAATTTTAAAAATGTTGAGGTTACATGTAAAGTACTCCAAAAAATTAAAATATCATTTCAAATCCTACGAGTCATAACATCAGCTGTATTGATAAGAGAGTATCGAATTTGATGAAAATCTCAACCCGATGAAGGTAGTACTAGTTTTGGTCATAGTCAATCAAATATTTTGCTGAAACACCAATTTTTTAGTATCAAGGACTCACAAAACATGGATTCTGACAACACAATGTATTAGGGAAAGTAATTTACTAAAATCCAGACAAGAATTTTCCGTTTTTTTCAGTATCAGAGACCTGCAAAATGAGTTTTTCTGCAAAAAAAAAACTTCATCTTTTGCTACAGCATTGCGTAACTTTCTCTATACTACATAGTAGTAATATGCGAGAAAATAAAATTGTGTGTTAAGTGTCATTTGGAAATGATTTACTATAAGATTAGTGTGTACTGTTTATGTGCAAACAAAATTACTGCTGTGGCCAACATCTGTTGCTACCACAAAGTCTCTGACCGGGTGTTCTAAGATGGCAGATTTTTGACACCAACTAGAGTGCTCGAATTGTGCTGCTGTCTGGAGGAGGATTCTAGCAACCAGCTGCTCTGATCAGTACTTTTCTGTGCTTTCTCTGATCGATACCAAGCAAATGCGAGAGCAGTGTCCTAATAAACGGGCCACAAACCATGTGCAAACTTTTCTTCCTCATCCTTTTCTCTCCTCTTTCCTTTTACACAGACTTACACTTACTTGCTTTATACTGTCACACATGTTGAGAGCATAGAACATTACCGATGGGGGAGCACACCGCCACCTCCATAGGAATAACGTGCACTCCACTTGCAGGGTTAAGACACAAGCAGTTGACTTGCCTGAAAACATAAACTAAATTAATCAATCATTGAAACAAATTCATAGAGAATTACTTTTCACAAATAATTCACCCATCAGTGAGTGGGCCAGAATGTATTTTTGAGATGTCTGGTGTGTATCCCAGTTAAGAAGAGGTAGTTTCTACATCATCCGTGTGTGAAATACATGTGAAGCATGATGAAAGAGTATTGCACCTAGCAGGGTAGAACAGTCCATGTGCAGAGAGAGGCTTGATGTTTGAGAGAGATATCCGAGTTGTCTGGTTTCATTTAAATTGTCTGGATTGTAATTTGTCTTATTGGATTCTTTTACTCAGCTGACAGACATGGTTCCTGGCCGCTACATCTTTCGGCTTCGAGTGACTGATGACCAGGGCTCCTTTGATGAGGACACAGTGTCCATCATAGTGAAGGCAGACCCACACCTAATGGATCTCGTTGAGCTGGTTTTGAACGTGGAAGCACAGAGGTTGTCCAAGGCCCAAGAAGACTCACTAGAAGCGAAACTGTCTCTTTTACTGCGCGAGGAGGCGATTATCCATGTGAGGGAGATGCGCATCGAAGACCACACTGGCCGAGCTGTGATTGTGTTCTACGTGGAACATCGGGACACCCACCTCGCATTGCCAGGCCCTGCTGTTGTTGCACGTCTGAAAGAAAAGCTGACTCGAGATTCAGGTCTCCTGGAGATGTCTGTTGCTAGCATTCAGACTGCAGTGTGCCAGAACAACTGTTCAGGTTTGTTTTGAATCAGGGTTTTTTTAAATTTTATGTTATTATTTATGTTTATTTGAATTTTTAAAAGATGTTAAACTGTGTGATGTCAAAAGAGTCATGTATTTCAGTGCTCATTGAACAAGTGATGTATCCATGTTATACATCACATTCTTAACAAATCAGATAGCACTCTTACAAATGTATCTTCTCATGATTTACTAACATGTAGATATATTCTCAAATAATATTATTCTCAGTCAAATTGAGAGGTTTACTATGAATAAAGGTAGCTAACAACAATAAATTTTAAAATTAACCATTTTAAAATATAATTGAGGAATTTTAAGGGTAAAGTTTATTTTAAAAGCCCAAATACACTCATTTAGATTCATGTACCATATTTACCTGAATATAAGACAAGGTTTTTGACTAAATATGTCAGTTAAAACATATGGGTTCATCTTATATTAGCAAATTAAGCCTAATTGGTTAGGATTTTTATTTTTGCTTTACTTTTCTGTGTCCAAAAAATTGTTAATGTTGATGTCACAATAAGCTGTAAACAATAAAAATACCACACATAATATTGCCTGCCAACAGAATGATTTGGATGTGATTGTAACACAGAATCTTAGATGGGAAAGTGAAGTTAACACTGTAACAAAGAAAGCAAACAATGTTCTATATCTGATTAGGAATCTCTCAACCTTGAACTCGTCAGCAGTTGAAAAGTTTTTCTTTACATACATAAGATCATTGAATATGAATATGCCAATGTTGTGTGATCCTCATATTTTGAGAAAGACAAGAAAAATGTAAAAAGAATACAGAGGATGGCAACTGAGATTCCAATCTCTAGTAAAAATCTACAATATCGCTAAAGATATAAAAAATTGGATTTGTTAATCCTAGAAAAGGGAAAAGAAAGAAGTGACTTAATAGAAAACTATAATAAACTGAATAAGATTTACAATGCTTCATGCTTGGGCACACTATTTAAATCAGTTATGGATCCCAGACTACAAGGATATTTGGCTAAGCTGATGAAGGAGAGAACAAAAACTGGACCACAAACACATTTCATAGCGACTAATCGGATTGTGAGCCTAGGGAATGTTCTCCCAGTGGATTGTGTTGAGAAAATACTTTAATGTCTTTCAAATCCCATCTAGATAGTTATCATCAAACAAAATTGAGTTTCTAGTGCAATATATATGATTGGATTTTCACAATTTTGTACATGATATGTGTATATCAGCTTGTTGCTACTTCCATTATATTCATATTCAATTATATTCATGGATGTATTCTTGGCATCCACTGCACATTTGCCAGGCATTCAGACTGATATTTTTTAATGGATCGGTAAAGAGAATCACAAACTATAGGCAATGTATCAAGTGAATCACATTGTGAAAGAAAGGAAAGAAGTAGAGATTGTTTTACAATGCCCTGATCGACAAGACCTTGCGGACTCTTGGTTCATTATCTCGCGAGTGCGAATATGCATTTTGCAAGAGAAGGAAATTAAAAACTTAATGTTGATAGAAGCACAATTCTACATCTAGTCACTGAAAAGGATGGAAAAAAATTTTTTTTAACAAAACTTCACAATCTAGGAAACTAGTTGCTGTCTCCTACATTACCATGTACAAATTAGCAGTTCACAATTCGATTGCATGAACATTAAACGATACAAATTTCAAGGATATTTTGTAAAAGCATGTGAAAGAACTGTTAAAGAATCAGAGGCCACAGTCAGCAGGACAGGAAAAAGCTCTGGGGACAGAAGGTAATGAACTTAGATGGTATTAGATTACAGACCAAAGATGCAAATTCAGAGGGGTTTTAAAAGTCACAGAATGTCTCAGTGTAGGATGTGTGAAAAGAAAGTAAGCATTAGTCAACAATGTAAAAATATTCTTGGGAGGCCTCTTTAAAATTAGGGGGATGTCTTATATTCAGAGTCAACTTATATTGTGTATATGTGTGTGATGAATACAATATATTGTTGCATAAGTAGGAAAAGGAGAAAATTCAAAATCTTTTTATTTATATATTGATTTAAAAAATAAAAGTTACTGAAGTCATTATATTATTATAGTATATTATTAACTATATTATTTATATATCACTTATTATTATTATTATTTTTGTTATATATTATTTATATAATTTGCATGTTCTCTAGTGTACTCAGTTTGAACTCACTGTTGATAACTTGTTATATCAGACTTAAAGAAACATTATGAGTATACTCAGGATTTTACATTGTGATTAATGGATCATGTTTATGCAGAGAAAGTTCTTTCCAGTTGTCTTCATAAAGTCGAAACATACTACATTGTAACAAAACTTTCACAGGCCATGGTGTTTGTGATCAAGCCACTCGGCAGTGCCTCTGTGAAGCCTTTTGGATGCAGGACTTAATTGCAAAGCACTTAGGAAGTGGTGACTCCAATTGTGGTGAGCAGATTTTATTTATTTATTTATTTCCACTTGTCAATTTTTACAATTATTAATATCCTGTGTTTATAATTCATTCAAAGATGCATTTCTAGCCTTGTAAGTTAGTAAAATGTTCCTACAAGTGAAATGACAAAAAAAGTTTCTAACAATAATTTATGCCCTTAAGTTTTCCAAGAATTTTTTTCCTCCCATAAACCAACCTATATCGCCTACACAATGAAAAATGTGCTTTTAACAATTTACTTTTTATTATTTATAATTATTTATGTAATTATTTGTGCATTCAATGAACAGTCAATTTTCTGATTTTGTTCATGATATGAAGACCTCAGGGCAATAACATGCTATGCCACTATACATATGTTTTAAGAAAAAGGAATATAAAGGTTTAGACATTGCATTCTATATGTTGGGATAAAGAACATTAATTTATGAATTACACAGCTATCTTGCAGCAAATCTTTAAAATACAAATCCCAACATCTAGATACATCTATGGGGGCATCGAAATATGCTAATATCTCAATTTCATCTGAAATGTGGCAGAGCTTGTTATTGTCCCAAGATCTTCATATAAAGTATACATAGAATCTCTCTAGTCTCTACTCAGATCCAACTGTCAAGGCAATCCTACAGATTTTCCTCTTCTGATTTTTTTATGCTTCTTGCTTTTTGACTTCAAAAGAAATTATCAAAAGCAAAATTTTTCTAAATAATCAACCTACTCCCCCTTTTATATTCTGTAGAGAATGAATCATTCTCAGCTTTCTTTTTGACACCAAAACATCTTTTGACAAATTTAGAAATAAAGACATAAATTGTGTTTAATTAAAGAAAAGTAGAATTGTCCTATATTTGATATTGTCCATCAGCATAACTCACTGGTCAGCATGCTTGCTTTCCGGTTTGCACTCCTGTGTTTGATTCCTAGTCAGGGCAGATTATAGTGTGAGGTCTCCTTGCAAAGTTCCACTATGTGTTACTGTGTGATGATGAGTAAAGTTCACTTTTCAGGTTGAGAAGACCAGAATACAGCATAAGGGATGTATATGTGCTAACCACACATACCCAAACCCATGCCCACAAGGTCGGGATGCCGCTAGTAGGCCTTGGTCCTGTCAGACAGACGGACTGTATTTAAAATTATAAACTAACCTGTGAGAAAGGCTACAATAAGCACCCACGTGGCAAATTCGTTACAGACTTGACCACGAAGTCTTTGACTCCAAGGCCAACATCATGTGTTTGCTCTCAGTTGTCCAGATGTGATGGCATTTCAGCTTTCCAGCATTGTCACCTGGGCAAATGAAAGCTAACTCATTCTTTGACAGAGATCTTCAAATGTTTTCAGTTTTCCTAAACCTGATTTATTCATTGCCTTGAAAATTACAGATTGGAGTATTCTGTACGTGGTAATTGTGCTGTTTACGGGCGTTGTGCTGATAGTAGGAGGAGGTTGGGGCATTATTTGTCTGTGCCAAAGAGCATGCACCCGTCGTCCAAGGAAAAGACAGAAGTACGCTTTGTTGGGAGATGATGGTGAAGATGATGCTATGATACCAAGAGGTAGGTAGAAAGTTCTGTGATATCATGATAACGTTAATTTACCCCATAAATTTGGTTAAAACATGGAAATCTAAGATAGAGTAATAATGGATTTCCACAATCAGTTTTTATTTATTTACTTTAACTTGCAGATCCTTGTTATTCAAAGTGATCTAATGTAGTAAAACTTCCCTCAAAGATCTCCCCTATTTAACGACCACGTCTCTCAGCAACCAATTTTTTACCCCAACCACATTTTGTACCCCAGTTGTACCACCTCTCTCCCCAACCACCAATTAGCCCCTTAGTAGCAATTTCCTTACCCCTTTTAAGAGTCCACTTTCAGGAAAACTATATATGCAGTTCACCTAATTTTCAGTACTTAAAATGAAAATTGATGTTAAAAGAATTTGCGCATCAGGCCCTTTGTCTCGGCTTCATTCTTGAGAAAATCGGTGTGCAGTATATCTGGGAATCAAGTATCAATAAACCACTGATATAAATTGTATTTTTACTGCTTGCTCCATTTTAGTTTCATTGCTTTCAGTGAGACAGCAGATATGAAAGTGACCTATCAGTTAATTCTTTGAATCTTTTATACTATTTGTTAACAGAGCCTTCCTTACGTTACCTTCATGTAGGAACATCCTGGTGCAATAGAATATCAATGTCAGAGGTAACGGTTATTGACTTGACCTGTAAGAGGCCAGTGTTTGGGTTGTGTCTGGAATGTGAGCCCAATGCTCAAGCACGATCCAAAGAAATGCAAAATAGCAAGGTTTTAAGCTCCTAAGACAAAACTTGTCATGCATGCCTAATGACTTTTGAGATTTCACAAGAAAATGGAGGTTTGTCAGGAGTACTAAAACTGAAAATGATTTAAATGTTTATTTTTATCCAAAAGACAATATGGTTATTGGGCAGTTATTGGAGATAAGGGGTTGTGCACATAACACTAAAGAAGGGGGAGGGTGAATTGTGGCAGCGTTTCACTGTTACGCAGGGGTAGGAGGGTTTTAGTTTATTGCTGTATAACATTGATATTATTTTTTTTTAATTTTTCAATGTTTGATGAAGTAATTCCTTTTTTTCAGTCTTACACTAAAACGTTAAATTATTAACTAATTAACTTTTTAAATAAATAAATTAAGGTTATTACGTTCAATTTGTTAAAATAAATGGAAATTTTTTCATCAATTATTTGATTAAATCTGAAAGATGTTGAAGAAAATATTGAAAACTGATCTGTAGTATATTCTGGAATCCAGTTACAGTAAATTGGCACAGTTAACACTCGCCCATTTGTTGTCCACAATCATGTGCGCTTGTCTTGTTACTGTGATATAATATAGTTGTATTTCTTGTAAATCCTGTTGGAAGCGTTATATAGTTTAGGATGGGTTTAAACATACGTTATAGTTGTTACAGGGGGGGAGTAATCAAAACACTCTAAATTTATGTTATGTAATTTATAAATGGTCCCTAAACGAAGTTTGCAGTTTTCAACAATTTAATTATTAATTACTTTACATAGAATACAAACCTCTCCATGAACTTGAGTTTACTAAACTTAATTCTGCCATGGTAGATATATCACTAGAATTGTGTGAAATACATGGATTTGGCATTTTTAATTTATATGATAATTAAGACAAAGATTTGTTGGAGACTTTCAATTCTCCAATATTGTGATGAGGGGACCATATTGGCAATGCTTACATAAAGATGTTTTTTTTAATTACATTTATTTATTTCTCAAACATACTGGTTGAAATATCCCAAAATATAATACAGTGCATTATATTTTGATTAAAATATTAAGTCTATATATCAATGTAGTTGACGTTCAAGTTCCGGATTTGATGACAGTGCCACAGCTGATAAGTGTCAACAGACTGTTTTAATCAAAGTATAGTATACAAAAGTCTGTTGTCAATGAAAATCAGAAAACCGTGATTCCCTAGCAAACTTTTTAAAAACAGATAGAGATGAAGTACTGAGCAGTACTTATCCGTTGTTGTTGCACAAATAGTCTGTGTGTGTAATAATATGTAGGTTTTTAATGTATTTTCATAAAATTTTCCATCAGATTTTTAGTGTTCAATTTATTTGGATTGATTTTTTCAGTTTCACAAGGCAAAATAATGCTGTCAGATACAGATTCAGACTCAGAGTCTGTGCTTTATGAAAGTGGAAAATGTAAGTTAAATGGAGAGTCTCGAAATGGCCATGGCAAGCCACGCAATGGCTTTGTGAAATCAGGTCGCAGGATTAAAACATGAAAAGGTTAAGAAAAGCAGATGTCAAAGGGACATAAACTGATGCCTGAAGAGACGAATTTTGTGTCCAGTAAGTATGTAAGAAGTATTGTCAGAGTGAATGAATTTAGAACAGGGTGATTATATATTGTATTATATGCTATCATATTATATATCATGTTGAGCGTGTATTGAATATATTTTCAGTACACATTGTTGATTGTTTCTAGCCATACAATCAACAATTTGCTAATTGAATATTTCAAAAGCTGCTATACAATTCTAGCCTCAGACCTGAGATACTGTTAGGGGACACAGAATAACTGTAATATTTAATGTTTTTAATTTATTTTCCATAATATGTAATTTTACTTTCCCCATCATATTTTCCATTTTCTCATAAATATTGCTGTACTGAAGTAGTATATTGACCGTTGCAGATGATTTTGACTAGAGGTAATTTTTGTGTTGTATTGCGTTTTGATGTTGACACGTAGATCCAATGCACCGACTTCATTGTTTTTCTTTCCATGACATAACCGAGGAAGTAAGAATTTTCAAAAATGGGAATGCTAATTGTTTTTATCTGTCAATGTGTTTCTTCCAAAGAGAATTAAAGGGGTCTTTTCTTTCAAGTTAATTTCATTCTGTGAATGAGGAAGTAAAGACTTTTAATGTATGTTTTGTATTTCTTATGTATGTTGGTGGAAAGAAATTGAGACTACTATTTGCAAAGAATGAGTGTGTTGTGATGTATTGTGATGATCTGGTAATTCTGAAAGAAAAAATATCGAAGACCAAAACTGTTTTTTAATGTATATGGTACTGTTGTTGTCTTTTAATGAAGTTGAAACATATGATATATACCATTTAAACAGCAGCTATTTTATACACATATAATAGTGTGTGTCTCATTTTACATGGATTTAATTTTGACTGTTTATGTAGCCATGGTAATCAAACATGGCAATAATCAACGACATCGATATAACAAGTAATATATGTTATACACATTCTATGGACCATAGTACTTACATTTCAAATGTTTGTATTGTAGTAGCATTTGCTTAATGACTGGTCTGATATTATTTCTTGCTTTTATACATGTACGTTAATGATTCCTTTTGTACTTAGCGATGCCTAGAGCTTTTTTAGAGTGTTTAGAAATTTCAAAAATTTCCTCTGATACGTTTTCAGTATTTGGATGTAAAACTTGTCATGTGCATTTTGTTAAGTATATGTTATTGAAATACATATACTTTTTATTTAGTTGTAGAAACGCCAATTAATAGTATTGTAAGAATTTTTTTGTCACATCACTACTTACCTTTTATAAATATGTATTTTACAGTATATGTATTTCTGTGTTGCACATGTAGTATGCTCTAAAGCTTTTCATATTAACATGAAATCCTTGGTGTAAACAGAATGTGAAATACTATCCACCTTTGTCAAATGTTTAATGTCTAGTCATTTAAGTTACTGTGAACAATGTAGAGTTACTAATGAGAATATGGCAAGAGTTGCCACTTGAAGCAGAAAGAATGGGAAAAAAAAAGAAAGAATATTTGCGAAGAAAATGAATGTTAAACAACATCAACACCTGTAAACGAGGTTTTTGAGAATTTTACAAATGCTTTGGCCTAGTGACTTGCAATTGTTTTTCTATATTTTTTACATATGTCTTGCATTTGTGATGTTTATTATGATCAGTATTGATGTAAAAAATGTATTCCATAAAAATTTGATTTCCCGGCATTCAGAGACTATTTGTAAAACACTGTTGGAGAATAAAATGTATTTCTTGTTGCTGCAGATAGTCAATGTTTCTTCATTGTCATAGTGTTAACTGTGAGAATTCTATGTTAAATTGGTCTTCATGTATCCATTATACTCGACATGTGATTGACTGTGTTTTCTAGATTGTATCCTTTTGTACAACCTAGAAGGCAGAGTTGTTTGTTACAACTGTAGTTCAAGGTTCTATGGCAATAACATTGTGATTAACAAGGTAACTTCAGACAATGCAATGCTGGCCTCGGAGGCCTGTGCACGTGCGTCACTGCCACCAGGTACCCAGTATTAAGTTTTAAATGCAGCAGCATTGGCTGTTTGCATATTGCAAAGTGCCTTGTGAGCCACTATTAAGATGCGCCACACAAATCTCATGAATGGCTCCACTTGGTTGAATGTGTCAGGAAAGTTTCTCTGCAGTGGTACCTTGCTGGTGAGAGTGCTAGCAACAGAAATTATGTTGGTAGCTTGAGCTGCATCTTGTAGCAAATAATGTAAATTGTGTACTCACTACAAGCATCACAGGTTCTGAAGGTGTTGTCCCCTTCACTTGTTTCCCATTGATCTGGTTGCTACCAACATAACACATTCGTTGTTTAACAATAGAAGCCCAGAGGCATCATTTCGACTCCTGGTGATCTTTATATCCTTGTAACTTCTTTGTTTTTCAACATAGGATTTTGTGACTTTTCATCATTTTCATATATTTATAGTATGCTAAAAATTAAAACATACAAAAAATATATTTCATGAAAAATTAACAAATTTACGTAGAATGCCCAGGAAGAGTCATTTGACTCCTTGTGTATTGACCCTATCCTGAAGGTTTTGTTTCAAATATTTCAATGCCGAAACTTTGTAAACGTGTCTCCTAGTATTTCGGATACCTTCTGAAGAAATATGGGAGCATTCCTTACAGTTTTTGTTTTTTCTAGCCCTCTTGTTCAACACATACAAATTCATAAGTTGTTTCGTGATGGTAGCAAGTATATATTACTAAATTTTGAGAACAAAATTATTGTCACATGAAGGAATAACAATGTTATCACATAAAGGTTGAATGAAAAACAATATTTCTTCAAATTGTTCAAAAAAAGAGAAATGATTGAGTATAAAATATATTTTTTTATATACGGGAGGGCATTTTGGACCCCAGACAGTAATGATGTGGTCAGATATTCTTTATAGACGCTGTCTTGTTTCATGATTTTAAAAATAATAGAGAGGTTTGGAAAGAAATCACTGGCAGATTTTACGGCTTTCATCTGAAAAATTATTTTGCTGTAGTATGAAGCAATACCTTTACAAACTGTAGCAATATTATGCATTAGAGGAAATGAGTTTACATGCCATCTTTTACGTATCAAATTTGAAGAATTTTCACAGTTTATAGCATGAAAATCGAACAATTGTGATGATCACTAAAATGGAGTGTACAAACGTTCTTATATACATTGGAAATATTGGGGAAGTATTGTGAAAGACAATGAGAGGAAATGCCTGGAAAATGTAACTATGAAACCACAGATAAGGAAACAAAGCATGTGCTGACAGAACATATGTAGTACGCTACAAAATGTGCTCCACAACTCTAGTCTGTACAGTCATTACAGTTTTATCTACAATTATATATATTTATATTATACAAGTCTGTACTTTAATATGTGTTGCAATAGTACTGCTTCTCCAGCCTGCTCAATTATTATTTTTCTGGTCAACTTAAATATGCAATGTAAGTTGTATTTAACCTGAAGTGTACTCTGTTCCCCGATATTCTTGTCATGAGGAGCTTCATGGGATGATGTTTGAAATCTGGTCAGTTCTACTGTGCATATTGTGATATACAAGGATACAGTCTCAACCTAAATCAATTTTAGGCATGGTGCGGATATCCGAGAAAAATTGCAGATTTCACACTAATTTCTCCTTTCTACCAATGCAATATCTTCTGAAAAACATGCTGAAGATGATTTTTGATAGTTGTTATAATAAAGTAGAGGGGGTAGGTTGTAGGAAGCAGATCACTGCATACTGGGTCTAAAAGGTGTTAATTGAAGCCACTGCTCGTTTTGGCATAAATGTATTTGAAGGTACAGATATTCTAGGTGGCACTGCCTAGGGGCAGTAATAAAAATAGATTAGGATACACACCATAGATTTGAGATTCTTCAGCTTTCATATTAAGTCTGAATCCTGATTATTACAAAAAGTTTTGAATGACATCTTATGCAGTTATTACAAGACGATGTGAATGACACATGGACAATAACACAACTGCTTTGGTAGTTTGTAAACCTTCATTATCACCTGTTTACAAGCTTCAACTGTCTTATTTGCTCTTAACATTAATAATTATTTCAGATCTCTCTTCCTCTGCAATTCTGTCAACTTCAATAATTTGTAAAACGTTCACATAACAAATGAAATAGCTATTGGGGGGGGGGGGGGGGGGACAAAGGCAGATAGTAATGTTCTGATAGCAATGTTGGTTATTTTCTGAACTGAAAAACAAGCCATCATATAATACTGAGAAAAATCTTTAATACATATGATTACAAGCACCTTTCCATGACATTTACACCTTATATATTTACGCTTGGAACTTCTTAAACAAATAACAACTCAATCCCAATGACTGTGTAAAATGCATTTTTACAAAAATGTACACAAAAATGGAATGTCAATGGTAAGTGTGATGAGACAACACAGTAATTTACAAAGGAACACAGTTTATCTATTTTTCATTTCATCAGGACACTCATAATTATTTGTTTTATACATATGCTACAAAATATGGACACTACTAACATCTTCAGAGAATGTACAATTACAAACAACAATAATTATCATTACAAATCTAACTTGTCAGTAACACCTTCAACCCACTCACTATGAGAACTAAAAATATCTGAAACACCTCTAGGCTTTAGCTGCACTGGCGACTGAAGCTGATTTTGGAGTAGATTGTGTTTGCGATTCTTTTTCCAGTTGCTTGCCAAGATACTCCCTAAAAAAAAAAAGCAACAGATTTGTCAGGATGACAGCATACATCTGAATGTGATTAAAACAGAGAGAACAATTAAAATGGATTTTTAATGTCATAAGATAGTTCTTTTAACATTTAAAGAACTGAATAATATAAGTGCCAAATTAAACTTCATTGGAGCCTAATTTTTAGAACCATATACCAAATAACTTAAAGGAAATAAAAGTAAAGAAAATCCTCACAATTAAACTGGATTTTTTCATACAATGGAAATATTTAGACAGTAAAACCTATCAAAGACAGAACCCTGACAGTTCCTTCAGAAAATTTCCATTTTGGCAGGTTTCTGTGTTATAAGGTGAATTTTTGGCAACCCTTTATACCTTACGTACAGAACTTTTTATATAATTTTGTTAGTGAAACCAACTAATGAAAATAAAGCATAACTTATCCGTGAAAATATAAAGGTAAAGGTATTCCCTGTGCAAAGCACACAGGCCGATGTGGCCCTAAGGGGAGGTGAAGGAAGGGCTCCACCTTTTCATCACCGTCGGCACAAGAAGGAGGTTGTGTGGCGAGCAAAACGCTCTGGCTGCCTTTACCCCCAGGAAAGATCTTCACTTGGAAAGGAGGCTGAATCGACCCCAGAGCCGCCCTGAAGGAAAGCACCAGATAAAAATCCCAGCCTACACCGGGATTCGAACCTGGATCCTTCAGGTCAGGAAGCCAGAACCCTACCACTGAGCTACCGCAGCTCCATCAGTGAAAATATTGCAGTAAAAAAAAATTAACAGTGAACTCAGAACATATAGGACATACATTGGACAAGCATTTATTCCCCATTTACTTCTGTAGCAGAAGAATGTTGCACATATGCTTAGAAGACATTCTGACTCACTTCCACACAGCTTTTCCACACTTTTTTGAGTTTAAATTTGAGTTAAACTAGTGATATTTCTACAGCATATGCTTTCTCACATTATTTGAGACTTTTGTAATTTTTAAAAATTAAGAGATTTCTATGAAAATAACAATACTATTTTGCACATCCTTTCTATTGCAACTTTTTTAAAAGATTGTTTTACTATAATAATGTTCAAAACAAGCACACGAGTACAAATTCTTAATGTTAATCAGTAAGGACCCAGATGTTTCTGAACTAAACATTTTAGAAATATACAACCATTTACAACCTAAAAAATATGAAAATATGACCATAAATATGAATTTTTTAGTTGGATTTTTGAAACCTTCAAAATCACTCCACCTGTTTAAATAACCATTATGTTGAAAATATACTTTTAAAATTCACAATTCACACCTCCTTTAGAGCTCCATGAAGACAATTATACTTGCTTAAGTTATTAAATAAATTTTACAAAAGTGGTTGACTTCGGAACAAAACCTGACAAAATTAAATGAACCTCCACATTTGATGCTTTCTACTTCTTCGTCTATATAAGCTTACCCTCCTAATTCTCATACATTTATATTTATATGTAAGACAGACAATTATTACAACAAAAAATGGTAAGAAATTAGATAACAATTAGAAGATATGAAAAATTTCTTTGAAATGACTGCACGCATGTGAAAATGAAATCAAAAAGATAAAAATATGACCAAAAATACAAAATCATGAAAAAATATGACCATGATATGAAAAATTAATGGAAAATGACCAAAGGGTTAGAAAAGCCAAACATGACTCCATATATCATGTGAAAATTGCATGTTGGTCATTGTAAATAAAACTACGCTTTTCTTACATTTTCCATGGAAATAACGCAAAGAAATAAACATCCAGGCCCTATTAATCAAATATGTGTACCATACATACCAGTTGTGCACCATAAGTTTCTGCACAGCCAACAGTGCTTCATATCGCACATTGGGGTCATCATGCCCCAACAACTGCATCACAAGTTGTTTACCTCCCAATTGTTCTATTACACTGCAAATAAGAGGCAGGCATTTAGTATTAGCTCATTTCAAAATCTACTAAATGGCAAATGGAAAAAAAAAAAGAAGTCCCATAACAAGGAGGTTGGGGTAGGCTGATATGTATTTTACATTACCAAGACACAATATTCATCCAAAACGTTAAATTATTAAAATTACATTGAACATGGTTCAGCGAACATTTGCCTCACAATCATAAGCTTCATGTGGGACAGGTTTGACCAACATTCCTAAACTTTTCCTATGTAAAATCAACAAGGTCAAGAAGGATAATAGTGTGCTTACAAAAAAAAGTATATCTTCTGCCCAAACAGACACTGCATGTACTCAGAGAACTTGTTAGTTTGCATCCTGTCCTTTTGTGTTAATTCATAAACAGTTTAAACTTCGTACAGAATTCTTTCTATGATACTACCACAATGTGTTTTTCCAATACCTTCTCAATATGCAAAGTTATATTCTCCATTATTCCGCCTTTATTTGCATAACTAACTTCTAAAGCAGCATTCAAGTTTGCCCTTCTTGAGACATCCTGATTAGTGGTTTCAAGAGAACGCAAAGAATGAGCCTTTGCCACTCTTTGATTATTCAGGCCCCCCCTCATTCACCTAAGAAAAATTTAACCATTATTACAACTTTGACTTACTTCTTGCCACGGGGATAGTGACGAACATATTCTCCAATATCATAACTGGCAACACTCAGAACCAGAGGATCGTTGTTGGTTTCAAGAAGATGAATCAGAATACGCAGAAGTTCATAGTTCTTTTCATTCAGTTTTGCAGCATTTTCACGCCAGAATTTGGCAGATTTGTGGACTGGACTCCATTCCAAGCGACCTGATTTCACTTCTGTGGCGTATTCATCAAATGAGCTGTATAAATTACAAAATGTTATTAGGAACAATGTACAAAAGTAAAAAACCTGGAGAAAAAAGGAAGTAAAAGTCATATTCTGTAACAAGAGGTGGTTTATTTCACAAATTAAAGATGCATGATAGAAATAAATGTTACTTATTACAAATTTGTTTGTTATAAATGTTACTTAATTATATTATATCATGATACAAATTGTAAAGAATTACCTGAGATCCTGGACAGATGCCTGAAGCTTTTCATCCAAAAATTCAATGTCGCCAACAATGTCCTCATCATCAAACTTCCTCTGCTCAAGAATACTTAACTGTTTCAAAACTTTGCACTGCACCATGGCAATACAATGTTCCTTAGCTACTTGGTTGTCTTCAGGCTTCTCAATAAGGTTCTACAATGTTACGGTACACAGAAGTATGAAATTGAAATAGTTTGCCACTCATACATCATGAAATTTGATACTACTGTAAAATAAAAGGCAAAGAAATAATGACCTACCCTAAAGACGGCCAGAATAATGCGAGTTACTTTTTCCTTCACAGAATCACTAAGAATGTCTGCAAGAATAGGAATGACATTGAACCTACAACAGAAAAAATTCTTCTAAACAAACATCCTTCAAGTGCCAAGATGATTATAAAAATAGAAGCATAATAAGAACAATTTTTTCTCCTCTTCTTTATTCAGAATAGGAACATTTTATTTTTACTTAACCTATTTTTGAAAAAATGGGAAAATCTGAAAAAACATGTAAATAGACTGCTGAACATGAAAACAGTTTATCGTGTCAAAAACTATTCTTTCGAAGGGCAGTACCCAAGCAGAATGAATGAGCAATGAGATTTTACGTGAAGCTCATTGCATGCTCTACACAGTGAGGAGTATTTGGATAAAGAGTAATGTTTCTTTTAAAGGCTGTGAATAGTAATTTAAAGTACACAGATGTCAAATAAAATGAATTTCCTATAATAGTTACAGAATGCTTCTCCTTATTATGACAGTTCATTTTTATGGCATGTTATTTTAAATGTAAAAACATTTTTATAGTGATAAATAATATCAAATCTTTCTCGAGTAACACAGACTGCTAAATACCAGAAGGGAAATGGGAAAAAAAGAAAATAGAATCAGGTGACTAATGTGCCCCTGATTTCCATAGATGCTTTTTTAATGGTGTAGAAAAATGGGAAATGTTCCAAATTGTTTTACAATATAACTTTTTCTTTATTTTAACATTAATGTGTAGGAATAGTAAACAAGTTTTATCATTTTGTAGAAAACTAGCCATGACTTAATTGAGCATGCTTGCTTACTTGTTCATCTTTTCAGCAAGAAGTGGATTGAAAGTGAGAACCCACAGGCAGAATATCAATTGGTACTGGATTTGAAAATTTAAGCGGCTTTGCAAAATAGTCAGTATTGTGGAGATTCCATCCACTGCCACAAACGCAAAGCGATACTCATCAACTCTGAGCATCATCTGCAGGCATCTTGCAACTGACTGCATGTATTCGTTGTTCTGAGATTAAAAAATATGCATTTATTACTGTACACTTAAAGAATACTTCTGAAGAAAACATTAAAAGTAATTATAAACTTTTCTCTGTAATAAAAATAAAACTTGTAAATGTTTTTTAAATGCTGTATCTCCGACACTGCAAAACACAGAGACTGTTAGATACACTATTAAGAAAACAGGTGACATTCATTTTTTTAAATTACAACTAAATATCAAATTGTTTCCAAGGGAAGACCAATGAAGAGCACTTTTCATCAGAAACATGAATAAATTCTGTACATCTATCTTACCTTGCCAAGTTAAAACAAAAAAATCCCACGGAAGTACAAGAGCACATACTCGCAAGCGAGTGAGAATTGACAGGTTCATTAGAATGTATGGTTAAGTGGAATGGATAAACGAAGAAAACATGTATTTGAAAGAGGCAAAGAAAGGAATCAAGTTACTGTCCTTCCTAGAAGTATGCACATAATAATGCTGCTTTTCTCGTTAATTAAATATAAATGGATAAAAAAGAAAAATGTGACAAAGATTTTAAGGAACTGAAAAAATATATGAAAAGAAAACAATCCCAAGAAACTGAAAAATTACTGAAATGCAACAACAAAGATAAAATATTTAGCGTATTTCAATGAGCCCACTCATAAAAAAATAGCTCAATAGTTCAATTTAATCTGAAATTGATGAAATGAATGGATAAAATGTGGATTACAGTGATTGTTAATTCATCCTGATATATTCACCAAGCATCTTTTCTTCAATACAATTAATTTAGTAGTTCTCATGAATTTTTTTCTGCCAAAAATCCGCCGTTTTTGTGCGCACCATTGCATAACTTTCTCTATATACAAAGTATATTACTCTGTATGTATTTCTGTATGTGTACGAGAAAGTTTTAAGAGTACAAGAAGTGTTTTGAAAAATTCCTTTCTTTGGAGAATTACTTTTCAAGAACATACAAGCATGAAAAGAATACTGTCTGTAAAAATCAGGATATATTTTATATTCATCTGCCAGAGAAGTAAACAATTTTATAACAGTAAAATTTTGGATATCGTAATTAACTGCAGAGAAAACTGCAGTAAATTGATTGCACTCTCATTGATCTTCCCACTACTTCATAATTGGTATATAATTATACAGCACCTTCAATTGTGTGATTCGGAAAATTATCTTTTTGCACACAAATTAAAAGGAAACATCCAAACTGTAAGGAATAATTCTTCTTTAAAGTTTCATGAAAATAAACTGGCCTCCTATTGACATAAATTTCAGTAATCCAAGCATTTTGTTCACTTGCACAACAAATCATGGCAGAGAAAAGTAAAGAAATGAAACAATCCATTTGAGGTGAAAATTAAGTTGCACTTTTATTTGTAAAGAAAATCAACAACACACTGTTCTCATATGCTTGCCTTTCAAAAATTAATCTAGTGGTGACATTCCCATACCAGAAGCCACAGTTTTGCTAATGATCTGAAACGATTCAAACTACAAATCAACACCAATACAAACCATTTTGTTGCGGAAATGATTTTTGTTTACTTTAAAACTTTTGGAACCCAGCCCGATCATGGGGCTCTTTAATCTGTATTAATGAGGCTCGAAGGCAACCTTCAATTTAGATTATGAGGCAAAACATTTTTTTAGTGCCACAATTGAGGATGCAATGAAAAAAAAATCTATAAGAACAACCACAACCAGCCTTCTCTACTGATCAACTGCCAGCATACTACGCGATGGCATTGTCTACAGAACCATATTAACCAACCATGAGCTCTTCATGGCGCGGAGATGATTCGCCAGATGGTTCAGATTCTGAAGTGGGAGACTCAGGTATATCCATGGCCGCATTCAGGGCAAATTCCTTTAATGCGTCACTCTACAAAAAGACAATTAAGTCGCAGAACAAAACATGACAGCTTCACCATTTCTTCTGCATCTCATAGTTAATCCGTTCCCCAGTGGAAGAGAAACATTTAAAGCTGGGAGATGGCAGCAACTATTAAGATTCTCACTACTGTGGCAACATGAAAGATCTATAAACTAATTGGCGAGGCAAGTTTGTGGACCATTCGTACACCACCACAAATGCATATTCAATTGAGGAGCACTGGGCATCTCAATAAAATATCCTCCCACATCCAGGCACCAAAAGTTAAATAAAGAAATTACAAAACACTCAAGCTAGTCAAATATGAGGTTAATCTGAACTCTGTTCAAAATAATGTTGTATACAACATTTAAGAGTAACACCTAAAAATTTCAAATCTAAAATTTTAGCCAATGATATGATAAAACTTTCTCCTTTAAAAAACATTTCTTTTTCTGGATCTCAAGTTTCCTTTATTAACCTCATATTTGGTTAGATCACTACAACACAAAGAAAACACAAAGCTGGAGTAAAAGAATAAACAAAAGCACATAAGTGTTACGACAAAGAGAATTTGCTAATGTAATAGAATCTGCTGTAGAAAAGTCATGTAATGAGATCCAAATCCATAAACCTGCAAGTCAAGAGACTGAAAATGCAGACCATGCTGTGCCATCTCCAAATCATACACCTTTGAACCAAAATCCATAGAACAACATTTGTGAGTACACATTTAAACCACAATAAATTATTACTAAAATAAAAAAGGTTAAGTCAAGACTACGAAAAAATATGATTAAAGATATGAAGTCTCTCTAATTTCATATTTTGTTGAAAATTATTGTCACAATGAACACAGAAGGAACAAACATTTCATAATGCTTTATAACATCACATTTTAATAATAATTATTTGTGACAGTTAAGTTTGGTATTCCAATAATATAATTTAACATGCAAAAGACAAAGTTGTAGCTGTGAAATACATAGATATAATTTCTTGGTAGAAATACTGTCACGAGGACAAAAACATTTCAAAATTATCTTATAAATAATTATTTAAAACATGCACTCATTACTCTGTCTGTCTTTATAAGATGAATACTTAATATCATTTATGGACAAAATGGTGACCTGGGCAGAAACTGTTTTACATAAATTACCACAACAAACTGAAGTGAATATCATATAGAAGGAATTACCATCAGATCACACGTTTTCTGAATTTATATGACAATTGAAGACCTTTTATTAATAAAAAGTTAGTATTCTAATACATAAAATTGTGTCTAACAAAAATTTTACGCAAAATATTCACGTACAGGCAACATGTCAGTTGTATTATACTCAGTTATGTTTTTGAACAATTATTATATTAATAATTGTTCAGTAAAAACATTTTAGAAATAACATAAAAAAACACTGAGAAAATTCATATTAGATTAGTGATTGAGGTATCTGCTCTCAAAACCAAGTCATTGTTTGTGGGATACTAGGCTAATAAATTATCCTAGTTTTTACACATGGGTTGATAAAGATTCATTCTCCCATACTTTAGATGGGAAAACGTTGGATGTGAACTATACCTCCTAGTAGGATTATAAAACACTCCTTGAACTTGGCAAAAATATAAAGAAGTGAATTTTGGTAAACAATAAAACGAGTTTATTGTAATAGCAAACACCTCATGTAAAACAATAATAATAATAATAATAATAATAATAATAATAATAAAAACAAAAAAAAACATAATTCCTGCAAGTCTCTAGAACCAAAATTAATAGTTTTAATTACACAATGACCTCTACTTTATTCATTTATTATTTTGCTCCTATTATTACTATTCTTAAATTGAAGTATAACATTTATCTAATAACGAGTAGATGGTTACTTTGACAAGTGTAATTAATTATACAATTAACATAAGTTGTCAATAATATCTAAATTAAGTTCTAATTGTGCTTTTGTTTGTACAAAATTTAGAATGCTGTAGGTTTCTTCAATTTATTTCAATCATTTTGAAATCCTAAATTCAAATCTACCTAGCCGTGGCACAGACCTTGCCAAAGAAATAAAAAATACAAAACAAAGTATGACGTTATTAGGAAATCAAGCTTAAATTTACTTTACTTTAGCTTGGCCACTCCATTGGTGGGCACACTGCTGGAAGAGAAACATGCCCAAAGATATTTTTTTGGCCTTGAAATGATTTTATAATTTTGCATTGTCTAGACTCAGGGTTATTTTAAGTAAACAGTTAGACTAAAGGTCAGAGCCTAGTTACTGACACAGAACTGCACGAGCAAAGCATGTCAACTTGGTCACAAATTTGCAATTTCTATACTTAAAAGGTGTTTTGAGTTACCTTACTTACAAGAGTAGCCAAGCTAGAGTAAAATGTAACTGGAAATCAAATTTTTAAAATGAAGTTTGGAATATTTAATATTATGTAAAGGATTACCGTTTGTTTTAACTGGTCTTTCAGCCAAGTTAAGTAAAAGTGCAGGTCAGATCTATCCATTGGCTCTTTGCTCCAACACGCTATCTTAGCAATAATCCTTGATGTCATATTTTGAATGAACCCATCAGGACGATTAAGTAAATTCAAAAAGGGTGTCCAGACAGATTCCTTCTTTCGTGCAGCATGCTCTCTGAAAATTTCCACTCGAGAAGGTTCTTCCTAAAGTAACAAAATAGAACTGTTAATGGGTCAAGGTCGCAAGAATCAAATAGAATCTGGTATTATAAGTTTCAAGATGTACAACCTGAAACATGTCATCAATCAATACAAGAATATGTTGAATAGTTTGATCCTTTGATATGTGTCCCAGCAAGTTCAGGAATGTTTTTGCGCACTGAGAACGGTTATCCTTCAAAAGTGCTTCACGACCTGCAGTATCTGCATTTTCATAAGCAGCAATAAAAGTACAGTCCTCTTGTGAAATCATCTGGGACCTGCAAACAATACATAGTTAATATTAATATAAATATGTTATTGGCATATACAAACGAATGACATTCTAACACCATACATAGAGCAGATTCAATAATACTCACTGAAGATATGATTGCCAATTGACTTTCTGGGATCTGATTTCACTAGCCTCTTGCTGCAAGGCACTTGTTGCGGCAAGCATATCTGACAAAATAATAGAAATGTGTAAAGGAAAATAATTAGGGCTGATGCTCATCATCATTAATAAGTGCATATGTCAGTTTACTAACCTATCTTGTCATCAGGAATCACTGTTTGAACTAGTCCTGTTGCCATCTTGATGACACTAGATCTACGTTGGGATTCTCTGAAAATATTTTTGATCTCTTTACAACATGAAACTTCCCAAAATCAGCTGACCTAACCCGCCCACACCTCTGGCTTTGCACAGAGATCTTGTGATCTGAAGCAATGCAGCCAACATTAAAACGCAATGCGTAGCTTCCCACATAAAATCGAGCGACATGAAGAAACACCTTCAGCGACGGGGGTCGAATTCGTTCAGCCCACCAGCAGTGACATTCAGGACTCTTTGCAGAGGAGCGCCCTGCGACCCTAAAATAGGATTCACTGCGGGGCAGAAATCAATAGATAGAATGAGGATTATGCTGGGTGGAGAGCAACTTCATTGGCTATGGTAGAACGTGCGCCCTATTCAATTTTCTTCTACATTCGCTTCAAAAGAGCACTTGGCCAGGTATTGTTTTAATAAAAATTGAGTGAAAATTTATTTAAATTCAGCCGTTGAAAGATCTCAAGAAATTCGCATTGTACGTTAAGATTTGAAATGTAATGTTAATATTTTTGAGTAAGATGTACATATGTGTTAAGGAATCCTTAAAATTCATGAAGTCATCAATCGGGTCATGCAAACATTTAAGGGGGAAAAATGTTATTGTTTTTTGCAGATTTGTTATGAAGTTATGCAAGACTGTCCCCATCCAAAGGAGCCCTAGTGGATATATATTTCATTAACTGAGAGAGGTTTAGAAAGTGCGATAAAAAGTAGTTCCAAATCTGCAATAAAATTTAGCGATTCGTAAATTTGAAACCGGGCACCCCTCTCCTAAGAATTGAACTTGGGATAGGTGACGTTGAGATGATGCAACAAACTAAACATTTAGAAAAAGTAAACGTGTACACAAGAACAAAATTCAGAGAAAAATACAGCGTGGTTAAGATGGTTCACAGAAGTTCGGAATGACATTTCCGACTAAATCTAGAGATTGAATTTTCTCATTATTATAGTATTTATATAACGAATACGAAAAAAGTTAAAAGCTGAGGAAGAAGAAAAAATAATGGAGGTGGGTATGATGAAAGAGAACAAGCGAAACAAGAAACAAATCCTCCGCATTACAAAATCAGTACTCCCCCTTTCAACATTCTAATCAATGTCAATAAAAAAAGATTCTAAGACTCTTGTAAAAGTTTGATGATTCTTTAAAATAACCGAATTACACAGTCTGTCGAGTTCTGGTGCGACTGGTTCAATAAAAAACAGAAAAACGTTAATGACGCTTTGATTTCTGTATATTTATTAAACATACTCCTCATCTGACTCAACGCACTGCTTGCAACGATTTAAAAATTGTTCAAAGCATTTACTGTAGTCATTCTTTGGAACTGAATATACGACCGCGGTCGAACTTTCTTGAAAGTCCTGTATAGTTTTGTGATGTCTTCCTTTCATCGCTATCTTTAATTTTGGAAGAAGCCAATAGTCGCAGAGTGTAAAATATAGCGAATAAGCAAGATGTTCGAACACAAAAATGAATTTCTTGGCCGAAAAATCGCGTAGAATTTACTTGTAGGCCGTTGTCTCGCAAAAACGACCAAGAGCCTTGTTTACAATATTCACGCCGTAATCGACTAATCTTGACCGAAAATCGGTTTAAGACTTTTAAACAAAATTCTGAGTTTACTGTTTGACCTTCCGGCACAAGTTCTTTGAATGGTTCCCTAATCGAAAAACACTGTCAGCAATGACCTCTGCATCCGAACTTTGGTACTATTTTTAACTTTCCCGTATACATACGTGTATACGGAGTAATATATGTAGTGTATAGAAAGTTATGTAATGGTGGGCGAAAAAACGGCGAATTTTCGGCAGAATAAAATTCATTGCCGGGCCCTGATAACGAAGAAGTGGATAAATCCAGTTGCCAAATTAAGGAGGGAAATCCTCTAACACGTGGTGTAGCCAGAATCCCTGTTTTGTGGATCCTTGAAACCGCAAAACCAATTGAAGGCAAAACGTCCATGTCCGTGCGTCCGTCCGTCAGACTGTAAACACTTTTAGTGCCTAAACCATCGACAGGATTTTTTTCAAATTGAAGAAACCCCTGTCGATCTGGCTCGAGTCGTAGCTTTGAGATTTTGAAATCGTTCTTTAAAATTTTGGGGTACTTTACAGATAGACCCCCCGGACATTTTCAAAATTTTCTCGAAAACGGCTTCAATTTTTACTTTCCCGTATACGTACGTATACACGGAGTGATATACGTAGTATAGGGAAAGTTATGTAATGCTGCGCGAAAAAATGGCCAATTTTCGGAGGAAAAAAATTCATTGCCGGGCCGTGATAACAAAAAAGTGGATGTAAACCAGTTGGTAAATTAAGAAAAAAAATCCCCTAACACATGGTGTAGCTAGAAACCCTGTTTTGTGGGTCCTTGATACCTAAAAACCAATTGAAAGGAAAACGTCCGTCTGTCTGTCCGTCTGTCAACACCGCTAGCGCCTAAACCATACGTACGATTTCTTCCAAAATGGATATTCTCCGGTCGATCTGGTTCCAGTCGAAGCTTTGAGATTTTGAAAAAGATTTGTAAAATTTGGGGGTACTTTACATGAAGCCCCTCGGACATTTTCAAACTTTTCAAAACTTAAGAATAGAGTAAAATACACTTATTAAGGTGGTATAGGTGCGATTTTCACGGATAACTCTGAATTTTCGCAAATTGCAAAAGTAACATTTTTTCGGCGTCTTTCTCGAACTACAAAATTGAAGATAGAGATTTTTCCTTCAAATACATTTCTTTCTTCATAGTGAGTTCTTTCTTTAAGGTCATGTACATTTTTTTGAAAATTTTAGTAGTTTCGCGCAATATTGCGTGCAATATGTGCAATTTTAAAAAAATTACAAAAACAAGATTTTCTCAAAAACGGCTCCATGCTCTGATCAGTTGTTTTCTGTCTTTTTTTATATCAATAATAGGGGAATGCTGGTTCAGTACAATTTTTTCTTTAAACTTTTGGTAGGGATAGTGGTAAATGTACTCTATCAAATGGCATAAAAGCCATATTGCTCTATTCTTTTGTTTTTTCAAAAATCGGAAAAATGTAATTTTTTTACTTGTCTCCCACGTCGTTAATATTTACGTTATCGGCATTTTTTTACATTATATTAAGGAGTACATTTGCTTTAAATAATGTCAAGTAAAGTTTCTCGAAAACACAACAGTTTTCTGTGAAAAGTAGCTCAAATTTCGGCATTTTCAGAAATGCTCAAACCCATTTTCTCATATACGGCTACAAATTTTTTCTTGAAACTTTTGTAACAGATAGTGCTAATTAAACTCTTTAATATGACGTAAAGTTTATTTTCGGTTATTTTTTTGTTTTTTAAAAAAATATATAAATGTAATTTTTTTGAAAGATCTCACATCTTTTATATGCACATTACCAGCAATTTGTAAACATTATTATATTTGTGAGTGTAAGTGCTTCAAATAACTTCAAATAAAGTATTTTTAAAACTCAAAAATTTTCTGTGAAAATGAACTTCAAATTTCGCATTTTTAGTAGCGCTAAAACGCAATTTTCTTTAAAACGGCACATAATTATTAAAAGAAAATTGTCATTTAGGACTAGGTTTTTGTGTTCTTTAAAATTCTAAAATTAATATTTCCGTTCTACTAATAGGAAAGAAAATAACAAAAAAATGTACTTTTGGAGGTGATAGATGGCAGGTGGCAAGAAAGAGTATGTAGCAATTTCAAATAGCAAGCGAAGACCCAAGGAAATATAAAACTAATACGGGAAAGTCTGTGCCATTCTGTAACTCCACTAGTTTTCTTTAAATTTCTTGTAAGAATAGAGGAAAATGTACTTATAAAAGTATCATAGGTCCGATTTTTACGGTTAATTTTCGAAACATAAACGCCATATTCTTCGCTTCATTTGTTTTTCAAAAATTACACAAATATATTTTTTAACTAGTTTCTCACGTCATTGATATTTACATTAGCGGCAATTTGTTTACATTATTATATTTATGATACACGTACTTTAAATAATGTCATATAAAGTTTCTCAAAAACTCGACCGTTTTCTGTGAAAACTAGCTCAAAATTCCGCCTTTTTCTCAAAAACAGCTCCAAATTTTTTCTTCAAACATTTTCGAAGGGATAGTGCTAATTGCACTCTTTAATACGACGTAAAGTTCATTTTGAGGTTTTTGTTTGCTTTTTCAAAAAATACACTAAGGTACTTTTTAAGATCTCTCCCACCGTTAAAACGCACATTTCCAGCAATTTGCAGATGTTTGTGAGTTAGTATGATTCAAATGAATTCTATTGAAGGTTTTGCGAAAACTCAAAAATTTTCTCAGAAAACGAGCTTCAAATTTCGAATTTACAGAAAATGGTTTAAACGCCATTTTCTTAAAAACGGCTCAACATTTTTCAAATAAAATTGCCATTTAGGACGAGATTTTACTGTTCTTTAATATTTTTAAAATAATATTTCCGTTGTACTATTAGAAAACTGAACAATTAGGAAAATGTTTAAAAAATGTGTTTTGAGAGGAGATAGATGGCAGCTGGAAAGAGTATGTGGCAAGTCCGAATAGCCGAGACCAAAGGAAGTAGAAAACTAATGCGGGAAAGGTTTTCACTGTGACACACAATTAATTACACTGCTCAACAAAAAAAAAAATTTTTTCACTTGCCCAGGATTTTGCAACGAATTTACAGTAAATCAGGTATGCTGAATCCACATATATCATTAGTTTTGTTGAATTGGCTCTAGTTTTTGTGCTATGAACATTTTATGAATGATACTATCACAAAACTCACAGCATCTAATGCAAATATCTATCTTTAAACAGACACTGTTTTTTTATTTTAAACATTGAATATCGTATTATTTTCTGGATACTTTAATTGAGCTTGGCTTTATTAATACATTTTCTTTTATTACAAAACAATGAGTTTTTCAGGAAGACCTTGTTTGAACGACTTTAATGTATTTGACTACATTTGTGGAGAATGTACGCTACAAAAACGTAAAGTAAATATTACAAACTTTGGAGAAAAATATATGGAACATATTTTGGTTTAAAACTGGGTGATCAAGATGCGTCGTGGGCTCCTGATGTGGTATGCAAAACTTGTGTGGAGTGTTTCCATTAGTAGTAAACTGAAGGATTTTATATTTGGTGTACTGATGGTATGCCGAGAGCCCTAAAATCATCATGATGATTGTTATTTTTGTTCTGTAAACGTAAAAGCCTTCAATCGTTACAAGAAAAAGAACAGGGAGTACCCTGATTTGGAATCAGCAAAGCGACCTATGCCACATGGGCCTGATGTTCATGACATTCACAGATCATATCTGTGTCTGATAGTGAGGATATACAGATTCTGGATATGCAATTCGAGAGTTAGCAGTGGCAATGAATACGATTTAATTATTGTTTCAAAAGAGCACTTCTCCTAAGATAAGCTCAATGAGTTAATACGTGACCTCAGTTTGCGAAACAAAGCAGCGGAACTTTTAGCATCCTAACTAAAAGAAAATGTCTGACACTGGAAGCGAAAATAACATATTACTGGTTATTGGTACAGGCATTGTCCATAGTTGTCAAGAACTTTTTGGGTAATTATAAAGCAGAAAATTATCCAAAACTGGTACCAGACTTGTTTTTAAAGTTTCAAAATTTCGACGGAACTATGAGCATTAAGATACACTATCTCCATAGCCATCTAGACAATTTTCCAGAAAATCTTGGCAATATGTGTGAGGAACAAAGTGAGCGGTTCCATCAAGAAATAACAGTAATGAAAGTTAGATATCAGAGCAGATGGGATAGACACAATGGCAGACTACTACTGGAGCCATCAACATGATTGCCCTGATTTGCCGCATAAAAGGATATCATACAATGTTTTGTGAATATTTGCAGGCTGTAAATATAAATATATTGACTATATAAATATTAAATATTTCAAGAGTTTAATTTTGTATAAACAGGCATATCTAGTTACATTTAGTTCAAGTTTTATGCAATTTACGAATAGCCTGTACTTAATAAAATAAAATAATACTTTTCAATGCGATTTTCATTATCTCAAAAACTCCAATCTACCAATACCAATGTCATATTTGGAATCTGTGCATTAAACATATCCTAAAATGGCTTTAAATTGTTTGGCAAGGAAATTAGTGTTGACCAGTTATATAAATATAAGTGGATGTAGGTATTGACATATAAGAGCTAAACTCCGACACCGTGAGACCAATCTCGATGAAAGTTGGCATTTTTTTCCCAAGAAGGTTTATGTGCTGTTAAATCTGTTGTAACTCCACTACATAACGCTGTAGAACAAAACTAAATATTTACGTCAAATGCAACCCGCAACACATACGGCAGGATTTTTTGAATCTATATCGTTAAATAACTCCTAAACGATGCGCTCTATGGTCTTAAAAACTAAAATTTTGAGGCCACAGGCTCATCTTAAACATTCTACTACATTTTTGCTGGTCCGGCGCTTCCCAATATTACCTCACCTGCTCAGAGATGTGCAGGACCTGGAATTAAATGTGAATGAAGACAGAGAGTAGCAGAGACAGACAGGGACAGGGTGAGGGAGGGTGGCTGGAAGAGACAGAGGGTGATGGAAGAGGAAAGAGGGAGATGAAGGGCAGAACAACGTTTGCCGGTTTTTTTTTCTAGTAACGATATAATTCGCAAACAGATAGAGTGGCAGTATAAATTTTTAAAAAATCAGTCTCACCGGAACTCGGACAGACAGTGTATATCAATTGACACATCGTAAAGTAAAAGTGATTGCTTCCTTGTTATCAGTTTCTCATACTATTTTCCTATCTCCAGTCATTACTGGAGTCATATGTTAGTATCTTACATATTACATGTTAGTCAGTTGCCTCACTTACTCAGGTTTTTTGGCGACCAGCGACCCCCAATGCCGGGGGTACGCAGCTAACTCATTCGAGTTAAGAAGTGTAGTACGAAACGGCTTCGAAGCCCTCTTGGGGATTTCTTGAGGAGGAGCAGGAATTGCAGTAACGGATTCAGCTTGGGAAATGAGTGAATCTTCAGACGACCCGGAGAGCGATGTATCAGAGGTCATTTCTCTGCCTAGCTCTGAGTCTCGCATTGAGTGCATTTCAGTTGCATTATCTTTTGATATTGATCTCCTCTTCGTCAGAGAGAATCTACTAGCCAGGTCCTTAATGGAGCCCTGTGATCCTCTTTTTTGATGTTCTGGATGTTTTCCTTTTTCCTTCTCATTTTTCCCCATTTTGGATTCTCTAGAAACAAGAGATCAACTGAATTATAGATAAACGTTCACTAGGAAATCATTCACAAAATTAATTTCAAAATTGATGTTCTCTGCTAAACTAAGAAATGTTTACATGGTCCCGAACTACACAATTCATTTGTTTCTTCAAGGAGAAACAATAATCCACGGAGAAAGATGTAGCATTGCACATTTCCAACAGTGCAGTTAAAAAGCATTGAAAATTCACATAACCCATAGAGGCCAGAGCATAGCCACAGTACCCTACAACAGAATTCTCAGAAATATGTGAAAGAAAAAAAAGTGAAACGAGACTTGTAGAAAGAGGCCGTAAGGCTGCGTTCCTCTACTAAAAATAGGTCATTCGATGTCTTCGAGATGTTTTTACGTGCCACAAACCGAGAGTTCTGATTGCAGTGCTGGCTCCGACACGCAACACTCACCGCGCTGGATAGTTGGATTGACATGAAATTTTACCAGCTTGTTCAGCACCTTTCAAAATCCCTATAAACAAATTTTTACGTGCTATGACGCACTGCAAGTAATGTTTTTGCGATTGGTATTGAGACCTTTCATGATCCTTACCGCCTGTGGAAGGGCGGAAATCGCTTCTCGCCGCCGATAGCGTGAGCAACGGCCGCAGAACCAGCGGCGAACAGCGATTTCCTTTCTTCCACAGGCGGTAAGGTCATGAGAAATGTCAATACTAAGATCCGATTAAATTAAGAAGGTGATTGACATTTGTGAGTGGAGGGGAGCGACGTTGCCAGGTCGCAAACCACTGAGCACGTGTTACCGGGACACGACAACAAACACTTCAAAAAATACGTGTAAAAATACGACAAAAGCCTAACCTCAACGCAACTCATCACAACACAGTACACATTGCGCGCGCAGCACAGGCAGAAACGCGGGCGGCGCGGCGGCAGGGAAGTAACTGTGCGATGCTCAAATGTTCCCCGTGTTCGGCAGTGGCAACTGAGCGACCTGACACGTCACGTTTTGTCTCTCTGGTTGGCAGCTGCCATGGAAACGGGAGAAGCGTCCTGACGTCACACAGAACTGTCAATCACCTTCTTAATTTAATCGGACCTTAATTGTCGCCAAAACACTACTTGTAGTGCTTCATAGCACGTAAAAAATTGTATGTAAGGGTTTTGAAACGTGCTGACAAGCTGGTAAAATTTCATGTCAATCCGAGTATCCAGCACGGTGAGTGTTGCATGTGAGATAAGCGGCGAGTCCCATTTGTAGTTGCTCTTTATCCCTGAAAAAAATATTTTGTCAGTCATGTAGTGAGCGTAAATCCTCTAATTGTACGTTTTCCTAAGCTTCAGAACCTCTATCCCATCTTTTTTACCATATCTATTTAAATGAAGTATGAAAAATCACGAACTGTACAATAATTCATAATATTCACGTGACAAATTAATTCGTAAATAAGAATGAACTATGAAAAATAATGAATGCATTCATGTTTCGTATAATAAGAAGGAATTGAGGGGCACAGTAGAACAAGAGGGCTATCCCACATTTGTTGTGAAATTGAGTTATTAGTATTATATAAAACTTCAAATGTTATACTTTTAATGTAATACATTATTTAAAACCAGTGAGTACTTATATGCGAGTGTATTCTGTTTCAATGTTTAAAAATGTACTGAGTTATACAAGGAAAGTCAGGTAAACCTCTCCTTACCTCAGAACTATGCCAATGGTAAGATAGTCCCTTGTTCTTCTGAGCCCTTCAATTATGAAAAATAATGAATCGTTGATGTTATTGGGCACAGTCAAATTGTTATGGTCATTAGTTCCGTTAATGTAGTGAATGCTTCTCGGGAAGTGGCGTTGTTCTCTCCTGTGAATGGTGAGATCCGGAGCGGAATTAAACGTCGGCATGCCAGGAGTTTTCTCCAACCACGTATCTCCTACCAGCGGGGACCCGCCCCAGCCGGGACTAGCTCTAATCTCCCGACTGGTCTTCCGGCATGTGTCGTAATGTAATGAATACATGTGAGTGTAAGTCAGGAGTGAGGATGTCACAAAAGACACTAAAGATCGCGCGCAGTCCGTGGCCCGTTTGTAAGAGCACTGCTCCGGCATTTGCTTGGTGAAATGGTAGGAGAAACCACAGAACACTTAATGACTGGAGTAGCTGGCCGATAGAATACTCCTCCAGACAGCGGCTGAATCAGTGCTGACGCTAGACAATTTTGGGTCCCGAGCAATGCTGAAACAAAGACCCCCCTCCCCCAAATTAAAAATGTGAAAGTTGTATCAATTATTTTATTTCAGCAAAAAACAATAAATTCAATTTTGAAGCTAGACAAGGTTATTGGAAATGTATTTTAAATAATAGTTTTAAGTCAAAGTATTTAGTGATCAAATAATACAATATCCACAGTGAGTTTAAGACGTTATCAAATTTCGTTTTTTAGTTAGTGTTCACTAAATCACTTGTTAAATTTATGAAATAATAAACACGAATTTCTGTAGAACCTATTTTAATGTTAGCGTCATTTGATTCATTTCGCAGAGTCTTATAAGTAATGGCTGTAATTAACTATTTGAGGTAAGAAATTAATTGAACCTTTTATGAAATATCAAGACTACTGTACCGCGACTTTTAAAATGGCGATGATGATTTTCATCGCCCCGGGCGATCCCCGATCTGACCATGCCTAGCGCCGGCACTAGGCAGGATCATAGTGCATACAGATACTCCTCGGGAGATGACTATGTTCCTACGATTCTCGCTGATGTCAGTCAGCCCGTGGAAGGGCGATCCCAAAAATTTGACCTTTAACATTTGTTTTTAATTAATATATCACATTTTTAACTTCTTTAATTAGTATACAATTTAATATACATAACTAGAGACCGGAAAAATATATAGTATTAAACGTCAAAATATGTACATAAATATGTAATGAAAACAGTAAGAATATGTAATAAATATGTAAAATCGGATATAATATGTAATATTAAAATTCTCTAATTAAAAACCATTTACATAGCAAGAAATTACATTTAGAAAAACTGCTCACTTTACAACATACAACTTTCTCGTCAGTAGTAAAAGCTTCATCTATTGTAATCCTCGACCGTAGTTTAGCGGCCGGACTAATCGCAATAGAAGCCAAACTGGCGAGATTTACGACCAGGACACATACACTGTAGCTTTTTCATCGAAATGTTACGTGTCGGCGATCGCAAATTTTTCTCGGAAATTAAGCTTACAGATCACGAAACGCAGTGTCAATGATATTTTGGACACCTAGAGATCTCCAATAATGTAAGGAAAATACTGATTTAAATAAAATACATTTTTTCATAAAAAATATGGAATTAAATTGACGAAAATTGATAAAATAAGAAAATGTATCGTGAAAACAGCAAAATATGTAAAATATGTAATATAGTACTAAATATGTAAAAATATGTAACGACAAAATTTGATATTGTATTAGGAGGGCGATGATTTGCCAAGATTACAATTTTGAGAATGGTAAGTAGAAAGACAAAAAATATGTAATTATATAAAAATCCGGTCTCTATATATCACAAATAAAAGTAATAAAATTGCTTTTATTATTGTATTATATTTTTAGTATTATAAAAAGTGGGTTGAGGAAACATTACATAATTATTTAAGGCGTATCCAAAATACTTCAAATTTACGTTACGTAATTTAAGGGTTACCATTTAACGATCCTTAGGGGCACATTGCATTCTGCAGCAATTCCTGAGAATATGTTGAAAGCACGTATGAATGCATGTTTTCATTCAGTTAGAAAATAATCGAGTTTTTTTTCTAGATTATGTGCTGAGTGTCCAACTAAGAAAATAATAATTAAAACTTCAACGAATCCCAGATGTCCGTCGCCAAAAAAAAGTATTAATTTTTCAGTGTCATTCACAATACGAGCATTATTTTTCTTTCATAAGTCAAATAAATTTAGTAATGAACGCTGTAATGTTGGCATTGAAATGTTCTGTGAAAGCTAGCTATGTCTCTTTTAACCCTTTCGTGGGCCGTGAGAAGCATGCTTCCCACTTCACTAATATCTCTTCAGTTCCCTTCTGAAGCGTTCTTATTGCCCATACCATGTATTGTAATTTATCTTTGACTATTGGAAACGTTTCTGCATAGTGCACTTCCCGCCATTTCCATCATTGTTGAGTTTGGAGGCCGCATGAGGTAGAGTGTGAATGATATAGCATTGTCGTGAGCGTACTTCTACCAGTTTTTATGGATTATCTTCCTTTTTTTATGTTTTGATGTATGTGAGAATGTGTTTGTTCATTTTGTCATTTAGTTAAGATGTTTGGGTAATGTTCAATTTGTATTCTACACATTTTTGCGGGGTAATCTGTATATTATCATAATTATTGTATACGTGCGAAAAGTAGTTCCCTTGCTATTTTCTTGGCATTTATGATTTTATACAAACAAGTTTTGAGGGGTAATTTGATAGTCTTTGTACTCTAAATACAAAAATTTAACTTCATGATGCTGATTATGACAATGCCTGAATGTCTAGGATAATCCCCAATATATAAATTCGTGTTATCATATGCGAATTCATTTTGCGTACTATGTAGTTTCGTGTTTATTTTTGTTCATTTTCTGTGCCACTCTGATCCATGTTTTAGAATTTTTCATAGAAAATTAATGCAAAATAAAAGAATTTTGTTAAAAAATTGAAATTTTTATATGTAGTTCATATCGATTTTTTTCATACCCAAAAAGGGCCGTGGGAAGAATACTTCCCACCACCTTGTATGTAATAATGGATGATATGATTTCATTCATCAATGTAAATTCCAAATAACACTACATTATTTAATCATTTTTTCGTATCAGTTTTTACAAATTAAATCTGGATACATTTTGCCCACGAAAGGGCAAACACTCAGTTAACACTCGGTGAATCATCGCAAGCAGAAATTGATGAGAAAAAATCAATTCAATGCCCAAAAATAGAGGGAAAAAACAAACAGGGAAAGTATTTAGTGATAGTGCTTGATTCTGCTGTTACAGAAATTCTGAACCTTCATCAAAAACATCTAATGAAAATATCTCAAACATTGAATTATTGGGCTAATGCTAATTTCTTTAATTTAATTTTTGTGTTTTTAACAATAGCCTACTTAATTAATTCGTATTCTTATTTCTTGCAACGTAGCGTGTTAATTTTATATGTTTATGGTTGCTAACAAATGTTTTAGAATAAAAACGAAACATTCTGGATTATTTTTTACACGACGTACATGAAATAAATCAATGAAGCAGTAATATTAAGATGTTTTATAGCGAAATGGTATGCTGAAATTACAAAATCTCTTATTTATTTGTTAATGTAATGGTTTACTTTGAATTTATTTAAGTGTTAAGTTGCGAAATAATCACGCTAATTGTCACTACAAATAGTGCACTGGTATTACTATTGTGTGTAGTTTGTTTTGTAAAAAAAGACATCACTCCTGTATGTAACTGTAATATTTCGTTCGTAAGTTCATTCTGAAATATGATGACACTCATCATAGTTCTGTAATTGCCTTTGAGATATCCAATTTCTCTTAGTATTTAGTTGCAGAATGGACGGAGGAACAAAGTGCACTTAGTGTCACATTTCTCGAAATCAACACGATGGAGAAAGCGAGCGACGTGATCCTAATAGAACAATCTGCTTTTCAACACCCGCGCATGGAAAACTACTTCTGTTTACCATGATTAGAAAATTGCATTTTGCACTACACTTGGGTTTTTATTTCTTGGCGCGTGGGGTCTTGTCTTCACGATGGAATATCTCACGGTATTTCGCGTCGTTCTCCGTCGTGCCGCCAAGAGTCGCATGATCGCTACTGTATCGAGTATTGCTGGCGATCACGCGACTTCTAGCGGTACTACGCCAAATACCATAAGATATTCCATCGTGAAGACAAGACTCCACGCGCCAAGAAATACAAATCCAAACGGCCCGAACGGCGTGGTAGAGTCCAACGCTGGTTACCATAGTCAACGCCGTCTTTTTTTTTAATTTAAGGTCATCAACATCTAGGTCATTAGCGACCACTATTGGTTTTAACTGTTATTGCAACTGTGAAGATGACATGATATGGTGATGATAGAGGGTGAAATGATGAACACAAAAAACATGCGCGAGGTGGGTCTCGAACCCGCGACCCTTTGGTCCGAGATCGCTACGACACTACTGTCTTAGCGATCTCGGCCACCGAGGATCGGTAACGCCATCTTGAATTGTGTTTCTACACGGTGTTGCATAAAGTAAATAAGACGCTGGTGCAACGTGAATCAAAATGGCTGCCTATTGCATATTGAGAATGATCCCAATTTATTGCATATTGAGGACGATGGAATATCTTATGTGAACACGTGCAGAAAACAATAATGCATGCTACTCGTACAAAATTGTCTTTAGCATACGCAAACAGAAATTACAAACTGTCGGTCAAGGTTCCCATCATCTCATTATCCGTAAACATTTTATTCGTACGCCAAAGCTTCATTTTCTGAACTAATTAGGTAAATAACTATTTGGAGAAGCGTTATGTTCATTATTGCAACATTTATTGTAAATTTACTCATCTGATAAAATAATTTATAATTTTAATCATGTTTACTAAGCATTAATTAAAACTTTAAATTGCATCAAATTCAATTTACGCCAGTGAACGTATTGTGGGAACATAGACAAATATTGCGGAAAATCGGTGTCAGAATACAAAATTCACAATACTTTTTCCATTTTTGTTTAATTCTATATTATTGATCATAATTTAAATCAGAAACAACAGTAGTTAATCAACACAGCTGCTGTCCTATTAAAAAACTTCTGTGGGACTGAAATTGTAGTAAAGACATTCTTCCAGTGCTTGCAAATGATGACAGCTCTACATCACCAAATTCAATTGTATTTCTTATTATTATAATAGTAAATGGTTATACTTTTGTTTTCTTTTATTACTTACCTAACAGGTGACGCAAAGAAAACAGTAAAAGCAAAGTTCACTCAAGATGAGAAACTAGCAGTCCGGCCACATTTAATGGACTGACAAGAATTACTCACGATTGTCTCTCGTGAAGAAACTAGCAGTGTCGCCACACTTGTTATTTAAATGATGAATTTGTACCAAACATTAGAAAAATGTATAGTAAATGTTATTGTGAGTTGATTTAATTTGTGCATAGAAAGTTTAGAATGTCTACTTAGAGCGAGATTTTTTAAGATAATTTAACTTCAATTAAACCCAGACAAACTACATTATTAATATTGTGGTTGGTATTGATTAAACAGTGTAAACTCGATAACTTGAATTTCGATATCTTGGATCTTTCTTTTATTAATTTCATAGAGTTAGAGTTGGTCACAAGAATTAATACAGCATTCAATAAGACCAATTTTCCCACACAACTGAAGTACTATACTTCGGTTTTTCTTTTTTTGGCGCGTGGGAGTGTGTCATCAAAATCGAATATCTCACGGTATTTCGCGTTGTATCGAGCAGTTGGCGATCATGCGACTTCTAGCGGCTCAACCGAGAACGACGAGAAATACCGTGAGGTATCTCATTTTGATGACACACCCCCACGCGCCAAGAAAGAAAAACCGAAGTATAATTACTATTATACATACCACACACCTGAATCCTAGAATCGTTTTGCTTTCAGATGCTCAGTGAGGAGAACAGTATACTGGTTTAGGTGTGAAATTTTCAAAAAAGGAATATAGTATGAAATATGTCCTCGTAAATGAGTTGTTATGTGTGACTATATCAAGGGCATTAGTAGGATTCATGGTTGTGAAATGGATAGCTCATGTTGTGTTTCTGGCTGCAAATCAGATGCATCTCTAATTTTAGTGTTTAAGTGATCCGAAGAGAAACGGTAAAGAGCAAGTGGTTGAGAAAAATACATCTCAACGTCAGTGAAAACAGTCACACGTCAACAATTCAGTCTCAGCGTCGTATTTTATCTATTTTTTGTTTTGGTAAAGAGCGAGACCAACGAGAAAGACATGCCAATGGACATGGGATGGGAATCTCTGATTAAGAAGTCGCACAAGATTTAGTTCTAACATTGCTTCCCTGATTGGCAGGCAGCACGTCCTATATATTACTCGTCCTGTTCTTTGCCTTATCGATTCAGATTGATCATCACGACACATCAAAATATACTGCGGTCTTTCTGACTCTGAAGGCCCGTCTTCACAATGGAATATGTCACGGCATTTCGCTTCTTTCTCAGTCGCGCCGCTAGGTATCGCATGATCGCGACCGTATCAAGCAGTGGTTGCAATCATGCCACTCCTAGTGGCAGGGGCGAGAAAGACGCGAAATGCCGTGTGATATTCCATCGTGGCCATAGGGGCTCGAGAGACAGAGTTAGAAAAATCGCAGTATAGAGTTTTTGCCACCTCGAACATTAAGCGTTATCGATCTGCACATGCGCAGATACATTAGAGAGTTTTTACACCCTCGAACGTAAAGCACTATCGATCTTCTGCGCATGCACAGATGCACTGAAGTGATGCGAAACTTGCACTGCTCACGAGCAGAAGATCGATAGTTCTTAACGTTCGAGGGTGCAAAAACTACCAACTAAAGTGATGCAAAACGTGAACTGCGTATGAGAGGAAGATCGATAGTTCTTAACGTTCGATGTGGCAAAAACTCTCTAAAGGAAGCGAATATTCCCCGAGCTTCTTACCTTTTCAGCCAGGGTTGCCAGATGTGTTGCGAGCTTTTTCCCCACCACTACTACGAAATTTCTCCAAATAACCTCTCCAATAAAACAAAATTCCCAAACTTTGAAATGAAAAATATTCTCCAAATTTTGGAGAAACCTCAAGAGCTGTTCCTGGCGATTCCATTGGCTATCCACTTAAATTCAAATAAAACAGCCAAGGGTGAAACATTGCCAGAACTTCAAAAAATTTAAGTAGCACAGTCTGAATCGTAAATTTATTTGCTTGCTGAATTCCCGTAGTTAGCTATACCTCTTAGAAACATTACATACAATCGTTTGTTTCATTGGGTTACAGTTGTAACTTAAAATGTCCATAAATGTGTATTGTGAGACAGTCAAATCTCGTAATCGAAACTTCATTAATTTTGGATTAATTGAGTTGAAATAAACGTCATAGATAAGTAAATATGTCATGTTCTAGGCATGCTATGTCGTGACTTAAAAACTATTCATTACAAACAAGAGAAAATGTATTAATAGCATATACTGCTTTCAAGGTAACATTGCCATACTGACCATCTTTCCCCTACATACCCTATATATCCTTTGAGAATAAATTCTGACATTGAAACAATTGACATTTGTGAGTTTGTTTATACCATTTCTAAAGCATATTACTTGTAATTAATCAAAGTTTGCAATTAATATTTGATACAAAATTACCTTTTTTGTCGCCATACTTGCACAGTAACTTTGCCACGTAGACAAATAAAAATCCAATATTTGAAGTTTACAAACCTATGATGAAGTTAAAATACATTAAGCAATGGAAAAATAAATAGTGGAAAATTAAGTAGGAAAAAGCTATTGAACTGTATGGAATCAGCATATCCAATTTACATGTCGTGGATGAGTGTGTTATGCCAAAATACGATATTGTTGCTGAACTTCCCAGAGAAAATATAAAAAGGAGAAAGCACTTTTTTCCCTACCGCGTTTTATCACAGTTAATAAAACTTTTTTTAGACTAAGTTCTCAAAGAAGTATTTATCCCTGTTTAGAGTATTTAAACTGTCAAAAAACAAAGACTAATAATGTTCTGATGCATATTTAGGCATTTCTGTTTCCTATCCAACTCTCACACATTTAAACATTGCCATAGACTTGGAAATAGAAGTGGCAATGTTTGACCCCTGTTGGGGTAACATTGCCACTTTCCTCGCTTTTATAAAAGTAATGAAATCTTTCAAATTGTGGAAGCCATGTCTTCAATATTTTGAAGAAATATTGTACTTTTGTGAAGGATTAAATAATCAATATAATTATTGTGAAGATTGATGCAACAAAGTAGAACTTGAAAAGAAACAAAGATGTGGGAATGTTCCTATGTTACCTTATTTCAAAAATATTTAAGGGGGTGAACTGAAATTCACCCGCTCCCTAAGACCTGAAATACTGCTTAATTATATCTGCCCGAATTATTTAATTCACTTAAAATTAATTAATGAAATTGAAGAAATTGTTATCCCGTTCATTGGGTGATATGAATAAAAATGAGTTATTACTTCTTTCTCGAATTTCCAAAGCAATTGCTTCAAGCAGTATGAATAAAAGACGCGAGTAATTGCTCTTATTTTGAGCAATTTCTCCATTGATGAGTAACTACTCGGCCGAGGAGCAATTGCTTACTTTTCATATGAATAAAATCGAGAATTTGCTTCTAGTATGAAGCAGTTACTTCGAATTTTCAGAGCAACCTCTGTAGGTGACTGAAATCGTATTGAATGGATACAAGAGAGGTTATACACGACTGATGTGAGCTGGTTGTAAGGTTTTAGGTAGTGAGTGACTGAATGATGGAAGATTTCCTAAGATTTCGCCAACTATGCACGGCAACTGTACTACTTAACCTAACACGGTCAACAACATCAAGAACAAGCGCGCATCGCCATGATGGAAAGACCACGCGCGACGCGCATAATTCTAAATCGTAACCAGCTATATCCTGAGGCCTCAAATTGAGGCTTCTCATTGGTCAGAATTTTATAGCTGTTCCAAGTAGTAGGCTTGGTGAACACCAGATGGCACGAGTGAAACGATTCTTTGCGGATTGGCATGAATTGGGAGACTCGACTCCTGCTGCCAGCGGCAGCGGCTTTGATCTTGTATAGTTCTGTTTGTCGTTCTGCGTTTCAAGGCTTACGATGAAGGGTTATATTTTAAGGATTTGCGCCTGTCCTCCAAGCTTAGAAGACGAAATATATGGTATAAACAACATACCTCTAGGAGGATAGTAACCAGTTATTGTAAAAATTAAGTATTTGCTGAATCTTCTCTGGCAGGACTCAAGGCTTTTATGTAGTTCCTAGCATCTGGCGACCAGATGATACTCTCTTATTTCAGTTGAGGTTGGACTAATGTAACAAACAGTGTTTTCATTACTGGAATAGAGCGTAAATTTCTACTAAACCCCAAGGTTCTATTAGCCGAGTTGATTACATCCTCTATACGATACGATTTTAGAAAACCTTTCATCAAAACTAGAGGTAAATTATATTTTACGAATAATCACGTGTACTTACAATGGTAACGTGTACTTACTCCGCTAGAAAAATATTTTATGAATCCTTATACAAATATAACCCTTCGTCGTAAGCCTTGAATCAATTCTGCTGCCCGCTGCTGCCGCTGGCTGGCAGCAGGAGTCGAGTCTCGCAATTCATGCCAATCCGCAAAGAATCGTTTTGCTCGTGCCATCTGGTGTTCACCAAGCCTACTACTTGGAACAGCTATAAAATTCTGACCAATGAGAAGCCTCAATTTGAGGCCCCAGAATATAGCTGGTTACGATTTAGAATTATGCGCGCGACGCACCTTGCGCGACGCGCGATAAAGTATACAAACAAAACAGACGAAAATCGACCAATCACAACAAATCAGTTAGTGAGCAATTACTTAGAGAGAGAAGCAAATGCTCCAAGTTTCGCAGAACTTTTTATTCATATGAAAAGAAGCAATCGCTTTTGAGAAGTAGTTGTTCCTACTTGTACTCGTGAGCAATTACTTTCAAGTATTTACTCATTTTTATTCATATCACCCATTGATCACTAATAGTTATATATGTGGAGGCAGGTTAATAGGGCTTGTTCAGTGCTGAGCAGAATTAATTTACAACATTGTTGTTTGCCAACGTTTCGGAAAATGTATTTCCTTCTTCCTATATACAACACGAGAGAGAAGACAATGTAACATATTCATCATAGCCCTGATGTAGGAAATATATTTTTTAAACGTTGGCAAACAACAATGTTGTAAATTAATTCTGCTCAGCACTGACCGAGCCCTGTTAACCTGCCTCCATATTTATAATTATGGTCGATAAGCATTCTTCCAATAGTTATTTATATAACGAGGGCTTTTAGTAGAGCTTCATTCACGAGACAGAACAGTTGTGTCCCGAGCGCAAGGGACATTATTCTCTCAAGTGAATAAAGCTCTTGTAAATCCTTTTAACAATTTTAAACAATATCTCTTGGCGTGCATACCAATGCCACGAAGGACGAAGGAGTACAATAGACGGCGGGCATCCTTCTGGAGGCCACCTTTAGGGGGCTGTGATTTGCATTCTGCATTGAAGAATGGAGGAATTTTTGAATCAGACAAACGATGTTATTGAGACTCTGAATATAAATGTCTATAAATTTCTAATCATATCGTGAAAGAAGCAGAATGTTATGCTGCAAAATTATTCTCTGAAAAATCGAGGCCTAAATGAAAAACTGTACAAAGGAGAAATGACTGGAAAATTAGATTCATAGTTTTGGAGGTATTACTCAATGGTTAGCTGAAGAGAGATGTTGATATCCCTAAGTACGTACTTCTCTAGGCACAATTGTTGAAGATACGTGTGCTTTAATTGATATTGACATTTTTAGCTTATTGTAAATTGATTGGATTTTTGAAGAAACATGAAAAAGGCTACTAGCAAAAAAAAAAAAAAAAAAAAAAAAAAAAAAAAAAAAAAAAAACAGACTTTTACAAAGCTTGAATTTCACAGATTTGTCAAAGAAGCTTGTGACAATTAATAAATTTATAGTTGAAAGTTGTTTTTTAACTTATGTATACGTATTCCCTTTGTCTTACGGTATATCCAAACTTTCTTTCTTTCTTTCTTTCTCAGATTGTAAAGATAATGAGAGTTGCTTGTAGGCGTGGTTACTTTAATCCTACAGGTTTACTTTATTGCCGCTCTGTGGTTACTGTAATCCTTCTGGGATTAAAGTATCACTTTAATCCTTGAATGAATAAAGACACATTTTAACATAGGAAAGTGTGATTAAAACCGCACTTCAATCACGTTTAAAAATAAATATAATTAATATCTAATTTTATAATGAGTACCATAATGCTGCTTTGTGTTAGGAATTTTTCATGAGAGTTGATCCTCAAATTGAGTAATTTAGCTTGCCGACGTTTCTAAACTCCATTGGTCTCTCATCAGGGCTTGCTATTGTACTGCAGAATTAACTATTTTCATGTGTTACCTCCACCTGGTTCACAGTAACCTCTCCAATAGCACACACCGTATCTCTCCACCATCATGATTTCAAGATTTAACAGCTTATATAGAACTTTCTGACATAAAAATTCCTTCAATTTACGCGTTTCATAGGCTGTCAGACAAAAAAGTTTTTATTGCACTCTTTCATTCATATCACAAGAATTAAGGTAAAAGGTATGATTTTATACCCAATAAACTTCATAGCTTCTGCTACGTCACCAAACGATTGTAACGGTTTGAGAAAATCATTTGATCTCGTTTAAATTCCCGCTCACTGTGGGGCCTCGCAATGCCTTCTACATTAGAATGTAGGGGGCGTTGGACCACGACGTATCATTTGGGTTCTGATTGCTCATTGGCTGAACTCTCTGAAAATGCGCAAAATTTCCCCTTCTACTTGTTTTCAGTCACGCCGCACCAAAGAGTATATCGCGCCGCACCACGTGCAGTGCGGCTCCTTTTAACTCCTCGACGCAAAACAGGTGCACATATAGGGGCGCTAGCACCGACCCTAGCATCGCGTCTTTGTTCGGTACCAACTTCGCTCGACGAATTTTGGTGCTTTTGTGGGAAATATGAACTATGCGAGAATTAACTATTTACAATGATAAATATACTGACAGAACCGTGACTAAATGAACTACTATATAACATTAGTGGCATAATATACTGTGTTAGTGCCTTTTCTACCGGGCGCTCACGACTGGCAAAAGCCATTCTCAATTATCTTGGCAGCACTGTATCTTTAGTTTCTGCAAGCAGATGCAAGAGTAGAGAGCTCCACCTGTGCCCTCAGGTGACCACAGGCCCATTTTGTGCCGCTGCCGCGAGTTTGATTCGAATAGTGTGTGTGTTGTTTGGTTTACTGGTATTTTATCGTCTTGTTTGGCGACGTTGTTGAAACTGTATAATTCAGGTGAGTAGTGAAGTGTATCAGTTTCTGCAGAAAAGTTGTGAAACATTTTATTTGACATAAATATGTTAATGTTGAACTCAGAAGACCATTCCGCTTCGAGGAAGGGTGAATAATATTTTGTGGTTGGAATTGTGTTGTTTATTTGACGAAATGTGGAATAATGATCTTCCACGAACCCACCTTAATTGCGCATTAAGGACTGCTGCTAAATATACAGAGATGCATCACTAAAGAAGTGTTTATTTTTATTTGTAATGGTTCTTGGTGCCTTGTGATGCAGGTGTAGAATTGTTTTAGTAAGTGGGGTAGTGAAAGTTTAGATCAGTACATTTAAAGGGACAAGTGAAATATTAGCATTAAATGAAATTCCTGTGAAAAAAGAGTGAGATTTATTTCACAGCGTGAGCGCTGGGGCAAATCCTCGAGGGCCCTCGCGAACACAGCACGTGGAATCTGTCGGGTGGAGACTGTTTCCTCTTCTACAATCCGCGCACATTTTCGTGAACCCTCATTTCGCTCGATGTGATAGTACGGGCTTGGTTGTTACGACGAGATGACTTTTCTATCAAATTTGTAGGTCGTTGTATACCTTGTTGAACATCTTAACATCAATCATCACCCCCATCTCGATCAGGTTTTTGCCCAGTTTCCCTGATCCATTGAGCAAATGCTGAGATGGCCCCTTGTTTTGCTTCTGGACGTAAATGTAGCTTCACTGTGCGAACGTTTTGTTGAGCACTCCTTTTGCTTGTAATGGTAGAAGTAGAACTGATGTTCATTACTATTTTTTTAGCAATGCAGAAGAATCAAATCAGCAGTTCATTTACTGTTGAAATTGATAACTCAGGAACAAACATTTTTCAAATTTTTATTTTTTGAAATAGTAATTATTTTCTAAATTATTTCTAGTTTTTCAAATGTTGCTGCTGTTTTTATTGTTATTATTATTTTTAAAATTCTGGGCCTCAAGAAAATGTGCGCAGATAATCTCTTTCCCCACACGTCATATACAGTTTTTTCTGTTTTTTGACCAAATAAATAAATATAGGAGAGTCCGGAGCCTTCGGGATTTATCGCCTGACCAGTGCTGATTCAAATTCAGCAAAAAGCTGATGCCTCCGCAGTGCTACTGCCAGAAATAATAATAATATCATGTTGTGTGTGCTAATGTTTTGATGGGGATTTGAAACTACCCCGCAACTTAATTTCATTCTGTGAATGTGAATACCTAATAAACTGAAGTGTGGTGTAGCACACTTGATGTGTAAAGTAAATTTGAAAAGAGAAAAATAATGGAACTTAATGTTATACTTTTGGACAAATAAATTCCCAAAAATGTTAAGGGGGTGGTGTCATCGTTCTCCCAATTAACACTTTTTTTTTTCATGCATATTACTATAGTTTTAATGAGCATAGGCTTTTATGAATTGGAAGTTGCCTTTTTTCATGTAAATTTATATAATTAGGAAAATTCCTCTTAAAAAATGAATATTTCAAATGCTTAAATAGTAATTGTAAGAGTAGATGTTCAGTTCGTGTAAACTGTTTGTGATACCACTAAATCATGTTCTGAACGTGCATGCATGTATTATGAAATTGTTGTTCTAGCAATTCAGTTGATATTCTCGTCTACATGTGGTTAAATGAAGAGATTCTGTAGTATTTTCTAGTAAAGTAGAAATTTATGTTTTGCATTCCCCAAATTTTTTAAAACCACAAGTTGATATAATTATGTGATTGATACAATGGGAGATAATAACATATCAAGTAATGTAGTAACAGTAATATTTCATCAATTTTGAGGGTGGTTTTTCAAAGTGAGATGTTTTAAAATTCTTAATTTTTACAGAGGAAGACCTATTGAACCTCATTTGCTTTATTGTACTCTTTGTTGTCCCTTGTTATACTCGACTCTTGTTGCATAAGTGTGCACCTTGCTGTAGTGACGTTATCCACAGACAGAAGATTTGTGAACTTTCCGAGTGTGTGGAAATAGGGAGGTGAAAATTCAATAAGCATAAGGGTCACAGCTATCAGGATTTTAAGATTTACAAAGATTGAAACGGGCTGAATATTCAAAACTCTCCTAATACTTTTCATTGGAACTGAACTCTTCTAATACTTTTCTTGTGGTGTATTAATGTTCATCAGAGATTCTAAACCACCTTGCGTCTTAATTCCAAATTGTAAATGTGAATGCGCAATATTCCATAGTTCCATAGGATAGTGACGGGATTCAGGGGTGCCAAGGATAGGCAGTTGCCTCGTCCCACCTGCCCCCACAATGTTGGAAAACCTTGGAAATTTTTTTAATTTACTTCAGGTGACCAGATCTTCAAAACCAAACAACGGGATATTGTGAATTTTTCTTGACTAAGAAATGGGACACATGGTTGTAAGCAGCATTACACACCATAGTAAACAACACTTTTTGAACATTAATGGAAATGAATAGTGCAAATAAAAATAAAATAAGTCTGTAATTTTAAATTTATTTCAAAGAATTTGTAGAAATTACTTTTTGTAAAAATGGATCAATATTTGCAAGTTAGAAATACATTAGAGTGGAACATTCAAAAACAGAAAATACCTGTTTGTTTGAAATGTCCCGTTTTCCTTTCAAAGAAATACTGGTCAGGAACTCAAAAAAGGGACTGTCCCAGCTAATACAGGATGTCTGGTGACCTTAAATTACTGTGTGAGAGTTTTATATTCAAATTGCTATGGAGCTCAATTTTGCCCTCCATCCCCAATAGATCTGAAGTCCTCCAACTGCCATTGTATGATGTAGCATACTTGATGTAAAGTATTTTGAGAAATATGAAAAAGAGTAAAATATTTGGAGTTCAATGTTGTCTAATTCAGCATTTTTGTTATATTGAACTCTTGTTTAATGTTATTCTTGAAAAGATTTCAGGTGCGATTTATTTTCCTCTTGTTCATTTTGAATTAGGCTGTTCCATGTTGATATCATTTTCTCTCTTCTACGAAGGAGTTTTACTTGCATAAAGAATATGTAATCTATGTATATTATTTTTTTCATAGGTACGTGGTAATCTGGATGAATTACAGAGTCCCAAAAGTGATCAGTGAACATTCTTAAGCAAAGCTATAACCTGATTTTACCTTAATTAATATTTTCCCCCTAAACATTTAGATTTTCTTTATTTGGTTTTTAGAACATTGTTTACGTCACCTCTTACTCCAAGATATAAAAGTTTTATTTATTTATTGGAATTGAAGCACTCTAAGTCTCAGGGGCATGTAGAATGGGGACTGCCATCAGTTTTTATTCTATTCAATACTAGGAAAACCCGGCTGACGTTCTGCCCTTCATCTCCCTCTTTCTGTTTTAGAAGAGCTCATTCTGTAGCTTACAGTGTGAGAAATGTTTCTTTGAGGCCTTGGCCTCAAAATTTTAGTTTTCAAGGCCCTTAAACTCCTCATTTAGGAGTTATTTAACTATATAGATTCAAAATGCTGCCTAGTGTGTTGTGGGTTGTATTTGACGTGAATATTTAGATTTGTTCTACAGCGCCATGTAGTGGAGTTACAACAGAATTAACATCACATAAACCTTCTGAGTGAAAAAATACACAGAAGTGTCAACTTTCATGGAGATCGGTCCACCGGTGTTGAAGTTTACATCCAGTTTTATATGTATAGATTGAGAAGATCACAGGTTGTTTTTTTGTACTCAAATACTGTATGTGTCTTCGTTCAAGAGAGCATTGCTTTTTGTAAAGTCATTCAGTCATATATACAATAAGAATTTTGTTTGCAAATTTAGAGTTGTTTGTTAAAGTTAAGAGAATTTTTCTCGAAAACTGATGCTGTTGGTATTTTGTAACGTCTCCTTTCATCACCTCTGGTGCTGAAATCTTGGGGAAATCTGAAATCATTTAACCTGACAATAGTTGTTTAGTAGAATATACTTATTACAGTTCTGCATTCTTAGAAGAATGATTCCATCAGCAAAACCAGTTGATTTACTGTTTTGGTTTTTTATATTAGTGATTTTGATTAATTTCTCTTTCATTTAACATTAATGAACTTCAAAACATAGAATTCAGCACCCTTGGGCTCGCTAGTGATTGTGGATTGCATCTTGATTGATACGTGTATTTGGAAAATAATTATTGAGAAGATCACATTTGTTAATAAAATTATGAACTGTATAAACGAGGCTTGTGCCTGTTCCTCTTCCATATAATTGATGTTCGTCCATAACTCATTTTTATTTGAGTGATTGGTTTTCCTTTGTATTAATGTTACGGGTATTTGTTCGTATAAACACATCATGTATATGTCATTCTGGGACAATTACATTTTTAACAGACAAATTTTGAAGGTTTAATGAAATGTTCAGTGTCTAATTCAATTGCTGTCTTTTGGAAAATGGACATTTTTGCTGCTGTTTTCAAATGTTGTATTCTCCAAATTTGTATTTGAATTGTGTAGTAGAGACTAAAAGCCATATTGATAAATATAATATTAATATTTTATATTATATTTATATTCAAATAGTTGCACTTTAAATATAAAGATTATATTGTATTACACATAATAATTATATTTTGTAAAAAATATATAGTTTTTATTAGTTAAAATGTTTATTCAGCATGTGTAACAATCTTGTTGTGAGAAATTAATCCTAAGGAATTGTTTTGGCATCTTGTTTGAGGTGAAGAAAATACCCAACTTACTTACGACTTACTACAATTAGATGAAATAGCTTTCATTCTAGGTATCATAAAGCAGTAGATTGGCCTTAATCTGTAATGATATGATTGTGTCTGAATAATAGGTGTTTAAAAAATGAAGACTGTTTTGGTCTTAAAATATACTACTGTGGTTCACATTGTTTGAGGAGGAGGTCTTCTGATATATAATAATTTTAAATACATTTTTTTTGTGGCGTACAATGTCTGTCTGTTTTTGTGTGTGGATGTTGCTAAAGTTCTGTTTCATTACCTATGTTTGTTGTTTTATTATAGATCCTGATTAAGAACACCATGGAGAACTCAGATTACTCATTTGGAAAATTACTTGCTTTCTATCCACAAGGAGTGTATTCTAGATGGGGCCTGTTACCATACGGAATACCTGGAGGCATACCGCGGAGTACACTCCATCGGCAAATGCATGTGGAAAGTTCAAGCGATCATCAAGAGTGCTGGATTAAAGTGGCTGCTGAGCTGGACGAGCGACTTAAGGACAAGGAGGATGCGGTTATCTCTGGTATTCACTCTAAGCATCGAGGGATACAGCAAAATTCATTGATTCTTATTAGTTGCAAGCGGGGCAACATTGAAAAAGCACTTACGGATAAATTGACTGATGCGTATTGAGCAGAAAGTGCAAGCATTGGAGAGACAGATATGCCAGAAAGTGGGAAATAAGTTACGGGCAATGGAAGAAAGGATAGAGGCGGCAGAGTGGAAAATAATGAATGCAAGGAGAAATGCACGAATTAGTGGAGTGAGCTGTGTTGCGGGAGAGGCTGAGTCTTCAGAAGAAAATACAGAAACACATTTCTGCTCTGAGGTTACAAAGAAGATGGTGGAGATAGATGCTCGACTGGCTGTTTTAGAAGCTCTTACCCAAAAGTCAGTGATCCATTTCTTTCCAAAAGTGGAAGTGATGCTAAAGCATGTTAATCGCTCTTCCTGAGTAGTGTCTATTCCAAATCAATGTTGGGGAGAGTCAGTGCTTCTGAGATAAGATACCCAAATGACCTAACTCATATCAATGTTCCTGCTGCGGTGAGAGGGGGGGGACACACATACATTTCTTTCACAGTCAGTCGGTATTTTTTGTTTTTCTTTTTTCTTCTTTTTTTTCTTTTTTATTCTTTTTTTCTCTTTTTTTTTCTTTCTTTCTCTTTCCCTCCCTTCAGCCCAGGGCTTTGTGGTATTTGTTAGTGGGGTTCCCAGGCATTCACTAGTCCAAGAATCTGTGGTGTCTTGGATTGGTTAATTTCTATGTCTTTACAGAGTGCAGTTAAACAATTCAACTAACAACACTGGCATTGATGGTAGCTGCCAGAAGTAATGGTAAGATTTTGGTAGTGTGTAACTCTCAAACTCTTTATGTATGTAGGGGCAGATGTAAATATTTGTGATGGAGCTAGATTCCCACTTTCGCATTCAGCTGTAAGTTTTCCTAAAACTTACAAGACAGAGGTTGTGAATGTCACTCACAGAATGGCATAAATGGAATTGCTGGAAGAATAATGCATGAAATCTTTGCATTATACAGTTGAGGAAGAATGGACCTTTTGCACCACTTTCGAAAAGCTGGCCTGTAAGAAGAGAAGGCCTGTAACTAGAAGCAAGAGCCAGTAAGAACTAAACAGCATTGCAGTACAGAGTGGACAGAGTTGCTTTGGATGCAGCAATGGTCAGAACTAGAACAGCAATGGTTCGGACTATTGGTCAGAAGTCTCTGAATCCAGTTACAGTTTGCTGGCTGTCTAGTAAGGCATATGGTACAGTTGACTCTTCATTCTGTAGATAGGACTGTAGTACGATTTTTTTAAATTTGCCCCTCAAGCCCCTACGGCCACGGTGGAATATCACACGGTATTTCGCGTCTTTCTCCGTCATGTCACTAGAAGTCTCATGATCGCAAGCACTGCTTGATAGGTCGTGATCATGCGATATCTTGTGGGTCGACTGAGAATGTTGCGAATATTCGTGACATATTCCATCGTGAAGCCGGGCCTTGAGGGGCAAAGTAAGAAAAATCGCAGTATAGGTAGATGGAATTTGAAGAAAAAAATAGTTTAAATCTCAAAAATTGGATTAAAAATGTATTAGTACTGTTTTTTTTTACTTCAGAATATGTTTCTGTTACTTAAGGTATAGAACAATTAGTTTCTATTAGAAATTTCTTTTTTTGGGTGTGTGGATATTTATTTTGTTCAAAGGCACTCTTTCCACGTGTCTAATGAATGTTTCCATATGGGCTAGTATTGGTATAAATTTATTGGTATTGTTCTTTTATGTAAGAATTTATTTCTCTGTCCCCAAAATTTTGGAATAAAGATTTTTTTATTATACATTTCTTCTTTATTGGTGTGAATGTTTCTTTTGCATTATTATGTTCAATACACTCTTCATATGTCTCTGAAGAATCTTTTTATTTTGGTGCAAAGTATTGGATATTTTGTACATGAGAATATATGTGAATCTTGTATGAGAATATATGTATATCTCGTGACATGAGAATATATTATGGATTTCTTAAAGTGCTTTTAGTTGGAGAATGATATTTCTCTACCTTTTAGTAATTTTGTAGAAATTATAGAAATATTTATTACAATTAAAAAAATTGTCTATCTTTTTCAAAAGATATTTACTTTGATACATGATACTTGTGTAATAATATTTTGTAACTTAGTAGGAAAATATGTTCGGCAATAAAGATATTCCAAAGGTAGATAAAGTACTCTTTTAATGTGTTAAGAATTCATAATGGAATTGACAGTGCAAAAGAATGATTACTCTCAGACAAGTTTATATCACTTTGCAAGGTAAGTTAGTCATGCACAGGTTCAATTTGTTTGTTTTCACTTTACCGTGTGTATATGTATATACAGAGTAGTACACGTGGTATAGGGAAAGTAATGTAATGCGGAAAATAGGTTAAGAGATTTCAAAGGAAATTCACGTTTTGGGGGTCGCGTCCCCTATTACCGAAAACTTTTTTTTTTCTTTTTTCCCCTCCTCCAAAACGTCCGTCTATGACAGGCCTTTTCAACTGGCGGCCTGCCGGACCTTATTGAGAGGCCCACGACTGCTTTGAAACATTTTATTATACCAACCAAATACAACACAATTGCACAATTCTTATTTTTATTTAATGATATATTAATTTACTCGTATGTACATCAATCATTAAGTATGTTAAATTAAAGTCGTATCTAGTATATATTTGTTTCAGTATAATCTCAGAAGTTAAGGTAAGAACCATCTTCAATTATGGTGCGGCCCGCGTCTTACCTAGAATTTGAATGTGACTCATAAGCCCTTCTGAGTTGGACAGCCCTGGTCTATGAACATGACTACTGCCTAAACCATACGTACTTTTTTTTTCGAATATGGATATTCCCCGGTCAATCTGGCTCGACTCGTGCCGCTGCGACTTTGAAAAATTTCAAAATTCGAGGGTACTTTACATGACCCCACCGAACATTTTCAAAATTTCCTCAAATACGGCTCCAAATGTTTTCTTCAAATTTCTTGTAAGAATAGAGTAAAATATACTACTTATAAAAGTTGCATAGGTCCGATTTTCAAATTCGAGAAAGATATTACCTTCAAATGAAATTTGTTCTCCATATTTATGTCGTTAAGGTCGTATACTTTTTTTTGTAGGTTTCGCGCAATATTGCATGCAAGATTTGCAATTAAAAAAAAATTACAAAAGATTTTCTCAAAAACGCCTCCAAATGTTTTCTTTAAACTTTTGTTGGGGATAGTGCTAAATGCACTCTCTAAGATGACAAACGCCATATTGCTCTATTATTTGGATTAAAAAAAGTAGTTTTTGACTTTTCTCTCACGTTAATATTCACATTAGCGGCGATTTGTCCACATTTAATATTTATGAATATATGTGCTTTAAATAAGGTCATAAAATTTCTCGAAAACTCAATAGTTTTCTGTGAAAATGATCTCAAAATACCGCACTTTCAGAAACGATCAAATGCCATTTTCTCAAATACTGCTCCAAATTGTTCTTCAAACTCATCTTACGGCTAGTATTAATTGCACTGTTTAAGATGACAAAATAATTTTTCTGTATTTCGTTTTTTCAAAAAACCTTTTTTGAAATATCTCAGGTCTTGAATATGCACATTTCCAGCGATTTGTAAACACTATTGCATTTGTGACGAAGTTCTTCAAATGACTTCCAATGCAGTTTTCCGAAAACTCAAAAAATTCTGTGAAAAAGAGCTTCAAATTTCGCAGTTTACAATAACTCTTAAACTCCATTTTCTTAAAGAGACTTCAAATTTCTCAATGAAAATTGCCATTTAGGACGAGGTTTTACTCTTCTTAATATTATTGAAGTACTTTTTTTTATTCTATTGGTAAAACGAAAAACTGCAAAAATTTAAATGAAATATTCTTTGAGGGGCGATAGATGGCAGCTACCAAGAGGAGGGGGCAAGATCGTAAAGACAGTCAACACCAAGGAAATTAGAAAACTTTATTACGTGAAAGTTTGTGCCATTCTGTAGCACCACTAGTAATTTTTTTTTATTTTAACAAATACAAATTGTCCTTAAACTATGCTGAAGCACTTCTCAGGACTTTCAATTTATAACATTATATTATTTACAAAACAGAATTCTAACAACTAGAAATAACGTAAGAGTAGAATGTAATAATTTCATTTGTGATTACTTTCATTAATAATTTAACAGAATGTTTATGAAACGTTGAAGTCACGATAAAGAATAAATAAGATGACAAATATGAAACAATGTGAGTGTCTTAAAGTACATTTTTTTACAATATTCTCAAAACTTTTGGAAGATATAATTTTTGTTGAAACTGTATCATATGTTAAATAATACAATGTTTTCAATTCAATGCTTCGCTCGGAAATAAAAGAAAATTAATGTGTGGAAGTTATTGCCCTGTATGGTCCATTTCTTTGTGGTGTGTGTCTGGTGTAGGGGCTAATGGCTCCAATGATTAGGGTATTGTTACTCTCCCTATAAAGATGCGCTCAGAATGATTTGTGTTCGGCTGAAGAACAGTTCGGTCGAACGGGCATGGTCACACTATTTTGAAAACCGTACATTTGTTTTCAAATGACATACAATGAAATTGAATGTAACTACATTTTTTCTGAGACCAATATTTAATACGATTTTTTTAACTTTACATGACTGATATGTTCATAAATGGAACGTCCTATTCCGTTTTTGACTTTGGCGGAAACTGTCAGGAACTCATTTTATCTAGTTCTTCTGAACTTTCCTCCCAAAATGGGTGATGTTTCTGTAGGGTTTCCTCGAACTGGAGGTGTTCCACAAGGATTCTAAAACGTTTGTGCAAAACTTCTTTCTCGACTTCACCTGCTATTGATATCGTTGCTGCTGGCGATTGCTCTAATGCTTCGCCGCGCAAAATCTCCCTACTGTACTTGGGTTTTTATTTCTTGGCGCGTTGGGGCGTCATTACGATATACGTCATTGCATTAATTCACGATATTTCGCGCCGTTCTCGATCGTGCCGGTAAGAGTCGCATGATCGTGACTATCAATCAGTGCTTGCGATCATGTGACTCCTAGCGGCTCGATCGAGAACGAAGCGAAATACCGTAAGATATTCCATCTTGATGACAAGCCCCCACACACCAAGAAATAAAAACCAAGTATAGTTGCCGTTCCCTGTCACGTGATTTGAATTTGCACTAGATTTGTGAGTGAGGCTTCTTTAGACTTCTCTGATTGGTCAGTGATGGCGGCACCCTAAATTCAAGCGTCAGCTAACTCGTCTCGAAACAAATTTCGACCCCTTGAGACGCTGCACTTGTGAGAACGTGCATATTTGTGTCGTTTGTCAAGGTTTATTGACGTATAAATGAGTGGGATTGGATTTTGCCGATTTGTAATCACAAATATAGATTAGGCAAAGGTTACATTTAAATTGTGTGATTATAACATGTAGTTATGTACAGATTTACAGTACATGTAGTTATTTAAGTTTACAGATTTTTTTCTCAAAATTAATATTTTGAGTGAGAGAATCTGCTATTTTGTGACCAAAGTGAGGCAAACTAAAGAAGCTTCATCCACAAGTCTAGTGCAAATTCAAATCATGCTTCCCGGTCGCGGGGTGTCGAGGAGCGGCTCATGGTGAAAAGACACGGGTGAGCTGGTCGGGCGCTCTGATTATTCCTCGTTCTGCGCATCACCAGATACTACGTCACGAACCACGTGATCACAACACGGACACTTTGTTTGAATGAAGAGCAGACGCAGACCGCCATGCTGCATCACGACAAGTGAGAAGTGTTGAGAAACATTATGAAAGTGGCATAAAGTGTCAGATTTCAACAACGACCAGCCAAAAATAACAAGATGACTGTGTAGTTGAATTACAATAGGCAATATTAAAAAAAAGTTTCGTATATATTTCGTTTGAGTGGCTTGTAACAATGTGATGATCTTGGTATCCGGCTGCATTTAAAATTCCCGCTAATATTATGACGAACTGGTGCATGAAGCTCATTGGCTGAAGCCGGATAGGCTGCGCGTTAGCTCACCCATGTATTTTTTTTTCTTAAAGCGGACGTTCCTGCAGTGGCGTAGCGTGACTCGCACGTTTGGGGATGGTCAACAATAACACAAAATGTCACTATCGACTACATTTAACAGGCGAACGCAACAGCGAGGCAGATCCACTGGAACTACTTCCACGATCTCGATTGCTTACAACGGTGTAGGTTCTTCCCACAAAATCCTCACAGCAGTCAGGACTGCAGACGTCTTGAAAGCAAATTATACAATGGCTCAGCTTTAATTCTTACACGCGAATGGCAACGAGACCACGCGTGAATTTATATATTGCAGACCAAAATAATATTTTATCCATTTAAGGATAATTCAGTTTCTTGGATATTAATTAAGAAATAGTAGGCAGACACTATTTCTACATTTTGTGCCCATGACCAAACAGGGACTCCCGAAGTGTGCTGCGCTCTCGTGCACAAACGAGCAACTTGCTCATTAGTCTCTTTCCGCAGTGGATGCTAGCGTAAAGCAGTCGGGTTTCTCTTGGTCAGCGGCGAAGAGGGGAGAGGGGAACCTCGCCATCTGCGCATGCGTCATTGCTCGTCGCAATCTCGCTGCAGACGCTAGAAGCATTTTAGCTTCCAAGCAATCACAGGCCAGCTTCAACAACCCGCCGAATTCAATCACAGGAAATCAATTTAAAATGAATAAAAACGTGTTTCGCTCAACGGATCACTTGTAAGATCATAAATACAATATTGACTGTTCTTTATTAATATAATACACGGGGATGCTCAGCGTCCCCTGACGCTACGCCACTGCCTTCGCATCCCCCTGGCGTTACACTCCGCCCCCGCGCCCGCGCGCCATCTTGGCGGCGGCGACCTCGCTGCTGCAGGTCGGCGGGCGCCGTGACGTCATCTCGGAAGATGTCGGCCGCTTCCGCCAGCGCCGCCACGCTCTCCACCGCCACCGCCGCCAGGTTCGCTGCTCCCGCACCGCCGCCCCCGCCGCCCTTTGTCGCTGCCGGCACCGCGCCGGCGGCGTCGCGATCAGACGGTGAACCTTGGGGCACGCCGGTCTCCGGTGGAGAGGCGGCGTCGCACGCTGTTGTGGGGCGCGCCGCGGGGCTGTCGTCGCTGTTCTGCTCTGGGGCGATGTCCACGCCATTCACCAGATGCTTAGGGCTAGAGACAGACGGAAAACCTTTTTTTTTTACACTTTTCATTCTTCAATTGTACAAGTGTTATGCATCAACCGGCTACTGCGACATCATGCAAGTTTTGAGATAATCGTGTTATTTATTTACGTCAAAAACAGTTAAAAACTGTGTGTGACGAGCTATGGGGAGAAGTGAATTTTGTGCATGTTTTCATAATTCTGTGATCTCTATCCTAAACCATATTCTAGTCGAATTTTGAATACATAAAAAGGTTTTTTTCAAGTTTTGTTGACAAAATATTCGCTCCTATATAATAAAATATATTTTCAAAGGTAGATTAGCTATAAATTCCTGCCCTGAACGCTCATGTTCTTCATGAAAGAATAATACTTTTTGCCGCGGTAATATGGAAAACGATAATTTGAATAACTATATTTCCCACTGAAATTCAGAAGACGTGCACAAAGAATGATGTTACATTTATGTCCAGAAGCAAAACAAGGGACCATCTCAGCATTTGCTCAAGGATCAGGGAAACTGGACGAAAAACCTGATCGAGATGGGGGCCATCAACCCAGAAACTGTGTTACAATACTTGTTACAGGTTCTGTAGAATTATACAGTCCAAATGATAAATAATTACATGAACTATCATTGTTAAAATTAATGCTACTTTCCTTTTTGATGCTCGGTATAGTCTCGAATTGTATAGAAACAGTTATGCAGCAGAAAAGATTTTACTTGGGACTTAAACTTTTCTATCGAATTTAATCGTTTAATGTCTTCTGGCAAAGTGTTGTAGAGTAAGGTACATGAATTGTATGTGAATTTTTTGTAGTGAGCTGTTGATACTGCCACCTGGTGAATATGATTACTACGTCGTGTGTTATACTTATAGACATTTGCTGAAAATATACTTATAGGCGTTTGCTGAAAATATAAGGTTTTGTGTGTTCAAAGGTTTTATTACATGTTCAGCTCTAAAAACTGTAATTTAATTATTTCATTCATTGAAGCGCCAAACTACACAAACATGAGTGGAATGTATGGCGCTTACCTGCCTAATGTGAAGTTAAGAACAGCATATTCGAAGATCTAGGTTTGTAGCCGGTTGTTGCGAAACGTAAAATCCCTGATGTGACTGATGGCGTTTACATTTTTCATTAATTATAAGGCTATTTTTCTCAGTTTAAAAAAAATGGCGCTTTGCCGGTTGATGCATAACACCGTCCAATTAACCCATTAAGCGATTGTTCTCGTAAGCGAGCAAAATACCCCTCCTACAGCTCGTATCGCATGTCAGAGATGCCATGAGAACAATGGCTACTAGCTTATATCAGTGTGTAGTGTGACACGTCGTACAAGAGCATGTGTCAGATGCCACAAAATCCCTATTTAACTCGTACGGCATGCCACAAACCCATATGCTTTCCTGGTATTTAAATTTTTCATTGTTGAATCGATCCGGGCTATTATTCTATTTTTAAACAATGTTGACGCAATAATGTGAAAACGTGCTGGAACGGGGAATGCCGAGTATCGGCTTCGTGCTGTGCAGACTTTTTTCCAAGGTCATATTAGACATGCCTTACGAGTTGTAGGACCTCCCAGTGCTCAGAAACCACCGACCGCAGACTGCATTCATGGGTGGCATGCCACACATGCCCTACGAGTGCAAAGGGTTAAGTGAAAAATTAATTTTGTGCGAATTGCGCTCGCTCATTGTCGTCGCGTTTGTGTGCGCACAGCCATTTTTGTATAAGGAGAAGCAAACCCGTTAGGCCTTAGCTGCATGTGCCGCGCCAGCTTCGGTGCGGACCAACCATCGTTTGCTTAACACAGGGCCTTTCCCTGTGACTTAACCACAGTCATGTAGCAGCTAAGAAAGTTTTAGATGATTCGAACCGGCCCAAGTCATATGTACACTCTGGCCAGGAGTATACAATGACTTAGCGATCACGGCTACATAGACATCTGGCATTAAAGAATGAAAAAAAACTTGCTTATATGTTTTGTTAGGATGTTTAAATGTATTGATATAAAATTCTCAATTATATTACACAATGTCGAACAACAATGAAAAAGGTGTCAGATCCCCAATTGGGGATCTTGGTACTTAAGGCCTTACGCGCAGAAAGGGTTAAGGGGGCCCGGGCTCTTGAGAATTTTGCTCCTTGACCATACGCAGTAAAACAATTTTTTCCGCAAATATGTTTAAACCCCTGAATTCTTGGACATTTTGAGCAATTGTAAAATTGTTATAATTTGAGGAAGAGGCTCACGAAGTCAACTGGGAACTCTGTAATTGGTTTGACGCGAGGCAGACGTTCACCAGGTGCTTGGGGCTAGAGAAAAAATCTAATTTTTTTTCCGCTTTGAAGTTTACAATGCAGACGTTATGCGCGCGCAGATGGAAGGGGGAGGAGGAGAAGGGCGCCTCGGCTCCTTTGAACATTTTTGAAGTTGAAGAAACCCAGTAAAACAATTGAAGGAGCCAGTGCAATAGCCACATTTTAAGAAAACAGTAAAAGCAAGTTCTAGATATACAGTTGTGGTTAGAAAGAGTTCTGAAGAGAAGAATATAGGGACTTTATTCCTAACTTTGTACACGAAAACTGGGCAAACAACAATGTACAAAAATAGTTAACATTCTTAGATAAGAATTGGTGTCATTAATCACTTTTTCATTTCAGGGGAATTAGACCACTATTGCGCTCCGCCCCGCAATTTTCTCCCTTAAATACTTCAAACCCTGATTTTACCATTTTGGGGAAATTGTTATGCGACATATTGAGAAATTGGAAAATTGTTATACATTTGAGGAAGAGCCTCACCAAACCAACAGACAGCATTGATTGTTAGTGTTTCAGGGCTGCTAAGGTCGTTAGTCCCGTAAGTGTGGTGCATCGTAGGTGGTGATCTTCCCCCTCTGGATGGCTAACCTACAGTTTGCTGGCGGGATTTTACCCAATTAGGTATCTCCCATTAGCGGGAACGGGTATCAGTGTCAGTGAAAAACATATGGATGACGAGGACAGAGTCAGACCATCCCGTGAATTTGGAGTTTCTCCATTACCGAGCGAAGACACTATAGCAAATTGATTTCCAAGGCCGTTCGCTAGCATGTGCGGTGCGAAAGACTAATGTTTTTGGTACGGGCAGACGAGCCAGGCGCGAGCGAGCGCCGCCTTCTGGCTCTCTCCCCACCACTTTCAGCTTCCCCCTCTACTCGCGAATCCCAGCCGCCACCCTAGAAAACTTTAGCCGTACATATATATATATATATATGTATATATATATATATATAATATATATATATATATAGTATAATAAAAAATAGTACCAACTAGAAAAACTACATAATGGAAGATGATGTATACTGCGATTTTTCTAAGAGCGACCCTCAAGGCCACTCGAATCCCATCTTCGCGATGGAACATGTCACGGCATTTCGCGTCTTTTCTCGGTCTTGCCGGTAGAAGTCGCATGATCGCAAGCACTGCTTCATACGGTCGCGATCGTGCGAAATCTAGCGGAACGACTGAGAAAGACGCGAAATGCCGTGACATATTCCATCGCGAAGATGGGATTTGAGTGGCCTTGAGGGTCGCTCTTAGAAAAATCGCAGTTTACAGTTATATAATGAAAGATTATTTCTATGGTCAGAGGTAGCCCAGGGCATGAAAGCAGTGTAGGCCACTGCCAGTTAGTTGATCGGGGAAGCAGACACTCACCCGTCGCTCTTGGCGGGGTGGGCGACGGTCGACGGCCTCCCCGTTGGTGAGCGGCTGGGCGCCGCCCTCGGGCTCCGCCGCCGCCCTGCGCAGGCGCTCCTCCAACGCGCAGTGCAGCTCGTACATCAGCAGCCCTGCGCCCACCACCACCACCGCACTCACAATAGCACTTTATGCAACTAGTGTATAAAGGCCCATTCGCAATGCAGACGTAAACACAAGAATAGCGTGAACATAAAAGTTAGGACAACATTTATAAGCGGACTCATTCACAGTGCATTCGCGTAAGCATAACGCATAAGACGTTAATTAAAAAAAACAAGCTTCTATGCTTATGTCGGAAATAAGAAATGAACCTATCACAATACATTTAACTCAAAATCGAGTATCGAAATAGGATCGAAGTCGATAGATCGAACAAAAGACTTGTTTTCCAAATTGCTTGGTTGGTTTTCGACGGTTTTCTGCGTTGTTTTGTAACGTATGATCTTTTTGTAGTTTAGTTTCGTTGTAATATTCATAGAAGTACCATTGAGTATGAATTTTTATTGAAATTAAAATACCTAACCTAACCTAACCCAACTCATGGCCGCAAAGCCGAGACGCCGCTGGTAGGCCTGGGCTCGTAAAGAGCTGTTGTGCTACAGTACATACGTACATGTTTATAAATGGTAAGTATGTTTATATAAATATGCATTTTTATATATAAACTAGAATGGCCCGCAGAAAATAGAAAATATTTGCTTACGTTTATGTTGTACATTGTGAATGCTTCATTCTATCACTTATGTTTAAGTTTATGTCTGTGCGTTAAGCATATGTTTACGTCTGCTTTGTGAATGGGCCTTAATGCTGTCATTGGATGGCTGCGACCAGTTGCATAATGATATCCATTCCGATACAGATTTCATTATGATACAAGGACTCGACCAGTCACAGAAGTTTTCATTCCAAATACTGAGAATTAATCATTGAGAATCGTTCTATTAAATTGTTCTTTTGATTGTGTCCATTAAAATTATATGTGATATTATATTATGCTTGTCACTTTTAATTTCTTTTATTACTAGAATTTTTGGCGGAATATAATTTAAAATAAATTGGATCGTAATTTCACTTTGATCCTTTGTGACTTGCGCAGTTCATCCTCGGAGGCGGGCAGGTAGCAGGTAACAGAAATCTGCGGCAGCATGCGAGAGTAGGGTTAGGAAGCTACCCGCTAGGTGGCCTTGACTTAATCCTGCGTGTCAACTTCCAAGAAACGATTCAATGTAAAAGTTTAAATTATAAAAGTTGTTGAAAAGGTACTGTATAAAACTCGATGTAATGGGTATTAATACACTCGAAGTTTACGATATTCACTCGTATCGTAATATTACACTTGTTTACTAATACCCATCATTACATCATCATTTTATAATGTACTATTATGTAACTAGTGTAGAATGTTAAGCATTATTGCATGAGGCCATGATTTGAAAACGAATGACGTTACGGGCGAGTGTTCAAATTTTTGCGAAAGCAATATTTACTTGGCAGAATCACCGCACTCAGAATAGCACTTTGTGCAACTAGTGTATAATGTTAAACGTTATTGCATGAGCCCATGATTTGAAAACGAGCGACGGTACGAGCGAGTTTTCAAATTTTTGCAAATGCAATACAGCAATCATTACTTGACACTATCACCGCACTGAGAATAGCACATTATGCAACTAATGTATAATGTTCAGCTTTAAAGCATGCGATCTTGTTTTGAAAACCAACGATGTCGGTGGCATGTTTTCAAATTTGTACGTATGCAATAAAGCAACGTATATACTTGGCACAATTACCGCGCTGAGAGTAGCACATTATGCAACTAGTGTATAATGTTACGCTTTATTGCACAAGTTCATGTTTTGATAACGAGCGATGTAATGGGGCAAGTTTTCAAATTTTTATGACTGCAATAGAAGCTATACCTACTTGGCATAATCACAGCACGTAGAATAGATATTTCTGAGGCGAGTGGAAAAAGTAACACATTATTTCGCGCATAGGAAATGTTGCTATACTGCGATTTTTCTAACATTGCCCCTGAAGCCCCATCTCCAGGATGGAATATGTCACGATATTTCGCGTCTCTCTCAGTGGTGCCGCTAGATGTCGCATGATCGCGACTGTATCGAGCAGTGCTTTCGATCATGCAACTTCTAGTAGCACGAGGGAGAAAGACGCGAAATGCCATTGTGGCCATAGGGGCTTGAGGGGCAGAGTTAGAAATATCGCACTATACTGGCAGGAGCGAGAAAGACGCGAAATGCCCTGTGATATTCCACGGTGAAAGATATATAGGTGTGTTCACTCCCAGTCTAAAACTAAAGCTTATGTGAGGCTAGTTCTCACAGTTCTCGCATATAGGCGTTGCAATCTTTGGGTCTCATTTGGCAAGGTCGTGATTCATTCGACAGCTCTGTGGCCTGCTGATTTCTAATTTCAAGTCAGTGATTTGTCATTTCGCGGTGGAATTGGTAAAGTCTAAAGCGAACAGTTACGAAAATGGGTAGGAAATATTTTGTAAAACTGTGTAATAGCCACAGTTAAGATGTCATCATAAGATGTATATCTTACACCGCGACCCAAACCGATCGTGCGCACCGTACGGACAAGCGAGGAACTATCCTCAAACAGGCTTCAGAAAATCTGCCCAAAAGACCGCTAGTTGAGACACCTATATATCTTAAACCGTGGATATTCAATAGGGGCTGAGGGGCAGAGTTAGGAAAATCGCTGTATTGTGGCGTCTCACCCCTGAGGCGGCAGCGGCCCGCGCGCAGCAGCTCCACCAGGCGCAGCAAGTTCGCGCGCGAGGGCCTCCTTCAGGCGCAGCAGCTCCTCCGGCAGCTCTGCGCATGCGCAGAAGAACAACGCACGCTCACACACGCGGCACGCAATTTTGTCAACACTATTGTATTAGTGAGTGTAAATGCTTCACATGAAGTTTTTCGAAAACTCAAAAATTGACTGTGAAAAAGAACATCAAATTTCGCATTTATAGTAGCGCTTAAACGCCATTTTCTTAAAAACGGTTACAAATTATTCAAAGAAAATTGCCATTTAGGACAATGTTTTACTGTTCTTTAACATTCTGAAAATAATATTTCCGTACTACTATTGGGAAATTGAAAAATTAAGAAAATGTCAAAAAAATGTACTGTGGGTGGTAATAGATGTCAGCTGGTAAATGAATGTGGCAAGTCTCAATAGCTTAGCCGAGACCAAAGGAAATAGAAAACTAATACAGGAAGTTTGTGCCATTCTGTAGCACCACTAGTTCCTTATCACGGCCCGGTAACGATTTTTTTTTCTGTCCGAAACTTCGCAATTTTTTCGCAGCAGCATTATATAACTTTCCCTTTACTACTTTTTTTACCCAGTATATATGGGAAAGTAAAAAGTGGGTAAATTCAGTTGCTAAATTAAGAAAAATATCCCCGAACATGTGGTGTAGCCAGAATCCCTGTTTTGTGGGTCTTTCTTACCGAAAAAACCAATTGAAAGCAAAACATCTGTCCGTCCGTCTGTCCGGTGTATGTGAACAACACTAGCGCATAAACTCTGCGGACGATATTTTCCAAATTGAAGAAACCCCTGTCGACCTTACTTGAGTCGAAGCTTTGTGGTTTTGAAAAACATTCATTAATTTTTGGGGGTACTCCCCGGGCATTTTCAAAATGTTCTCAAAAATGGATCCAAATTTTTTCTGTAAACTTTTGGTAGGGATAGTGCTAAATGTACTCTGTGAGATGACATAAATATCAGTGTGCTTTATTCTTTTGTTTTTTTCTCTAAAAATTACAAAAATTTGAATTTTGGACTTGTCTCTCATGTCGTTAATATTTACAATGTCTGCGATTTGTTCACATTATTGTATTTACCAGTGTTTGTGCTTAAAATAATGTCAAATAAAGTTTCTCGAAAACTCAACCGTTTTCTGTGAAAACTAGCTCAAAATTCCGCTTATTCAGAATCGTTCAAACGCCATTTTCTCATAAATGGCTCCCAAACTTTTCTTCGAACTTTTCGTACAGTTAGTACTTATTGTACTGTTTAAGATGAAGTAGAATTAATTTTGCTGTATTCGCTTCCTTTTTTTCAAAAATTAGATAAATGTAATTTTTTTGAAAGATTTCTCACACCGTTAATATGCACATTTCCATTGTTAATACTATTGTATTTGTGAGTTAACGTGCTTCAAATGACACCTAATGAAGATTTTTCGAAAACTCAAAAATTTTCTGCGAAAAGAACTTCAAATTTCGAATTTACAGTTGCGCATAAACGACATTTTCTTAAAATCGGCTACAAAAAAATGCCATTTGGAGCGAGGTTTTATTGTTCTTTAATATTCTTAAAATAATATTTCCGTTTTACTAATCAGGAAACCGAAAAATTAGGAAAATGTCAACAAAAAAATGTAGGTTGGGCGGCGATAGACGGCAGCTGGCAGGAGTAAGTGGCAAGTCCGAATAGCTAGCCGAGACCAAAGCAAATAGAAAACTAATACGGGAAAGTCTGTGCCATTCTGTAGCACCACTAGTTAAATTTGAGAAAGAAAAACATCATGTTAACTTATATTTACGTCGACATTCCTATTTCAGTTACTGACAGAAAGGTTAGAGAAGATTATTCAAAACACATGAATTTGAATGGATTTGTTTTTTACTTTTTAAATAATCGCTTAGATCAACTAAAGTCAAATGTCTAAAATTAAATGAAAGCAAAGTTTCCTGCTTTCTCGTTTTCTGCCACGTAATTAGATATTTCTTCCGAATACGAGATCTTTGAATTGCGAGATACTCGAAATACGTGGCATTCTGGATAAGAGGATTTCCGGATACGTTGTCTTCCAGTTATGAAGTCTTCTAGCCTACAAGGGCTTTGGTGTACTGGATTTTCGGGAAAGGTCTTCGGAATCCGAGATTTCCGGGATGTGATGACTTCGGGATTAGAGGTTTTCAGAATAAGGAGTTTCCGGTTAAGATATCTTTGGGGTGCAAGGTATTCGGGTTACGATGTCTTCGAGATACAGGATCTTCGGGTAAGTAGGATTCTGTGCCAATCAGGCTTCGTGTCATTAGAACAGAACCGATAAAACGAAAAAGAATAATTTGCACGAGTAACATGCCTCTGGACGTCAGTGATCGACATTTTACATTTCATTGGTGAACATTTCCTTAAAGGAATAATCAAAACACATACTGATTTACTTTTCACAAAATAATTCATATCACAAAATCATCGCATATCAATTGCTTGCCGACGTGTATTAAGCGGCATTTGAAGAGGAGATTTGATTAAGAGTCGTTAACTTTCGGCGCACTTCAGAGTGGTTCAGGAACCGGTTCTTTATCCGTCACAGCCCGTCGCATACTTAGAGCTTCTCCTTCCACTCGCGGGCTGCAAATAACCTCCTCTGCGAGAGACACAGTGAGTCACGATGGACGGGAGGCGGAAAAATCAGAGGAGAGTTTTAGTGTAAAAAGAACTCTTTCTGAGTCCTCTTTCGTCTTTACCCTCGAAAAGAATTCGCTTGAGTAATTTTGCTTTCTCGCCCTTACGAAAGTACTTCGTAAGACGAGGAAATGATGTAATTGTGGGCCGAAAACGGCGAATTTTCAGAAGGAAAACTGTTATTGCTGAGCCGTAGTTACAAAAGAGTGGATAAATCTTAATGCTACTTATAGAAAATTACTTCCTCTAACATGTGGTGTAATCGGAATTCATGTTTTGTGGGTCCTTGAAATCGAAAAATCGATTGACAGTAAACGTCTGCCTGTTCGTGTATCCATCCGTCGTCCGTCTGTCAACGTTAGCGCCTAAACCGTTCAGCCGATGTTCTCCGAAACTGGTATTCCCCGATCTATCTGAACGAAGTCGAGGCTTTGGAAGGTTCAAAAATAGTTTCATTTGACATGATGCCTCGAAAAATTTTTTTAAATTTTCTAAAAATGGCACCACATTTTTTTTATTAAACTTTGCCCTCGAATAGTGTAAAATTTTAAGAAGGCATGTCTCAATCTCGTTGAAATTAAAATATTATTGCAAAAGTCCAATTTTTTGGGGCGTCTTGCTACAACAACAATATTGAAAATATATTTTTTTCCTTAATGAAATCTGTTCCTGAAATACAGATCTTGAAAAAAGGTGATGAAAAATGTTTCAGAAATATGAGTATTTTTCGCATAATTTTGTGTGAAATATAGGCAACTTAAAAAAAAGGCATTTTTTCTCAAAAATACTCAAATTTTATCCTTTAATTTTCTCCTCAAAAGACGATAAAAAATTGTGCTAGTAGCATTTCCAGCAAACACTTTAAATTTTCGAAAATTGCCAAAAGTAATGATTTCAAAACTTCAAAATTAAATATAGAGATTTTAGAAAAAACTTTTTCTCAAAACCCGTTCCATTTTTTAAAAAAAATTGTGCATAGAACTAGGAACGCTAAAAAAATCCAGAGACCTCAGTTTCATTGAACTTTCGAAACTTGCAATGTTGGAAATAATGCGAGAAAGTATGTGCTTACGTAGCGCCTCTAGTTTTGTGCACTTTATACTGTTTTTTTTAAAGATATATACGGTCTAAAGTAAAATGGGATCATAAATAACAATTGTCCGTTTCTCCGTCGTTTTGGGCCACTGTGCCAGATCTTTAATTTTGTCTCCGGAATGCACGGCCGCGTGTCCGTCCCCTGTCACAGTCTGCGCCCCTCCCCTCCCCCACCCACTCCTCTTCCCCTCCACCACAGGCACGCCACCTTTCCGTCTTTCAAAACGGGCCACCGCAAACAAACGCCTGTCACGGCGAGCCGTGACATACTCGCGGCTTCAAAGGACTGCAAGTGGATACGCTAAGGCAGGCAACGCGCGGGGCTTGCTCGTGTAACATACGAGCTGAAATTACCAAAATTTGTTTTTCTACTGAGAAAATCTGGCCTTTATTATTTAGGACGGGGATATAATTATTTCACTGATATAAAAACACTAGTTAATATTTGTTGAACGTAATATAGAAATTTTATTGGAGAAGTCTGTGTTTTTCCCAAAAACTTAACATCATATTATTAACAGAACGTAAAATCATTACAGTAAAGAGGTCAATCACTGAACTGATGAAACGTTAACTTAAATATGATTACTAAAGATACTGAATAAGATGAGTCAGTTTGGATTAAATCAATCATCGATTTATATAAAAATTAACTAACACTATAATAACCAGCGCAAATCATGTAAATAATAGATACATATAAACTGCCACGCTTAACCGGCAGAGGTTTTTCAAAAGACTTTAGGAGTGTCAACTTAAACCTGTAGGTCAATGTGTGTTTGTTGTCGACGAAGCGTGTATGTTTCCGAAGAAGTTAGTGGTAACTTCTTCCAAACATTTTAACTTCTGAAACCCTCTCATCTCCTAGCAAAGGTGTAACGAAAGGAGTGGTGGTGGTGACAGCAAATTCCCCGCTCCGAAAATTTTCGACATTCTATCCGCTTTCGTATAAAATATTTCATAAAGTAGACCTAATTCACACAATTCTAGAAAGTGATTTTTCTAAACTTCCGGTGACAGCGTTTCCCTTGCTCTACTGTGCACGTCTTTTAGCATAGAGCTGGCGTTCACAAACTTGCGAACTGGTTGAGGTGGCTCAGGACATCAAATGGTGACACTACTATGTCTGTGACAAGGAAGTCCTAAGGTTCAGGTTCTGACGGAAGCAGGGTTTCTACACAAGCTTCATAACTAGGTCGGCTTCTGCTGTCCCAGAGAGGGGAGTCCTGTCGGGTTCATCTGCTGTCCGGAGGAGAATTCCAGCGGCCGGCTGCTCTGATCGTTTTCCGTAGTTTCTCCGAACAACACCAGGCGAATGCCGAAGCAGTACCCGAAAAACGGGCCACGGACCGCGCACAATCTTTACTTCCCCTTCCTTGTCCTATCCTGACTCCTTACTTACACATACTTACATTTACATAGACGACACCGCTCCCACCCGAGAATAACACATGCAGTTCACTTAGGAGACTAATGAACTTGGTAGTTGACGCGCCGGGAATCTCTAATCAATGAACAAACATGCATTGTGTAAAAATTTGATTAAGATCCACAATGAAGTGATAATGGCTCGATGGATCATGTTTATTTAGAATGCAGATGATATTTGATTCAGAAAAGAAGGAAGAATAAAAAAAAATATACTTTGTTTTCAAATCCGCGGCAATTCTAGATGAATTAAATATTAGTTACACCAATTAAAGTCGAAAAATATTGTTTATTTTATTTGTAAAAAATATTTTTAAAACAGTATATTTTTGAGTTTTACACGTTAATCAATCATCCTTTTTAAGAAAATAAAAGCTATTTTTAACGATATTATACGTATTAATTCTAGCATTTTTACTGCTGCAAGCCAATAGCATAATTGCAGCAAAATGTCATTTTAAATCTGTCAATTTTTAATTATCTTTTTCATCAACTTAAATTTACAGTTTATTTTTTATATCACACCCAGCGTTGTTTATTATCAATAAAAATTATTATTTGTCTTCTGCCCTTTCCTCACCCTCCGGCGAAAATCTTAGCTACATCCATGTGTTCTTGTGTCGCCATTCACATTTTCAAGTGTGTTGTAGACAAATACTTGCGTTTTTAATTCTTGGCGCGTGGTGGCTTGTCTTCACGATGGAACATCTCACAGTATTCTCGGTCGTGCCGCTAGGAGTCGCATGATCGCTAGCACTGCTCGATACAGTAGCAATAATGCGACTTCTAGCGGCACCACCGACAACAACGCGAAATATCGTGAGATATTCCATCGTGAAGATAAGCCCCCAAGTGCCAAGAAATAAAAGCCCAAGTATAGTTCCTCGCCGAGGAAAAAACGGCACCTGTACGAAAGCTTTGCTTTTTTCCCCTTCCCCCCTCCCTTCCCCCCCCCTCCGCCCTTCCGTTCGGCGCGGGTCGCCGCGAGTGACGAGACAGGAATAGCGCCGCCCCTCCCCTCCTCTTCACAGGCGCCTGGGAGCTCCGCAGCACGGCGCAGTCTTGCTTGGATAATTCGAAGATAAGACAAACAAAAATACTAATTATCTAAACATTGTAATTATCTAGATTGCTTGAATGATTGATTAGTGATTCCGGGCACGTCAACTGCTAAGGTCATTACTCCCGTAAGAATAGTGCATGATTGTATCACGGGAGGTGGCAGTGGTCTTCTCCCGCTGGATGGCGCCTGCTAGCGGTGATTTTCCTCAACCAGGTATCTCCTACCAGCGTTGCACCATCCCAACTGGGACAATCTGTAAGCTCCCGGCAAGAGTGGTACTGTAGTGCACGTGAATGTGTGTGCATGTAAGGGATGCGGATAGAACAAGAAAGAGTAACGAAAGATCGCGCGCGGTCCGTGGCCCGTTTGTTAACCAAGCTGTCTCGCTATTGTCGAAAATCCTGCCACCATCGGGATTCGAACCCCAGGACCTCCCGGTCAGAGGGACTGCAGTGACATTACTTGACATTACTAAGCCACTTTTGCGTGTTTCTAATTAGAGAAATTACTTCTTTTCGATTTGGTTTTAGGTTCAATAAATAGCCAATTTAGGTTTCAATAAGTAAATATTATTGAGAATGTGTATGAGTAAACAAATCTATGCTACAAGGCCAGGTGCTACCGAACTGTTTTAACAGTCATGTAGAATAATAATAATAATAATAATAATAATAATAATAATAATAATAAAGTAACAAAATAGAAAAAGGTAAACAATGATATTTGATATTTATTTGGTCAGAAAAACAATAAAAACTGTACATGACGTATGAGGGAGGAGATTATCTGCGCACATTTTCTTGAGGTCCACAAGGGAAAAAAACGCGAGCTTAGCAACATTTGAAACACTAGATATTTCTTTCCCGAGTTATAGAACACATACTTGCAAACGGTAAACGAAATGTAGATGCCATTTTTCTGCATTGCTAACAAAATAGTAACTCAGCCTCAGATCTACTCCTACCACTACAAGCAAAAGGAGTGCTCAATAAAACGTGCGTATAGTGGAACTACATTTACGTCCAGAAGCAAAACAAGGGGCCATCTCAGCATTTGCTCATTAGGTCAGGTTATATTTTTTTATACATACATGGTCAAGAATGTCTTTTGCAGTGAATCTGTTTATCTCAGTGGCATTCAAGACAATTCGTTGCCATAGCAACAATGTCAAAAACTTTTTCGTAGATTATAATTTTTCAACTTTGCTGTTATTAATGAAAAAAATCTTAAAATTAACCAACTTTAACGAAATATTGTACAATATATCTACATTGCGTCTCAGTAAATAGAAATAATTTTGTATTCTTTGCGTTATGTTGATAAAATGTGTTTTATAAAAAAACGTGTATTTGTTCACATTTTCTCAATTTTTTATGGTTTACTAGTTCATTGCTGTGTGTTTACAGACCTGAAACAAAACACGTAATGGTATACTTAATACCCTTGCGGGCCTTTCTGGTTCTTTATGCCCTAGGGCCTTTTGAATACTTTACGGCCTGCTCTAATACCCAACACAACACACAGAATATAGTAATGAATTCAATTTTTTAAAAGTGAAGTTGCAAGCAAATACAATAAATAAATGGCATAATGCTCAAATAAATAAAATAAATTGTTATAAACCTTATTTTGCTAATTTGATACGAAATTGAAATTTTGGAATGTTTTCGTGAATTTATAATTGCCATCATTTACTCGCATTTCATTGTTACGTATCACCTTTTTTAGTGACATAATTATATTCTTCTCAGTAGCGGTACTCGTAATAGTAATAAGATACATAAGGCACATCAGCTAACATCCTCGAAATGGTATTTTTTGGTGTTATGACATATTCTAAAATAAAGTTTGACAACACGCTAATAACCTAAAAGTACCGTTTCATCAGCGCAATTTAGACTGTTATTTACGCTGGTAATTCTCAAAAACACCATAAAGAGTTTTATATATTTCTCAAGATTTTAATGGAGACCACTGTCCTCAGTTTGTTAGCTTTTGCAAGAATTTCCACAGGAACTTCACAATATTCTTTTATTTTGTACGATCAAATCAGTCCAATAACGATTATGCAATTGAAATTAGATATACACTCTGTTTTGTTTATCTGACGTCATATTGACAAATGACTGTTACAATGCGTCTTTTCACTTTAGACGCAAGAAATATTATAAAATTTTTCGAATTCTCGTTTTATTCAGCAACGAACTAGTAAACCATAAAGTTTTGTATGCACCACGGGCGTTAATAGATGTTTTTGCCCCTCAGGCGACTTCCAACCCCTCGGGCCAGAGGCCCTCGGGTTTGGAAGTCGCCCTCGGGGCAAAAACATCTACTTAACGCCCTTGATACATAAATAACTATTGCAGCCCTCCATAAGAGTCGATTAAAACGTGGAAATAACGAAAATAAACTTCGAATTATCGAAGATTATTTTCCATTGATTAGTTATGAAATTGAAAAGACTGACACAAATCATCGAATGAATGACGACTTCAAATTATGGTAATTCCACGACCTATCGTAAACTGAGAATGACGTAACATAGTGCATTTCGCAGCAGAAGCAACCAGTACCCTTATACTCTTAATCAAGTTTTGATTTTTTAAATTTGTAGAATATTTGTCCAACAAAAATTGGTGTAGAGATACTTAGGTATTCTTTCCAATAAATAGCTTATGCCACGGGCATGGTTCTTGACGTACCACTACCACGGTAAATTAAAACCATTACAAACAGAAGCACTGTAAATAAAAATGTTAAATAAAAATCATTTTATAACCTCTAAATATAACTAATAGTTTTTTCTGCACCAAGATTATAAGTATTCTAATTTTATCTCCCGAGTTCAATAGATCTATACTGCGATTTTTGTAGGAAGAGCTCTCAAGATAACTCAAATCCCATCTTCGCGATGGAATATGTCACGGCATTTCGCGTCTTTTCTCGGTCTTGCCGGTAGAAGCCGCATGATCGCAAGCACTGCTTCATACGGCCGCGATCGTGCGAAGTCTAGCGGAACGACTGTGAATGATACGAAATGCCGGTGACATATTCCATCGCGAAGATGGGATTTGAGTCATCTTGAGAGCTCTTCCTACAAAAATCGCAGTATAGTCAACGCCCATAGTACATACATGATTTTATTTGTTAACTAATTGTATTCATTCGAATTCACTTATGAGCTAGATGTTAATTTGACTTGGTTTGTCTTTTCGTATTTCACTCTCATAATTCCCTCCATTAGAGATCATGTAGCGTCATTCAAGTGTTTTCATATTTCCTTCGTAACCACGATTCTTTCGATCCAGGTATGTTATGCGGTGAACATCGAACTCCGTATCGAAGGCAATAAAAAGCAAAAATGTATCTACCGGGAGAGATGGCTCAGTGCATCACCTGATGTCACTGCAGTCCCTCTGACCGGGAGGTCCTAGGTTACACTCCCCACGGCGGGATTTTCGACACTAGCTTTTCAGCTAGGTCGACTTCAGTCGCTCTCTGGAGGAGAATTCTAGCGGCCGGGTGCTCTGATCGGAAGATTTCCGTGGTTTCTCCGATCAACACCAGGCGAATGCTGGGGCAGTACCCTAACAAATGGGCCACGGACTGCGCGCGATCTTTCCTTCCTCTTCCTTGTCCTATCCTCTCCTCTTACACACACATTTACACAAACATGCACTACACTACCACACATGGCGGGAGACCGGTCGGGAGCTTAGAGCTTGTTCCGGCTGGGGCGGTGCCCCGCTGGTGGGAGATACCTGGTTGAGGGGAAAACCACGCTAGTCGACGGTAGGTCGACGCCAGATATCGCCATCCAGCGGGGAAAATATCATCGCCACCTCCCGAGAAAAAAACACGCACTACACTTATGGGACTAATGACCAACGTAGTACGCGTAGACGCGCCCGGAAACATAAATGAATCGATCAATCAAAAACGTAACTGTGAAAGATAAAAATATAAATTTCTTTCTACAATTCTGAGTGGACCTGGCGTAAGGAAACAGCCCAGCGTAACCCAGCTTGCGAAGCATCCTGCATCACTTGGCGTCAACTCCGCACGCGACGAATTCGCGGAGTTTTTTCCTCCCAATCAGTGTCGCGCGCTGCTAAATGTCCCACCCCGTCCCCCTCCATTTCCTCTCTGCCCCTCCCCCCGCCCACCTCCCCACACCCGATCGCGTAGCCGCCGGGGCAGGTGTCCCGGCCAACGCGACAGCTGGGCTAAATGGAGCCGGAGGCGCCAGATTAATCTGGGCAGAAATGAACGAGATCTTTCGCGGGCGGCGGACGAGGCTTGTTAGCTTTGCCGTCAACCCTCTATCGACTGAGGTGGGACGACGGGATGGGGGCAGGCAGTGGGAAGACGGGATGGGGCAGGCAGTGGGAAGATGGGATGGGGGCAGGCTGTGGGAAGACGGGATGGGGCAGTGGGAAGACGGGATGGGGGCAGGCAATGGGAAGACGGGATGGGGGCAGGCAGTGGGAAGATGGGATGGGGTAGTGAGAAGACGGGATGGGGGCAGGCTGTGGGAAGATGGGAGGGGGGCAGGCTGTGGGAAGACGGGATGGGGCAGTGGGAAGACGGGATGGGGGCAGGCAATGGGAAGACGGGATGGGGGCAGGCAGTGGGAAGATGGGATGGGGTAGTGAGAAGACGGGATGGGGGCAGGCTGTGGGAAGACGGGATGGGGTAGTGAGAAGACGGGATGGGGGCAGGCTCTGGGAAGACGGGATGGGGCAGTGGGAAGACAGGATGGGGGCAGGCAGTGGGAAGACGGGATGGGGCAGTGGGAAGACGGAAGCTGGCAGTGGGAAGACGGGATGGGGGCCCCGAGCCGCCCGGACCGCAGTTCGGGTGGCCCCCAGTTGGGCTCTTGGGTTCGTCGTGGCAGTGGCCCGATACTCTGGGCATAGAGGAGGGACTTGGTGTCCCGGCGCATGTGAGTGGCGCGTTGTCATACAGGCAGTATCGACTCTGGTACATACAGACGGAGTCCCTCCTCTATGCTGAGAGTATTGGGCCACTGCCACGACGAAGCCAAGAGCCCAATTGGGGGCCACCCGAACTAAGGCCCGGCGGCTTGGGGCCCCCATCCCGTCTCCCCATTGCCTCTCATTCAGGCTCTCGATCTGGGTTGTACTTTAACCAAGGCAACTTGACGGTAGGTAATTGCCCGCCGGACTTCTATGTGTGGATTCCGGAGTACCCTCGGTCTCCTTCACCCAATCCTGCCTTAAGGTCGACGCGCCAGGGGCTCAACTGTTGGGTTGCCCGGTTGAACCGTCAACAAGGAGCTTAGCATCGCCTACTCACTGCCTCCACCTAGAGGCTAACGACGTGAGTGCCACCGCGAAACTGAGGGTCCGGGTGATCGTCTCCAACTCTTCACCAGAGATCGTGGTCACGATCCCCCCACCTGCGGGGATCGCAGAATGAAGCGGCCGAAACGTCGGCACCTGTGCCGTGGACGCAGCGTCTCCCGGACAGCCAAGTGCATCCTGACTCCGGGCGCGGAAGCCCACGCTCTCATTCGGCTGGTCGTTTGCGGGCGCGTGGGAGAGTGCGGCCGAAATAGCTCTCCGCCCACGCAGAGGCCGCCGCACTTCCGCCCGCACGAAAAGTGGGCGGGGCGGCGGGGGCGGGGCAGGGCGGCGGGGAGAGGAGCGGGGATGGATGGTTCGTTGCGTGGTGTACATCGGTTTTTCTTTCTCGGCGCGTGGCGGTGTGTCACCAAAATGGGATATCTCGCGGTATTTCGCGTCGTTCTCGGTCGTGCCGCTAGGAGACGCATGATCGCCTGCATTGCTCGATACAGTCGCGATCATGGGACTCCTAGAAGCACCCCGTAGAACGACGCAAAATACGATGAGATATTCCATGTTGATGACACACTCCCACGTGCCAAGAAAAACCGAAGTATAGTTAGTGATTCCGGGCGCGTCAACTACTAAGGGCATTAGCCCCATACGTGTTTTATCTTCATGAGGTGGCAGTCGTCCTCCCCTGCAAGTAGGTGAGATCCGGCGCTGACCTACCCGTCGGCTAGTGAGGTTTCCCCCAACCAGGTATCTCCCACCATGGGGGCACCGCTCCAGCCGGGACAAGCTGTAAACTCCCGACCGGTCTCCCGGCATGAGTGGTAGTGCAGTGCAGCAGGGGTGGGGTGCGTGAAAGCGACCAGGGCGGATGTGAGAGAAGAGGGGGGGCGCGGCGAGTACGGGCGGGGCGGTACATGGCACAGGCCGCGCTGGGGATGGGAAGGCGAGACGGACGCGAAACGATGTGGGTGTTGGGAACACGGAGGCAGGGGTGATGGTGGTCGAGGAGGCGAAACGAACGTACGGAATGGGGGGCGGGGCGAGGTAGGGACGGGGCGGGGGCCGGGCGAGGGCCGGGCGGGGTGGAGGCGTGGAGGGGGCGGGGCGGTGGTTGGGTGGGTGCGGGTCGGGTCGGGTTTGTGGCTGTGCGGGGCGGGGGGGCGGGCCTTGTTCGGGGCGGGTGTGGGTAGGGGTGGGGCGGGGGCCGGGCGGGGAACGGGCGGGGCGGTGGCTGGGTGGATGTAGGTCGGGTCGGTTTTGGGGCCGGGCTTTGCGAAGCCGGGGGCTGGTGGAGGCGGGGGCGGGACGGGTTCAGGGTGAGGGTGGGGCGGGGGCGGGGCGGGTTCAGGGCGGGGAGGGGAGAGCCGGGCGGGGCGGGGGCGGGAAGGGGTGGGGGCGGCAGAAATAGCCCGCGTCGCCTCCCAAACGAAGGGGTGGACATCTCTGCAACGAAATTCACCGTGTCACTGTGAACTACGACGGGCGCTCCGCAAATGATGAAGGTAAATATTTTAGCGGAAAGTGTACACTAGAGTGTTCGTTACTTTTAGCAATGACTCCTTATTTCTTTCCTTCTCAAAATATTTTTTAATTACACAATTATTAACTACAAAAATAAACAAAACGTCGTTGTTGCATAGTAAGTCTTGAAACATAGAACTGGCAAAGAAATATGGATACAGTTTGATTTTTGAATTATATTCATTGAATTATATTTGTCAAAAGTTGACTCAGATGTCATAATGCTCTGTGGCCAAGGGGTAAAAGTTCTTAAGTCGAAAATCTCAGTTTGGAGAAAACAAGTGTTATATTATTGAGCCAACGCTTTTTCCAAAGCTCAACGCTATTTCCCGAAGCTTTTTTTGTCGTTAAGGGAGGCGACATTTGAATTCGGTCGTTTTACTAAAATAAAATATAGATACCTAACTTGCAGTTTCAGTACGTAGCACAATTTCGCCAAAAATTGACTTAAGAAATTTTACCCCGTGACCACAGAACTGTCGCTCAGTCTTCATAGGGGTGTTAACCAATCCCCGATGAAAACTACAAAGTTAGAGGTCAATAAGTTGCAAATGTAATTAAAAATGTATACAAGTTGTTTTTTTGACAATCGTCTGAGGATCAACTATGGTCAATGTTGTTTCTCATTCATGACCTAGGGTTCGAGTCCCGACGGTGGCAGTTTTTTACTATCTAGACAGCTAGGTGGAATTTAGCCGACGTCTGGAGAAGAATCCTAGCGGCCGCCTGCTTTGTCCGGGAGCTTTTGTGGTTTCTGCGAACAATATCAGGGCTGTACCGGCTTTCACCAGATATTGCTCTCGCTACCACTACACTCTCACGCGCTTAGCTCTTGGTCAACGTGCTCGCTTTCCACTACGCGACCCCGGGTTGATTCCCGGTCGAGGCAAGACGATAGTGTGTGTTTTCCTTGCAATGTGCCAGTATATGTTGCCGTGTGACGATGAGAAAACTCACTTCTCAGGTTGAGAAGACTGGAATACGGCGTGGGGATGTCTACGTGCTAACCACACGTACCCATTCACTGCCATGGTCCTCAAATGGGGATCTCGTACCTTTTTTTTCATTGTTGCTTGACATTGTGTAATATAATTTGCGATTTTTATTTCTTCAATTGACGTAAGCATCCTAAACGAAACACATAAGAGAGATTTTTCACCTCTGAATACCAGATGTCGATGTAGTTAACGGGGCATATGCAACTAAGGTCTAACGGTTTTGCTTCTTCTAATAGTAAAATATATGCTCATATAACAACCGTTTGGCTCTTTCGAGCGCTCTAGTAGTATAATTAAGCAACATAACAATTGATTAGCACTAAAAGTTGCAAAAACATGCTGCCAGTAGTATAATTGCTCTAGTAGTATAATTAAGCAACATAACAATTGATTAGCACTAAAAGTTGCAAAAAGATGCTGCCAGAGGTTTCCAGCAATGACTGTGCGCGCACGAAAGTGAATGAACGCGACGGCAAAGAGCGAGCGTTATGCGCTCAAAATTAAATTGTCCGTTAACGGGTTAACCCATGACCGCGAGGCAGGGACGTCGCCGGAAGGCCTGAGGCCGTTCACGGGCTGTCGCGCCAAGTACTTACATACATACTACACTACCACACATGTCAAGAGACCAGTCAGGGGCTTGAAGTGCACGCCGCTACCGGAGACCCTTGGAGGAGGGAGTCTATATAGCTAGTTAATAATTTGACAACGGATCTCACGTTAGCGGAAGGAAGACGACCACCTATCGAGATACCTAATGTACACTTGCAGGACTGAGGACTATAGCCGTTAGCGCAGCTAAACACACATATCAGTTTACAGACTCTACAATTTTCATTCTTACGAAATATATTTTCCGACACACAAAAAACACTATAGCAATAAAAAATATTTTAAATAGACATCCTAGAATCCCATAATCTACAGAATGAGATATTCTTGAACATTCTATTACATTTTTGCTGGTTCGGCTCTTCCCGATATTACCTCACCTGCTCTGATATGTGCAGAACCTGCAAGTAAATGTGAAAGAGAGGGACAGACAGCGGCAGAGACAGACAGGGACAAGGTGACGGAGGGAGGGAGAGACTGTGAAAAAGGGTAAAGGGAGGGAAAGAGGAAGATGAAGGGCAGAACAACATAAAGGGAGGGAAAGAGGGTTTTCCTAGTTGTATGCAATTAAGGGGTGAGGACAGGACAAGAAAGAGGAAGGAAACATCGCGCGTAGTGCATGGCCTGTTTGTTAGGATACTGCTTCGGCCTTCGCCAGCCCCGGAGAAACCACGGAAAAGTTCAGAGCAGCCGCCCGCTAGAATCCTCCTCCAGTCAGCAGTCGAGTTTGATCTATCTTGCTAGTGTCGAAAATTCATCGGGACTCAAACACTAGGACCTCCCGGTTAAAGACACTGCAGTAATAGAAGTTGATGCCCTGAGGCACGTAAGTCGGTTTTTTCGCACTTAAAAATCCGCGAGTTTGAACTCGCTCACTAACCGCGCTTGCCAAGTTAGTGAATTCAATCAGTCCGAAACGGTAATCGTTACAACATCGAATCCCAATCTTTTCTAGCTACTCTCACATTTGCTTCCAGATTTACTGTCTCGCTACCACTTACACTGTGGAGACAATTACTTTCTCGCTACCTCTTACATTGTAGAGAGAAAGTTTTGTAATGCTGCGCGAAAAAACTGCAAATTTTCGGCAGAAAAAACTTTTATTGATAACGAAAGAGTGGATAAATCCAGTGCCTAAATTTAGAAAAAATTCTCTAACATGTGGTGTAGCCAGAATTTATGTTTTGTGGGATTGCTGTTTTAGCACCACTATACTTCGGTTTTTCTTTCTTGGCGCACGGGGGGGGGGGCGTGTCAATAAAATGGAATATCTCACGGTATTTCGCGTCGTTCTCGGTTGTGTCGCTAGGAGCCACATGAACACGACTATAAAGCAGTGCTTGCGGTCATGCGACTCCTGGCGGTACAACGGAGAACGACGCGAAATACCGTGAGATATTTCATTTTGATGACACCCCCCGTTCGCCAAGAAAGAAAAACCTAAGTATAATTTGTTTTTTATTTATTTTTGTAAGGAGATTTTTAGAACTAAACCTCGTGTTCGAACAGATCCCCCGTGGCAGACCATCTGCTTTAACGCAGGGCTCGTTGCCCGGGGGCCCGGCCGCAGAGCGAGTGCCAGCGGGCTCTGCCAACGGGGCGCGGGCAGGCTGTGACGTGGCGCGCGCTCATTGGCCCGTTGAGAGGGCGTCTCCGGAACGCCCAACGGACAACTCATTTGAACTAAATGAAATGGAATCACGTTAAGTCGAATTAATCTCTCTGGGTTTAATTGAATAGACTGGAATTGAATTAAATTCAGCTTAAATGGAAAGAAGTACCAATTTCTTTACGCGGTGACGCGTGAAGAAAAGGGTAAGGACGCCTGAAACACTTGATTAAATAAAGGTACACATATATCGTTCAATTAATTGTCTGATTTAAAACCGTTACAATTATGTAAAAAATCTATGGTCCTATGTGTAATAGTTTCCCAGAATTCAGCTAGATAGGTAGGTCGAATTCAGACGCAGTCTGGAGAAGAATTCTAGCAACCGGCTGCTCTTATCGGTATTTTTCCGTGGTTTCTCCGATCAACACTAGGCGAATGACGGATCAGTAGCCTAACGAAACGACCCACGGACCGCGCGCTATCTTTCCTTCCTCTTCCTTGTCCTATCCTCACCCCTCACACACACATACACTAACATGCACTACACTACTACATAGGTCAGGAGGTAGGAAGATTAGAGCTTCTTCTGACTAGGTCTGCGCCCCGTTTGGGGGAGATACCTGATTGGGAATATACAGCAAAACGACATGGAGGTCAGCGCCGGATCTCGCCATCCAGCGGTGGAAGATCACAGCCACATCCCGCGTTAATACATGCACTACGTTGACCTTAGCAGTTGACGCGTCCGGAAACAGTAATCAATCAATGGGCTTATAGGAGATTACTACGTAGAGGTACCTCCCCAGGACGAGATCGTCCTCTCCGGTGATTGATTGTTCGTGATTTCAGTCGCGTCAACTACTTAGGTCATTAGTCCCGTAAGCGTAATGCATGTTTTATCGCGGGAGGTGGAGATGATCTTCTCCCGCTGGATGGCGACATCCAGCGCCGACCTACAGTCGCCTGGTGGGATTTTCCCCACAACTAGGTATCTCCCACATTACGGGGTACCGCCCCAGCCGGGACAAGCTCTAAACCCCTGACCGATCTCCTGACATGTATGGTAGTGTAGTACATGTTAGTGTGTGTGTAAGAGATGAGGATAGTACAAGGAAGAGGAAGAAAAGATCGCGCGCGGTCCGTGGTCCGTTTGTTAGGGTACTGCTCCGGCATTCGCCTGGTGTTGATAGGAGAAAGCCCGGAAAACTACCGATCAGAGCAGCCGGCCGCTATAATTCCCCTCCAGATAGTGACTGAATTCGACCTAGCGATAACGCTAGTGTCTCGTCCTGGCCGGGATATGCTATAAGCTCTCGAGTGGTCTCGCGATTATGGTAGTAATGTAATACAAGTAAGTCGTGTGTGTGTGTGTGTGTGTGTGTATAGGAGGAGGAGAGGGACGGGACGTGGCGATGCGGCGTGAAGCGGAGTGGCGAGGCGTGGAAAGGGCGTAGCGCCAGAAGCGCTGGGCGGAGCTATAGGGCGATTTTTATAACTTTGCCCCTCTAGGCCCGTCTTCACGATGGAATATGTCGCGGTAGATCGCGTCTTTCTCAGTCGTGCCGCTTGACATCGTAGGATCGCGTCAGTGTTTGCGATCATGCAAGTTCTAGTGGCACGACCGAGAAAGACGCGGAATGTCGTGATATTCCATCGTGACCAGAGGGGCTTGAGGGACAGAGAAAAATCGCACTACACGTATCGCATGATCGCGACCGTATCAACCAGTGCTTGCGATCATGCGACTTCTAGCGGTACGATAAAGACGTGAAATGCCGTGTGATATGCCATCGTGGCCATAGGGGCTTGAGGGGCAGTTACAAAAATCACACAATAGGTGGGGTAGGCAGACCGCGGCGTGCGCATGGTGTGGTGAAAACCTCAAATGGAATCAAAATCATTTACCAAGTTCTACCTACGGGTTTTTTGAGGTCTTTAATTTCAAATCTGATATCAAAATTACTGAATTACCGTGCGACGGGGAGGGGGGGCACGGGGCGTGGTAAGGGAGTAGGGGAGTAGGGATAACGAAAAACATCCATGTTTATAAAACATTGAAATTTTCTAGTAGAAAAATCGATATTATAACATCGATGTTTTGCATTCGATGTTTTTTCTTCACATCGATAAAATTATTCAGAAACATGGATATTTTCAAAAAACATTTCTCATGATATAAATAAAATTTGTAGTGTATTTTTTGTGGATTCCTCTCAATCAACAGCCAATCACAACTGTCATTGTTGTCGACCGCCAGACGGCATGAAACCGTTTGCTATTCGCAACTTTTCTCCAGTGTTATTACCTTTCGTGATTATATTTTTAAGTAGTAATATCGTTAAACTGCATTTTGAATCTTGACTACATAGATCATTGATTAGAAAATGAAGGTGATAGTCAAATTTAAGGCAGAATATACATTAAACTAATATATTGATGTGGTATGTATCACATTAGAACCTAGCCATTTTACTTCGATATGTTTTGTCATATTTAAGACATCCATAGGTTTTATCGTATACAAAATACATATTTTAAACATCGAAGTTTTTTCGACAATGTTTTCATCGTCATCGAAAACCTTTTATTGCTGTATCGATGTATCGGTGTTTTCCTAAAATGTGCCATCACTATAGTGATACGTAGAGCGGAGCAGCGTGTGTGTGTGTGTGTGTGTATGTGTGTGTGTGTGTGTGTGCAGTGGCGTAGCTTCAGTTGGTGTCACCTGGGGCGAAGCTAATGGTGTCACCTCCCCTTAAATTAAGTATAAAAATATCTATTGTTGCATTGATTGTACATTATTTTATTATGAATACAAACAAATTTGCACATGATAGTTATTTATATTATATTTAAAAATCCTATGTAATTAAGAATAATTGCAATAAAATCATCTATGCTTATGATTTAGATGTATACTTATTAAATTAATATAAATAATTTTTAACTAAAACATAAAAATTATATAATTCCAACAACAATACTTTCGAACTACTAAAACTAAGAAAATTATTAATATATAAAATTTTTAAGTGATTTTAATTATATAATTCCAATCATAAAATAATTTTAATTGATGTCAACCCCGAGAATGGTGTCACCCGGGGCGCGCCACCCCCCTTGCCCCCCCTAGCTACGCCACTGTGTGTGTGTGTGTGTGTGTGTGTAGTCACCGTGCTGGGCGTGGGGACGCGGGGCGGGTGATTGGCAGGGGGTGAGCGAGGGGCGGGGGGCCTAGGGCCTGGCATAGGGCCAGCGCCCGGGCCGCCCGCAGGAATAGCCCTTCGCCCAGCACGTGCTCTCTCGCTCGACGTCACGTAGCAGAAGACGAAGTGAGACATTCCTGGCGAATGGCTACCACACGCATTCTCATATCCCTCGAACCTCTCCAAACGTTGTAAAAGTAATTACGAGGTGGAGTTTTGTCATGCAAAGCAGCACACATTGTTTCGTTGGCATTGTGTCCAACTTCGATGCTACACAACAAGAAAATATGTAAATTACAATTTCTTTAGTAGAAAAATATAAATTGTGTTGCTTTTGCGAACAAATTGAATTTGCGCAATTAAAGAAAAAGGAAAATAAATTAGAGAAATTTAAAGGTACACTAATGCCACTTCTAGTTTCAAACAGGAGTCCATAACGACTTTCCAAAACAGGGGTCTCTAGTAAAACAAATTCGTTATCATACCGGGTGCTCATGTCCAATCAAGATTGCAAAGAAAGATAGTTTCCTTATACGTAAGTGCTAATGTATGTAGACAGTTTTTAGTGCCCAAGGACATGTGTATGAAAAGTACAGCATTGCTCAAACAGAAAAACGTATATTATAGTTCATTAATTACTTTTTCCTTTTTTGACTTTGTTTTTATTTATGACTTTAATATATTTATTATGTCAGTTTTTTTATTTTTAGTCAAAACTGTCTATAAACAAAAATGGGCCCAAATATAATGTGTAATATCTACGATTAAAAGACAGTGCAATTGTTTTTTCAAGTTTCAGGAACATTGTGTGAGAGCAGGGCTGTCCAACTAAGAAGGGCTTATGGGCCACATGTCAATTTCTAGTTAAGCAGCGGGACGCACCGTAGTTTAAGATTTTTTTACCATGACTACTGAAATCACACTGAAAAATATATTAGATACTTTTATTTAACATATTTAATAATGAATGTACATATAACGAGAAAATTAATATACCATTAAATAAAAATAAGATGAATTGTGCAATGGTATTGTATTTGATTGGCATAATACAATTTTCCAAAACAGTCGCGGGCCGCACAAAAAGATCCGGCGGGCAGTATGCAAAATATAATGTGCAAAGTTCCTCAAAGTTTGCAAAGAAGAAATTGGGATGTAAGAGAGGGCGTACTGACCGTGCCAGGCGTAGCCGCGGCGGTGGCCCAGCAGCCACACGAGCGACGCCTTGAGCTCCACCAGCACGTGGTTGGAGGGCGGCAGCGGCGCCGACAGGCGGCGCAGCGCGCCCAGGGCCTCGCGCGGGTCGCTCGCGTCGATGGCCGCCAGCGGCCCGCCCAGCACCGCCTGCGCCATGCACCCACGCCTTTACTCTTCAACCACCGTGGTAGTTGAAATAATTTTAACTAACCCAAGGGAGTTAAACTAATTTTAAATCCCAAGGGAGCAAAAGTAATTTTAAATCTCAAGGAAACAAAAATAATTTTAAATCTCAAGGGGGCCAAAATAATTTTAAATCTCAAGGGAGCCAAAATAATTTTAAATCCCAAGAGAGCCAAAATAATTTTAAGTCTCCAAGGAGTAAAACTCATTTTAAATCCCAAATAAGTAAAATAATTTTAAATCCCAACGGAGGAAAAATAATTTTTAATCTCAAAGGGGCAAAAATCATTTTAAATCCCAAATAAGTAAAATAATTTTTAATCCCAAGGGAGCAAAAATAATTTTAAATCCCAAGGGAGCAAAAAAAATTTAAATCTCCAAGGAGTAAAAATCATTTTAAATCTCAAATACGTAAAATAATTTTAAATTCCAACGGAGTAAAAATAATTTTAAATCCCAAGGGAGCAAAACTAATTTTAAATCTCCGAGGAGTAAAAATCATTTTAAGTCCAAAATAAGTAATCCCGTAAGTAAAAATCATTTTAAGTCCCAAATATTTATTGGGCTACATGAGCTGAAATAAAATACATAATTATAATAAGCATTCTGATTCAAAGTATACATTGTTATAGGATTCCATTACAGTCGTGGTGGTGGTGATGGAGAGGTGGTGGTGGGTGAGAGTGATGGTGGTGGGTGAGGATGGGTGATGAGGGGTGATGGTGGGTGAGGGTGGTAGTGGTGATGAGAGGTGAAGGTGGTGATGATGAGGGGTGATTGTGGTGGGTGGGGGTGAGGGTGATCAGAGGTGATGGTGGTGGGTGAGGGTGATGGTGGTGGCGATGAGGAATGATGGTGGTGATGAGGGGTGATGGTGGTGATGAGGGGTGATGGAGGTGAAGGGAGTAGAGGTGGGTGAGGATAATGGTGGCGGTGATGAGGGGTGATGGCGGTGATGAGGGGTGGTGGTGATGAGGGGTGATGGTAGTGAAGGGAGTAGAAGTGGGTGGGGATAATGGTGGCGGTGATGAGGGGTGATGGTGGTGGGTGAGGGTGGTGGTGGTGATGAGGGGTGGTGGTGATGAGGGGTGACGGTGGTGAAGGGAATATTGAGGGCGAGGGTGTGCGGCGCTCACCTGCACGGCCTGCGCCTCCCGGGCCCTGACGCGGCAGCCGCAGTGCGCGCACGCCCAGGGCGACGCGGCCTCCAGGGGTCTCTGCGGCAGGAGCAGCCCCGCGCAGCCGTCGCGCGCGCAGCGCAGCGCGCTCAGCGCCGCCCCGCCCCTCCTGCGCACACAGCACCCCCCACTCGCCTCAGCGCCGCCCCGCCCTCCTGCGCACACAGCACCCCCCACTCACCTCAGCGCCGCCCCCCCTCCTGCGCACACAGCACCCCCACTCGCCTCAGCGCCGCCCCCCTCCTGCGCACACAGCACCCCCCACTCGCCTCAGCGCCGCCCCGCCCTCCTGTGCACACAGCACCCCCCCACTCGCCTCAGCGCCGCCCCCTCCCTCCTGCGCACACAGCACCCCCCACTCGCCTCAGCGCCGCCCCCCCTCCCTGCGCACACAGCACCCCCCACTCGCCTCAGCGCCGCCCCCCCCCCTCCTGCGCACACAGCACCCCCCACTCGCCTCAGCGCCGCCCCCCCTCCTGCGCACACAGCACCCCCCACTCGCCTCAGCGCCGCCCCCCCTCCTGCGCACACAGCACCCCCCACTCGCCTCAGCGCCGCCCCGCCCTCCTGCGCACACAGCACCCCCCACTCGCCTCACCGCCGCCCCGCCCTCCTGCGCACACAGCACCCCCCACTCGCCTCAGCGCCGCCCCCGCCCTCCTGCGCACACAGCACCCCCCACTCGCCTCAGCGCCGTCCCCCTCCTGCGCACACAGCACCCCCCACTCGCCTCAGCGCCGCCCCGCCCTCCTGCGCACACAGCACCCCCCACTCGCCTCAGCGCCGCCCCCCCTCCTGCGCACACAGCACCCCCCACTCGCCTCAGCGCCGCCCCCCCCTCCTGCGCACACAGCACCCCCCACTCGCCTCAGCGCCCGCCCCCGCCCTCCTGCGCACACAGCACCCCCCACTCGCCTCAGCGCCGCCCCGCCCTCCTGCGCACACAGCACCCCCCACTCGCCTCAGCGCCGCCCCGCCCTCCTGCGCACACAGCACCCCCCCCACTCGCCTCAGCGCCGCCCCTCCTCCTGCGCACACAGCACCCCCCACTCGCCTCAGCGCCGCCCCGCCCTCCTGCGCACACAGCACCCCCCACTCGCCTCAGCGCCGCCCCGCCCTCCTGCGCACACAGCACCCCCCACACCACACACACACACTCACACAGTCGCCTCGGCGCGGGACACGGCAAACACCCTCAGCTCGGGCCAATTCTACCCAACTCAAGGCGATCGTACTCAGCCTAAGGCACCGGCAACGCATTTAAAGATAGAGCAACTCACTTGAAGTCACTTAAAGCGACTCATTTAAAGTTAGCGCGACTCATCTCAAGACAAATCTACTCAGCTCAAGGCAAACTAACGTAACATCAAACACCTCTGCGAGGGGCAAAGCTACGCGGCCCACGGTAACCCGACTCAGCCCAAGGCCAATTCTACTCAAGTCAGGGCAATCCTATTCAGCTCAAGGCAATCGTACTCAGCACCGGCAACTCATAAAAAGACAGAGCATCTCCCTTGTAGTTACTTAAAGCACCTCATTTAAAGTCAGCGCAACTCATCTCAAGAAATTCTACTCAGGTCAAGGCAAACTAAGCCAACACCAATTGCCTCAGCGTGGGGCAAGCAGCGCGCTTCACGTCAACCCAACTCAGCCCAAGGAAACACTAATCAGAGCCAGGCAAGCAAACTACATTTAACAGAATCTTACTCAGTTCCAATCAAACTAAGCCAACCTCAATCTCCTCAGTGCAGAGCAAAGCAGCTCGATGCGCGTCAACCCGACACAGTCCAAGGCAACACTGCCCAGCGCAAGGCACACAAACTACATTTAACAGAATCATAAAAAGAACACGAATAAAATTAATTTCAACACTACACGGCATTGTTCTAAAGTGAGAAGGGAAATAATGACATTTCATTCAAATCAACGAAGTCTTTAATACCGCTCCACAATAGCCCGCGAACCGGAACGGCAACGCGAACGGGAACGTAAAGAAGGATGAAAGACGGACATCTCAGGCAGACGTTCACAATATCACGGGAACGCGAAGCTTGACTGGAACGGGAAGGATGGCCAATATTTATCTCGGCCCGGGAACGGGAAGCCTCTCGACCAATGAGAGTACAGCAAATGGAGGCGAAGCTTTCCAGCTGATCGAGCGCGCGGCCTGCGCACGAAAACTGGTCTGGAGCGGTGTTGAGGTTACAGCGTGGATTTGCTAGGTTAAGGTTTGAGGCGGATTTAGTTAGTCGTTGAAATGTTTTAGTTCTTTTTAGTGATTTCAGTATTTTTCGTTTTCAATTCATATTAATATATAGAATTAAAATTTCCCACAAAATCCATTTTTATGTTTCGTCTAAGTACATTGGAGTTGTAAGTTTATTGATTAAATTTTCGTTTATTGTATTTTCAATAAGTTCTAAGTAGTTTTAGCATTTTTTCATTCTGATGAATTATTTTTTAATTAATATTCTTTCGTTAAAGTATTCATTATTCATACTACCACACGCAAAAACTGACAGATGTGAAAGCAAAGAATGAACAGAGTAGCGTAGCTAGAAGTGCTTTGGTTTCGGCAACTCTTTCCTGAAGTACTCGTTTTTGCCGCTACAGGTTCATAGCGCTATTCCTCTTCCCGTTGGCGTTTATTGTGAAGCGCACGAATCTCGCGTTCCCGTTCCCGCCCTCGCCCTCACGTTGCCGTTCCCGTTCGCGGGCTATTGTAGAGCAGCCTTTAGGCTTCCGCGGCCAGAGTTGAGATCTCGGCTTTTCGGGTGACACCGCATATTAGGCTGTGTAGCCGACGTTTCGACTATATACTGCGATTTTTCTAGGAAGAGCTCTCAAGATAACTCAAATCCCATCTTCGCGATGGAATATGTCACGGCATTTCACGTCTTTTCTCGGTCTTGCCGGTAGAAGTCGCATGATCGCAAGCACTGCTTCATACGGTCGCGATCGTGCGAAATCTAGCGGAACGACTGTGAATGATACGAAATGCCGTGACATATTCCATCGCGAAGATGGGATTTGAGTTATCTTGAGAGCTCTTCCTACAAAAATCGCAGTATAGTGCACGGTGTCACCCGGACAGCCGAGATTTCATCAAAACCCGTCCCCTAGTAGTAAAGTACAACATTATTGCAAGTAAAAACACACAAAAGAAAATCCTGCAATAACGTGTTTTCGCCCACCTGCGGGTCTGCGCAGCGCGCGCATGCGCAGTCGAAGTGCTTGGTGAAGCGCAGCAGATGCCTGCGCGCGGGCGTGGCCCACAGCAGCGGCGTGTACGCGTTGCTCAGCTCCTCGCCCGCGCCCACCGCCACCGCCGTGCGCAGGTGCAGCCGGCCCTCGCCGTCGTACCTGCGCATGCGCACGCGCACACGCGTTGAATGATTGGTGGTTCCGGGCGCGGCAATCGCTAAGGTCATTAGTCCCGTAAGTGTAGTGCATTATTCGTCGTGTAGGTGGTTGATTGGTGCTTCCGGGAGCGGCAACTGCTAAGGTCATTAGTCCCGTAAGTGTAGTGCATTATTCGTCGTGTAGTTGGTTGATTGGTGCTTCCGGGAGCGTCAGCTCTTAAGGTCATTAGTCCCGTAAGTGTAGTGCATTATTCGTCGTGTAGGTGGTTGATTGGTGCTTCCGGGAGCGTCAGTTGTTAAGTTCATTAGTCCCGTAAGTGTAGTGCATTATTCATCGTGGGTGTGGTTGATTGGTGCTTCCGGGAGCGTCTGCAGCTAAGGTCATGAGTCCCGTAAGTGTAGTGTATTATTCATCGCGGGAATGGTTAATTGATGGGTGATTCCGATAGAGCGTTGACTGCTATAATCAAGTCCCGTAAGTGTCGTGCATTATTCATCGTGGAGATCGTTGATTGATGAATCCGGGAGCGTCAACTGCTAAGGACATGAGTCCCGTATGTGTTGTGCATTTTTCATCGCGGGAATGTATGATTATTGGTATTTCCAAGAGAGTCAATTGCCAAAGTAAATAAGTCCTGTAAGTGTAGTGCAATTTTTATCGCGGGATTTGGCGGTGAACTCCCGCTGGATGGTTGATTTGTTAGTGTTTCCTGATGCGTCAACTAAGATAATTAGTCCCGTAAGTCTAGTACAGGCTTTTTTAACTCAGGAGGTGGCGATGAACATACTCCGCTGGATGGTGAGTTACCGCGCAGACGCTACACGTCGGCTTACAGGATTTTCCCCAACCAAGTATCTCCCGCCAGCGGGGCACCAGCCAGGACAAGCTCGAACGCCTAGTCTCCAGTCATATGACATATGCTGTCTGCAGGAGACTGGTGCCCGTCTGCTCTGATCGGTTATTTTCCGTGATTTCTCCGATGAATCCCAGGCGAATGCCACAGAAGTACCCTAACAAAAAGGCCAGGACCGCACGTGAAGGATCCTTGCTCTTCCTTGCCTTTTCTCTTACTTACACAAACTGTTACATGCACTACACTTCCACAAACGTCAGGAGCTTAGATCTAATGAACCGGTGTCCATCCGTTGTGAGTTACCTGGGACGGGAAAACCCTGCTAGCCGATGCGCAATGTAGGTCGTGGCTGAATCTCACTATCCAGCGACGATCACCGCCACCTCCCACAGGAAAAACATGCAATACTTTTACGGGTCTAATGACCTTAGTATTTACCGCGTCTGGAAACACGAAACATTCAGTCGAAAATAAGAAGGGAAAGTAAGCGTTTACTGTTTTCGTTTTACTTTGTTAAAACGTTTCACGTTTGTGTTATTTTTGGAGTTCGTTTCGATTCTTATTTATGTAGATGTTTGTACACCTGTCATGTAGTTAATCAAAAGAGGCATCGTATATTGTCTTAATAAATATAATATTGGCTGTAACTGATGAAGAAAACTAGTGGTGCTACAACAGCACATACTTTCTCGCGTTATTGGAAACAGCTACGTGATATTCAAATATTGCAATTTTCGAAGAAAAAAAAAACTAGCAATATCCGAAAATATGACTAGCACCAAATTTCTTACCTTTCCGAATTACGTAAGTGGAGAAAATTTTTAAAACATTTTGGAGCATTTTTTGAGATTTTTGTACATTTCAAGCGCAAATAACGCAAAAACCACTTCTTTTTTTTTTTTCAAAAAATTGTACATGATCTTTTTTAGCGAGATCGTTTTGTACATCAGACAAATTTCCAAAAATCAAGTATTTCAATGAAAATAAGACCTGCACCCTTCATTTAAACATCCTTTGCACTATTCAACAACAAAATTTAACCAAAAGATTTGGTGACATTTTTTTGAAAATGTCCGAGGGGCTTCGTGTAAAGTAATTAAAATATCAGTTTCAAATTCCAGACGCCGCGACATCAGTCAGAACAATTGGTTAGAACAATGAGTTAATTTAGGAGAAAATCGGCTGAACGGTTTAGGCGCTAGGGTTCACAACAGACGGATAGACGGACGTTTTGCCGTCAATCGATTTTTCGGTCCCAAGAACGAACAAAACATGGATTCTGGCTACATCACATGTTAGAGGAATTGTTTTTCTATATTTAGCAACTGAATTTATCAACTTTTTCGTAATCAGGGCCCTGTAATAAGAGTTTTTCTGGCGAAAATTCGCCATTTTCTGTCGCAAGTTTACATAACTTTCCCTTATTAAGAAGTTCCACTCATTTATTCCCAGAACTTTTCAGACTATTTTTTTTTCAAAACTTTCTATTAGCCTTCTTTTAATTTTGTGAACGCGGCGGACAAAAAAATTGATAGAAAATTATTAGAAAGTGTTTTTTCTGGGTTGGGATTATTAAAAATAAATATTTGACACATGTAACAAAGCCTGAACATTTTTTCTAAGTGGGCCGTTAACGACCCAGTGGGCATAAATGGGCGCGAAAGTAAAAACGGGCGAGAAAGTATAACTGGGCGAAAAGTACAAGCGGGCGAGAAAATATAAATGGGCGAGAAAGTAAAAACGGGCGAGAAAGTACAAACGGGCGAGAAAGTATAAATGGGCGAGAAAACAAAAACCGCTGATTGAGCTGACCCGTGCATGGTGTTGGGCGTGCAGGAGTGGTTGAGCATGGCGGCGAGCGGGTAGAGGCCGCGCAGGGTGGCGCCGGCCCCATCCAGCGCGCGGCCGGTGGGGGAGTCGGCCTCCCCCGCCCCCCGCCGCCTCCTCGCCGCCGCCGCCGCCGCCGCCGGCCGCCTCGAAGGCGTTGGCGTCCATGGCGCGGCACGCCAGCGCCATCACGGCCGCGTCACACGCGCGCGGCACCTCGTCCACCGCCGCGCGCACCAGCTCCACCTGCGCAGCGCAGATGGCCGAGTTGCAGGGGGACAATATACAAAACTCCCTTCGAATGCGCATGCGCATGAGAACGGATGACTCCCGCCGTCAACCGCTCACTTCCCCTGAAAATATCGCTCTGTCACTCGCTCTGCTCTGCGTCTGCGCGCAGACGGGCGTGTTATAGGGGGACAAGATACAAAACTCCCTTCGAATGCGCATGCGCATGAGGAGGGTGACTCCCACCGTCAACCGCTCACTTCCCCTGAAAATATCGCTCTGTCACTCGCTCTGCTCTGCGTCTGCGCGCAGACGGGCGTGTTATAGGGGGACAAGATACAAAACTCCCTTCGAATGCGCATGCGCTTGAGGTGGGATGACTCCTGCCATCAACCGCTCACTTCCTCTGAAAAGATCGCTCTCTCACTCGCTCTGTTCTGCGTCTGCGCGCACACGGCCGAGTTATAGGGGGACAACCGGGAGAGATGGCTCAGTGCATCAACTTGATGTCACTGCAGTGACACCATGTAGTAGAGTAGTTCATGGAGACATGACGAATTGCATTCTGACTTTAAAAACATGAAGAATTTGTTTTAAAAAGCATCTAAATTGCATGTAAAATGCAACCCGCAACGCACGTCAGGATTTTTTTTATCTATATCTTTAAATAATTCCTAAATGAAGCGTTCTATGGCTTCAAAAACTAAAGTTTTGAGGCCACGAGCCATAAAGAAACTACAATTTTACGGCAAAGAAACTTTCCTCGCACCATAATCTACAGGATGATATCTTGATCATTCTATTACGTGTTACTGGTTCGACGCTTCTCGATTCTACCCCACCTGTTCAGAGCCTGTAGAATCTGCGACTATGTGAAATTACTAATTATTTGATAATCTATGCCATTGAATTACACAGGTGTACCTCTTTGCTCGATAATAAAGTTAAATAAGAATATTTTGTATAGACAGGGGTGTATTATGTTGTTATCAATTACAAGGTGTCATATGGAACAAGTGACGGAGGATAAGAGGGTCTTGAAGAAAAAGATGTATTACAGGCTTAATAAAGGAATGGAAAAATAGAGAGGAGAGTGGGGTATAGGATGCGAGAGTTTTCGCACCGCTACTCTGGTTTAATACTAAAAGTTACAAAAAATAAATAAAAAAGTATAAAAATGTGATGTATGATTAAACTATACACAAAAATTGGCATAACGGAATGATGGATATTGTTGGACGAAATATGTTGGGGTATTTATGGACGAAATATTGTTCATCTTTGGATATTTATAGTATGGAATGTTGCTGGTTGATGCGTTTCAATTTTGTATTGTACAATTCAATAAAAAATTAAAACTATTTAGTTCGTAGTATTTTTCAATGTATTTATAAATCTGTTATTCTTACTTATACATAAACGTTTAAATTTATTCTTTAAAGAATGTTAAATTGAAACATTAACAAATACTTTCAAAATATTTTTGAAAAGTACAAAATACAATGTGATTTAATAGGATTTTCTTTGTATTTTAGCATTGGGGGGCAGGCGAATGTAAGAATAGGGGGCCCCCAAATTAACTAGGCCCAAGGGCCCCCAACGCTGTTAAAACGCCCCTGTGCGCACACACTCTCGTATGAATGGAGAGAAAAATAGAAACAATAATAATTACAGTTATAATTGCAAGTATTAGCCGCAGGTAGTCACGAAAACAGGTGGACCTGGCACTCCCCGGATACAAAGTAGTGGTGCTACAACAGCACGTATTGTCTTCTCCGGTTTTTTTCGCGCAAAATTACGCAAAAATACTCAAATTTTAGAAAAAATTTACATGAACTTATTTCAAAATTTATCTTTAAGTCACCGATTTCGTTAAGGGAAAAAAATCTATATCTTTGATATTGCGGTTGTAGGAAGACGCCAACAAAATTTTGAACTTTTGCACTTCAATGTTTTCAAAAGTTTGTCATTTTCAATTTCATCCTCATTGTCCCTAGATCCCTATTCCCCATCCCATATCACATGGCATTTCGCGTCTTTCCCGGTCTTGCCGCTAGATGTCGCGTGATCGCGAACACTGCTTGATACGATCTCGATCATGCGATATCTAGCGGCACGACTAAGAAAGACGCGAAATACCGTGACACATTCCATCGTGAAGACGGGGCCTGAGAGGCAAAGTTAGAAAAAATCGCACTACAATCAATCAATGGACGTTCTCTAATTCAAGTAATCGCTAGTCCTCAGCGATAGTCCACATTCCAGGAGGGACGGCACGCCGTTGGTGGCGCCTCAGTCTTGTCCCGGAGCCAGCCCCCGCCGTCGTAGCGGCTTTCTTTCTGGACCACGCAACACGCAATTAGGCGCCGCGCGAGTGACAGACACGGCCGTGACGGTGGCACACACGCACCTACGATCTTCGCGCGGGGGCGAAGCCACAGAGAAATTAACTGCCCGACGACTGACAGGCGCGCGCTCTCGCCAGCCGCTTAACAACGGGAGGAGAAAGACGTTAATGTTCACAAAAACGAACCCGCCCGCTCCACTGCAACCGCCGGGTAAACAAAGCCGGCGCGGGCGCGGCGTTGACTGACGTAAAGACGGTTTTGTGGATCCGGGCAGCCGACCGCAGATCTAACGAGAAACAATGGAGACGTTCATTTCCTGAAAGGTAACTGTAAACTCTCTGCAATTTGTCTGCTGAGATAGAAATCAGTGAAATAGACGAATTAGTGTATCGCCCAGAGTTTCTGGCAGGCTTTCTCAGTGACAGAAAACCTACGCTAAGATAAACGCTGGTCGGCAAATAAACACGTTTTGGGTGGAGATGGGGCGGTGTATGGGGTTTTAAATGTACGAAGCGGAGAATCGGCAAGTTGTAAACTCTCGGGCAACTAATGCGAGAACGCAGCTAATGGACGGTGCACTTTAACATTTACTTTATTCTAGGGTGACCATACGTCCCGTTTTTAACGGAATTGTCCTTTTTCATTATGTGTCCCGTTGTCCCAACAAAATATTGACGGGACGCGAAATGTCGCGTTTTTTTCGTTCTTGGCTACAACCTCACTCCCCCATAGATGCACTCTGGTTTTCGCTACTACATTAGCACTTACATGTCAACAAACTTCTGAGGAATGGGAAAAAGATAGTGTAGAGATGATAAAAAATGATGTGATGTTTTCCATTTAATTAGAGGCGATACATGAAAAAACAGAGGTGGTTCTAAGTTTTGCCCCGGGTGTACCAAACAAAAATGCTGTAGTGGAAAGAGTATTTTCAATTGTAAACTCCCTTCGAATTGATGAACAAAAAAACAAACAAAAAATCGTTTTTCTCATTTTCAAGACCTGAGCGATATGGAAATCTACAACCTGTTATTAAGTAATTTCAAACTCTTGTCAGATTTCAAATCTTCTGATAAGTACAAACTTCCTACGAGTGATGCAGTGATGTTTCTCAATGAGGCCAAGTTCATGTTCAGCAGGTCGTTGATAAGTTGGTTATTAAAATATGTTTTTTAAGTATAAAAAGTATTTTGTACTTGACTCAGTGAAGCAGTGCAGTCACATATGGAACACATTTTCTTTTTAACTCATGTACTGTTTTGTCCCCTTTTTTCCTTCCGTATTTGAGAAATGTACTATATTATGCCGTATCAAATCGGGCAACCTTTATTCTATAAAGTATCTCATGACGACTGCGTTTTGTGTACGAAGCCTGTAGACAATTCAATCTATTTTACTTTCAGGCTGTGTCGTAACACATGTTAAACGAAGAGATGGAGAAAATAAAAGAAGGTAAGAGACGAAATATATGGCAGTGGAAGGAAATTATGTTTAAGGAGAAAAGAATACGGATATAAAACAGACGAGATTGGAAAGGTACGAGAGCACAATCAAAGAAGACAAAGATAATGCGAAAAAAATGAAATTGAAAAAACAATAAAGGTTAGAAAAGAGGGCAAGGGATTTAACAGACGGGTGAGACTCGAAGTAATGAAATGAAGTGACCAAGATTAATAAAATATCTGAAAGCGACATAAAAGTGGTTTAAATAAAACTAGTGGTGCTACGGAATGGCACAGAAAATTTTGAAAATTTCCCAGAGGCTTCATGTAAAGTACTCCCCAAAATTAAAATATCGGTTTGAAATTCCGGGGGTCGCAACATCAGTGAGAACGATTGGAGAATGTCAATTTTGGAGAAAATCAGCTAGTTTATGCGCTAGCGTTGTGCACAGACGGAAAGAAAGATATTTTGCCGGCAATCGACTTTTCGGTATGAAGGACCCACAAAACAAGGACTCTGGCTACTCCACGTGTTAAGAGGACGTATTTTCTAAACTTAGCAACTTGATTTATCCACTTTTTTCGTTTCCAGGGCCAAGTAGTAAGAGTTTTTCTCTCGAAAATTCAGTTTTTCGCGTAGCATTACGTAACTTTCTCTCTACCGTGATAGCGGTAGCAAGAAAGTAAAATGGGTGGGGAACCGGTAGCCCGGAAATACATTGAGAAGGAGTATGCGTGAGAGAATATGAAAGAAAAGGGTGGAAAGAGAATGAGTTTAAAAGAAAGTTAGAGTTAAGTGACTATGGACAGAGTGATACAATAATTGAAGGAATTATACAAGAATTGACCGAATAAAAAGAGAGAGAGAAACAAACGAAAGATGTATCTCACCAATCTCGCCTTTCTCTTCAATATTTTGCCTTTCTCTTCTTTGGCATGATCTTTCTCATTCTATCTCTGTCGAACCCTCGACATCTCTATGATACAATTTTCCGATTTCTTTTAATCTGTCAGTTTCTATGCATTTCAAACTACGTTCATTTGTTTATCAACCCGAAAATATTTATGAGATGTCTCAATATAAAATTTTATCATGGAATGTATTTATTTAAGTCTGTACAACAGAATCTTTATTCCTCTATATGTATATCTTTCTATCTACCTATTAACCCAGCTTCGATCCATCTATCAATCCATCGATCTATCTTTCCATCCATCAATCAATTCATCCATCTATCTATAGCGATGACTCCATACGTATCGCACGTGCTTTGTCAATGAAAGTATAATATTTGCCTATTTTATCCATTAGAATTCTTACTGCTGTTTTGTTATTGCCGCTTTATGAACACAGATTTTGGGGTACTTACTACTAATGCAAATTAAAATGCGTTGTTTCCGATGGAAAGTTTTTTGTAAGACATTTGCACCGAATTCATCGGGCGATATGTAACACGTAGGGAGGAATCACGGAGAGTCACGCGAGACACGGAGGGAGGCGAGTGATGGATCAGATTCTTATTAATATTATTATTTCGTTTGGTATTTATTTAGTTATTATGAAATAAGATATGAAGTATTCCATCGTGAAGACAGGCCCTCACGGACCAAGAAATAAAAACCCAAGTATATCTATTCCTCCGTGTGCCATATCAGAGAGGTCCAGTGGTAGGCCTTGCGGGCTGCCTACCTCGAAGGCGTGCTGCAGCGCGCAGTGGACCATGAGGGACCGCCGCCCTCTATCTATTCTTCATCTCTTTATTCACGCAAGTTTTTATTTGTCTATTGATGAATATTTCTATCGTCCATCAACTCACGGGATTTTCCCCAACTATTCATCAATCTTTCTATTCACCCATACGTCTGCCCAACTATCGATCCGTCTACCCATTCATTTCAGCATCCAACAATCTGATCCCTCCCATCCAATTCCCCAACCAGCAAACAGCAATCTATACTGCGATTTCTCTAATTTTGTCCCTCAAGGCAACTCAAATCCCATCTTCGCGATGTCACTGTACTTCGCTTCTTTCTCAGTTGCTCCGCTAGATTTCGCACGATCGCGACCATATAAAGCAACGCTTGCGATCATACGACTTCTACCGGCAAGACCGAGAAAGACGCGAAATGCCGTGACATATTCCATCGCGAAGATGGGATTTGAGGGACGCAGTTAGAGAAATCGCAATGTATATGAAGTCCATTAGCAGGCCTTGCGGGGTGCCTACCTCGAATGCGTGCTGCGGCGCGTGGTGGGCGGTGAGGGCGCGCAGCAGGCGGCGGCGGCGCGGAGGCAGCGCCAGGGCGCGCACGGCGCACAGCGCGCGCAGCAGCGCCGGAGACCACCCGCCGGCCCCCGCCGCGTCGCCCACCACGCGGCTGCGCTTCGGCCGCCATGCCACCAGCACGCGGCACTCCCTGAAAACACGGCACACACGCTCAGGGGGGTTACAATACGTGTTGCGAATTTCTATGGCATGGAGAAAGCACAGGGGGGCCGCAATAAATGTTGCAAACTTGTGATGTAGCGCAGTGTTGACCTTCACGCGGCACTCTCTGCGACACGGCACACACGCTCAGGGGGGTTACAATACATGTTGCTAATTTCTATGGCATGGAGAAAGCACAGGGGGGTCGCAATAAATGTTGCAAACTTGTGATGTAGCGCAGTATTGACCTTCACGCCACCAGCACGCAGCACTCCGTGCGACACGGCACACACGCTCAGGGGGTTACAATACATGTTGCAAACTTCTGTGGTATGTAGAAAGCACAGGAGGTCGCAATAAATGTTGCAAACTTCTAGCGCAGTGTTGTCAAGGTCGATGCCACGAGCGGGAGTCCGTGGCACGAGTGCCACAAGGAAATCGCCTCTCCATGGAGTTCATCACCCCACCACAAGAGAGAACGACATCATTATTGTAAAACGGCTGGGTTACGAGTAGTTTCCTCTCCTGGCGCTAGTGGCGCAGAGAAGCACGTAGCATGGCATAGTGCCGCGAGGCATGCTACTACCACCAGTAGAAGACCTTTGACACCACTGTTCTAGGATATGTAGAAGGCACAGGGGGTCGCAATAAATATTGCGTTTATCGTGCGAAATCTCACCTGAATTTCCTCTCCTGTTAGTGGCCCGCCGGGTGTCAGCGAAGCCTAGTGTCTCACTTGAGGTGACTCGGGTTTTAGTGGCCGCCAGGTGTTTGTGGCGTGCGGAGTTTCACCTGAGTTTCCTCGCATGTTAATGGCCGCCGGTATCCGCGGAGCCAGGGTCTCACATGAGTTTCCCCGAGAGTTAAGGGCCGCCGGCTGATAGCGTAGCTCAGAGTCTCACCTGAGTTCCCTCGCGTGTTAGTGGTCTCTGGGTGTCCGAGTAGCCGAGGTCTTACCTGAGTTTCCCTGAGTGTTAGAGGCCGCCAAAAACCAGCGGAGCCCAGTGTCTTACTTGATGTGCCTCAGCTATTAGTGGCTGCAGCATGTTAGTGGCGTACGGAGTCTCACCTGAGTTTCCTCGCGTGTTCGTTGCCGCTGGGTGTAACAGGTGTGCGGAATCTCACCTGAGTTTCCCCGGGTGATAGTGGCCGCCTCCTGATAGTGGAGCCAAGAGTCTCACCTGATTTGCCTCGGGTGTTAGTGGCCGTCGCTTTGACGGAAAAGCGGTCGCTGTCAACGCCTTGCAAATCTGTTTGGAGCCACCCCTGAAGTGATTCGTGTGTTAGTGGCCGCTGGGTTTAACTAGCGTGCGGAGTCCTCATCTGAGTTTCCTCGCGTGTTAGTGGCCGTCGAGAATTCGTGTAGTCTGTGTCTTATCTGAGTTTCCCCCAGTGTTAGTGGCCGCCGGCTGATAGCGGAGCCAAGTGTCTCACCTGGGCTCCAGGTATTAGTGGCCGCTGGGTGTAACTGACCGTGGCGGAACTCACTCAACTCTCAACCCTCCCTCGCGTGTTAGTGG